>OY979697.1:50172662-50710662 GCA_963855945.1 Thereva nobilitata | reverse complement strand
ATATATATATATATATAATATATATATATATATATATATATATATATATATATATATATATATATATATTATATATATATATATATATATATATATATATATATATATATATAATATATATATATATATATATATATATATTATATATATATATATATATATATATATATATATATATATATATATATATATATATATATATATATATATATATATATATATAATATATATATATATATATATATATATATATATATATATATATATATATATATATATATATATATATATATATATATATATATATATATATATATATATATATATATATGTATATATATATATATATATATATATATATATATATATATATATATATATATATATATATATATATATATATATATATATATATATATATATATATATATATATATATATAATCAGAACAGATTGTGAATTATCTCCACCTCTCAGAACAAATAGAGGATTAAGGCAAGGCGACGCACTCTCCTGCTTATTATTCAACGTGGCCCTAGGAAAAGCAGAGAGATGCATCGATTAACACAACAGGCTGCATATTTGATAGGTCAGTGCAAATATTAGCCTTTGCTGACGATATTGCTATCCTTGGAAGATCATTTGAGAACATGAAGGGTACCTTTGTAGCACTTGAGCAAGCCGCAGAAAAAATCGGGTTGGAAATAAACAAGCACACAACAAAGTATATGTACACAAAAAACGCCAGAAGTAGCAGACAAAACATAACAATAGACACCTACAATATAGAAGCAGTAGATGAGTTTGTGTACCTCGGCACGATTTTAACAAAAGATAATGATACATCGGGCGAAATCAGAAGACAAATAGCACTGGCTAATAAATACTACTTTGGCCTACGCAGGCACCTGACGTCTAGAAATGTATCAAGGAAGACAAATGTGGCACTTTACACAACACTAATGAGGCTGTCCTACTATATGGCTCGGAAGTGTGGACATTGAAAAACGCAGAAGAAACATTGGTAGGAAGACTTGAAAGGAGAATTCTTCGATCGATCTACAGAGGAATACAGGTTGATGGCATTCGGAGGAGAAGATACAACTCAGAGTTGTATGAAATTAGTAAGATTCCAAACATTGTCAAGGTAATCAAAATAAACCGGCTACGATGGATTGGTCACGTCCAACGAGGTGCGGAACGGAATCCGACAAAGATAGTACTGGGGAAAGTACCGTCAGGAAAACGGAGACCAGGTAGGCCTAAGAAGAGATGTATAGACGACGTCGAGGAAGACTTGAGACATTTGGGAATAAGGAACTGGAAGAGTCGGGCCAGAGATCGAGAATCATGGAGGCGAAAGCTGGAGGAAGCCAAGGCCAACAATAGGCGGTGGAGCTCCTGATGATGATGATTTCGCCAAACATAATCCAGAGACAGCTTTAGTATTTTCTGGATTATCAAGCAATATTCAAAATGTTTTAATAATGGCTATTTCCTTCACATTATCGGAAGACGATAATCTAGCCAAACAGGCCCTCGACCTAGAACAACTTGGAGGAGAGCCCTATTAACAGAGGCCGCCACAACTGGGAGATCCTGGTCAGAGCTGAAAGCTGTCGCACAAAACAGAGTCCGCTGGAGGGCAACTGTTTCCGCCCTATGTCCCATGAGGGATGAAAGGAGGGTTATGATATGATTTCCTTCACTCTTACAAGAAAAATTACTTCTGAAATTCAAAATTCTGAGATTATCGCAATTATTTGTGGTAAAACCACGGATATTTCCTGTCGATCTATGTTGTTAACCACTCTGAGATATATTTCTTCCTCTGGTGAGACGACTGAAATATTCATTATAGTCCATTCAAAACGCGCGTTAGGGTGTTCCACCGTAACACCGTTAAGAAAATCGACCCTACAAGGATTTTTGGTCGCTGATCACGAAAATCGGGTCCGGCGGTCCTAAAATATGGGCGTCATCCTTAAAATCGCGAAAAACACCCCTTTTTAAGGGTTTTTCGCGATAATTTCAATAATAATGAAAAATAAAACGACAAAATGCACATTTTTCAATATTTGTTTGCGAAGTTGGTTGATTTATTAAATCAAGCTAAACTTTATGATAAAGGATGATCCTAAAGGGTAAAACCACCACTAAATCGACTGAAAATAAAAAAAAAATTTAAAGTGTATGCTTCAAATTCGATTGTATGCATATTGTCAGGCAAAAATAAATTATTTTCACCCCTTAAGGGGGTAAAAAACTAATTAAATATTTTCATCCATTAAGGGGGTAAAACTACCCCTAGATTAAAGTTGATTTTTTCCTGTTTTTGCTTGGAATTGGGTTGAATAGGTATATCAGCCAAAAATTAATTATTTTTAACACTTAGGGGGGTAAAACTACCCCTAGATTAAAGTTGAATGCGAAAAATTTTAAATTGTTTTTGCAGTGAAATTTTATTTTTGATGAAATATTATTAAAACATTTGGAAAATTTTATTTTAACCCATTTTTTAAAGGGTAAAAATAGATAGGCTAAAAAATATCAAGGCGGAGAGGGTGGCGTGTGGCTGAAGAAGCGCGGGCGGAGGTGCGGCTAAAAATCTAGGGGTAGTTTTACCCCTTAAGTATTAAAAATAATTATTTTTTGGCTTATAATATCTACCTATTCAAACCAATTCCAAGCGAAAAGCAGGAAAAAAATTCAACTTTAATTTAGGGGTAGTTTTTTAATCTGATAAAACCTATGCAACCCAATTTCAAGCAAAAAGCAGAAAATTTTTTTTTTTATTTAAAGTTAATTTTTCACATTTTGGGGGTAGTTTTAACCCCTTATAGCCCAGTCGTCAGAGACAAATTCAAACCGAAAGCTCGGACAAAATGTAATCTCGCTGAAAATTGGGACTTAGGTACTTTTTTGGATGTAGAAAACGATAAAAAAATCTTGCCTGCGGTAAAGTGTATGCTAAGTTCGCAATATCGAAAACAAATTCGAAAATTTGGTTCTTGCGTTATGTATCAAAAAATAAAAAAAACTTCGATAAACTAATAACGCCACGTGAAAGAGCGGAAAATTTTACTAATATTTGTGGTATAACTTATTTTAAAAAAAATTGTTTTATTATTTTAAAAAATCATTGAAAATAAGAAGCAAATTCGAAAAATCTAGCGCGCCAAAAAGCTGAATTTAAATATTCTAGCGAGGTGTTCGGGGAAAAACTAAAGTATTTTTGCCCAAAATGTGCGCAAAAATAAAAATAAAAAAAACATTTTAAAGAGGAGACTCGAAGCTTTCTAAGGAAGCCATTAGTTTTTAATTTTTTGTTTTTTTTCTCATAGAAAATTAGACCGGAAGTTATAATTTGTAAAATTCTCACTGATGCTTATAAAATTGCTCATCGCTTAAATCTTGTTTTATTGAAATCATGTGACAACAGGTTTCTCAAATTTCCTTAGTCACTCAACTAAATGAACCGCTATTCTCTACTTGTTTTTAAAGCGGTGACTTCCAAAAGTAGCTCACACTCGCTGGAATTTCAATGGAAGACTTATTTTATTTATTCATGATAATATACTATAATATTAGTTTTTCCACACTTAAAAGAATATTAACATTTTCTAGAAATGCTACATCGGAAGAGAGATTAAGCGTTATTAACTATTGAAAAAAGTATGCTTAAAACTCTTCTTTCTCAAGGGTTTTTCGCGATAATTTCAATAATAACCAAAAATAATCCAATGAAATACACTATCTTCAATATTTATTTGCGAAGGTGGTTAATTTATCCACCCCACCACCATCCCTACATCGACTGAAAAAATATAGAAATTCGATTGAATGCGTATAGTCAGGCAAAATAATTTATTTTCAACCTTTAAGGGGTTAAAACTATCCCTACGAAATTGCAAAAAATTTTTGTTTGAAATTTGGTTAAGTAGGTATTATAAAAATAAATTATTTCCAACCCTTTGGAGTAAAACTACGCCTAAATTAAAGTTGAATATGAAAAAACTTTGACATTTTTTTACAGTTCTTTTTGCTCCCTTTAAAATTGGCTTCCTAAAAAATTGTATAGGACGAAGAAAACGCCTAAAAGAATAATTATTGAAAAGTGATAACCGCCATATTTCTCCTCCGTTTTTTTACATATATTATATAAAATGAAATAAATTTTTAATCCAAGTATTGGCTGCTTTCCAAAAAAAAGTATAAATTCATTTTATGAAGGGCGGAATCTCGGTAAGTAGTAATTAAATATTTACAAGATGAATTTGTGCTTTTTTTTGTAAAGCAGCCAATAGTTGGATTAAATATTTATTTCATTGGCAGTTATCACTTTTCAAATAACCGAAATTATGCAACTTTAAAATTTAATAAAAAAAACGGTGCGTCAGTGGCAATTATTTTTTTCAAAAATGATTTCTACGCATTAAAATACATAAAATATGTATGTAAATTTCAAAAAAATCTGTTATACTATAGATTTACCATTGGCTTACCGGTTGTCAAAATAAGCAAAAATTTTTTGTTGGCCTTGCATTTTATTTTCAACTGTAAAGAACGTTTGGCGGTCTTCGGGATATAATGATTTAAATAATTTTTATAAAACTGTTGATAGGCATGGTAAAAAATTCTCCGAGCATTAAAAATTGGTTTTAGTTCTTTCTAAATTCGCTACAGGCCAACAGATTGAAAATCTGGTAAACACTCATTATAACTCATTATAAAGCACAATGAGCTAGTTAAAAAAACGAAAATTATTAAAATTTTTATAGTTGTTGTTTGCCAGGAGCAAGCATTTCGCGGACACCGCGAGGTGTAAGATTCTGTTAATCGGGGAAATTATGTTGAATTAATTTCACTTTTGGCCAAACATAGACTACGACCATACGTGGAAAGAGTATTAGGAGAGTATCAATGCGGTTTTCGTCCTGGAAGATCCACAACAGACCAGCTATTTGTACTCAGAGAAACTCTAGAAAAAGCAGTTGAATTTAACATAAACATCCACGCGTTATCCATCGACTACAAATATGCTTACGATAGTATGAACCGTAATGCGTTATTTGATGCTACGAGGCAGCTCGGAATACCTAAACACCTAGTGAATTATCTCCACCTCTCAGAACAAATAGAGGATTAAGGCAAGGCGACGCACTCTCCTGCTTATTATTCAACGTGGCCCTAGGAAAAGCAGAGAGATGCATCGATTAACACAACAGGGTGCATATTTGATAGGTCAGTGCAAATATTAGCCTTTGCTGACGATATTGCTATCCTTGGAAGATCATTTGAGAACATGAAGATGACCTTTGTAGCACTTGAGCAAGCCGCAGAAAAAATCGGGTTGGAAATAAACGAGCACACAACAAAGTATATGTACACAAAAAACGCCAGAAGTAGTAGACAAAACATAACAATAGACACCTACAATATAGAAGCAGTAGATGAGTTTGTGTACCTCGGCACGATTTTAACAAAAGATAATGATACATCGGGCGAAATCAGAAGACAAATAGCACTGGCTAATAAATACTACTTTGGCCTACGCAGGCACCTGACGTCTAGAAATGTATCAAGGAAGACAAATGTGGCACTTTACACAACACTAATGAGGCTGTCCTACTATATGGCTCGGAAGTGTGGACATTGAAAAACGCAGATGAAACATTGGTAGGAAGATTTGAAAGGAGAATTCTTCGATCGATCTACAGAGGAATACAGGTTGATGGCATTTGGAGGAGAAGATACAACTCAGAGTTGTATGAAATTAGTAAGATTCCAAACATTGTCAAGGTAATCAAAATAAACCGGCTACGATGGATTGGTCACGTCCAACGAGGTGCGGAACGGAATCCGACAAAGATAGTACTGGGGAAAGTACCGTCACGAAAACGGAGACCAGGTCGGCCTAAGAAGAGATGTATAGATGACGTCGAGGAAGACTTGAGGCATTTGGGAATAAGGAACTGGAAGAGTCGGGCCAGAGATCGAGAATCATGGAGGCGAAAGCTGGAGGAAGCCTAGGCCAACAATAGGCGGTGGAGCTCCTGATGATGATGATTTCGCCAAACATAATCCAGAACTTAAAAATCATTTAGAGACAGCTTTAGTATTTTCTGGATAATCAAGCAATATTCAAAATGATTTAATAATGGCTATTTCCTTCACATTATCGGAAGACGATAATCTAGCCAAACAGGCCCTCGACAGAGGCCGCCACAACTGGGAGATCCTGGTCAGAGCTGAAAGCTGTCGCACAAAACAGAGTCCGCTGGAGGGCAACTGTTTCCGCCCTATGTCCCATGAGGGATGAAAGGAGGGTTATGATATGATTTCCTTCACTCTTACAAGAAAAATTACTTCTGAAATTCAAAATTCTGAGATTATCGCAATTATTTGTGGTAAACCCACGGATATTTCCTGTCGATCTATGTTGTCAACCACTCTGAGATATATTTCTTCCTCTGGTGAGACGACTGAAATATTCATTATAGTCCATTCAAAACGCGCGTTAGGGTGTTCCACCGTAACACCGTTAAGAAAATCGACCCCTACAAGGATTTTTGGTCGCTGATCACGAAAATCGGGTCCGGCGGTCCTAAAATATGGGCGTCGTCCTTAAAATCGCGAAAAACACCCCTTTTTAAGGGTTTTTCGCGATAATTTCAATAATAATGAAAAATAAAACGACAAAATGCACATTTTTCAATATTTATTTGCGAAGGTGGTTGATTTATTAAATCAAGCTAAACTTTATGATAAAGGATGATCCTAAAGGGTAAAACCACCACTAAATCGACTGAAAATAAAAAAAAATTTAAAGTGTACGCTTCAAATTCGATTGTATGCATATTGTCAGGCAAAAATAAATTATTTTCACCCCTTAAGGGGGTTAAAAACTAATTAAATATGTTCATCCATTAAGGGGGTAAAACTACCCCTAGATTAAAGTTGAATTTTTCCTGTTTTTCGCTTGGAATTGGGTTGAATAGGTATATCAGCCAAAAATTAATTATTTTTAACACTTAGGGGGGTAAAACTACCCCTAGATTAAAGTTGAATGCCAAAAATTTTAAATTGTTTTTGCAGTGAAATTTTATTTTTGATGAAATATTATTAAAACATTTGGAAAATTTTATTTTAACCCCTTTTTTAAAGGGTAAAAATAAATAGGCTAAAAATATCAAGGCGGAGAGGGTGGCGTGTGGCTGAAGAAGCGCGGGCGGAGGTGGAGCTAAAAATCTAGGGGTAGTTTTACCCCTTAAGTATTGAAAATAATTATTTTTTGGCTTATAATATCTACCTATTCAACCCAATTCCAAGCGAAAAGCAGGAAAAAAATTCAACTTTAATTTAGGGGTAGTTTTTTAATCTGATAAAACCTATGCAACCCAATTTCAAGCAAAAAGCAGAAAATTTTTGTTTTATTTAAAGTTAATTTTTCACATTTTGGGGGTAGTTTTAACCCCTTATAGCCCAGTCGTCAGAGACAAATTCAAACCGAAAGCTCGGACAAAATGTAATCTCGCTGAAAATTGGGACTTAGGTACTTTTTTGGATGTAGAAAACGATAAAAAAATCTTGCCTGCGGTAAAGTGTATGCTAAGTTCGCAATATCGAAAACAAATTCGAAAATTTGGTTCTTGCGTTATGTATCAAAAAATAAAAAAAACTTCGATAAACTAATAACGCCACGTGAAAGAGCGGAAAATTTTACTAATATTTGTGGTATAACTTATTTTAAAAAAAATTGTTTTATTATTTTAAAAAATCATTGAAAATAAGAAGCAATATTCTAGCGAGGTGTTCGGGGAAAAACTAAAGTATTTTTGCCTAAAATGTGCGCAAAAATAAAAATAAAAAAAGCATTTTAAAGAGGAGACTCGAAGCTTTCTAAGGAAGCCATTAGTTTTTAATTTTTTGTTTTTTTTTCTCATAGAAAATTAGACCGGAAGCTATAATTTGTAAAATTCTCACTGATGCTTATAAAATTGCTCATCGCTTAAATCTTGTTTTATTGAAATCATGTGACAACAGGTTTCTCAAATTTCCTTAGTCACTCAACTAAATGAACCGCTACTCTCTACTTGTTTTTAAAGCGGTGACTTCCAAAAGTAGCTCACACTCGCTGGAATTTCAATGGAAGACTTATTTTATTTATTCATGATAATATAGATACTATAATATTAGTTTTTCCACACTTAAAAGAATATTAACATTTTCTAGAAATGCTACATCGGAAGAGAGATTAAGCGTTATTAACTATTGAAAAAAGTATGCTTAAAACTCTTCTTTCCTACGAGGACTTTTATAATGAAATTATTGATGAATTTACAATTAAGGAAAAAAATTGAATGAAAACCTAAATTTTAAGTTGACTGACAATATTCCTGACAATATTTTTCTTGAAAGGCTTTCGAAAACGTTAAACTGCATGATAGGAGAAAGATTTAATTGCGCTTTAAAATTATTTGTTATTAATTGAACATTTTTTTATGTTATTACTAGGGACCCGGTACGCCCCGCTGCACCTAACCTTAAAACATATAAAATTAATCCAAATCTTCAAAATTCAACTCTTCAACAAGTATTTATAACCATTAACGAAAAACCAATTATTCCTATAAAAGTTCGAGACATTAGATTCAAAATGCGCACCCAACGTATAGACGTGAGAGTCATTTCGCACCGTGGTCCACAAAGTTCGATTTTCGAAACTGACTTCGAATATGAAATGGAACTTTTTACTCAAGGTTAAAGAATTTTTTTTTCATATAAAAATACCATCCAAATTTCCGTAAAGTACATAGTACATACTACACACTACATAAAACATAGTAACATAGTACCTAGTACAGAGTGCATGGTGCATAGTGCATAGTACTTAGTACTTAGTAGTAGTACTTTAAACTCACCCTGAAAATATAACCTTTTTTTAAATTCATCAAAATTGAAATCAAATATTTTTCACACCGCCAATTTCAATTTTACTCAATGTAGTAGAAAAACATTTTTTTCCATATCTAAATACCATTCAAATTACGAACTTTTCCCGTGTATTTTCCAAATATTTTCTTTCATATGAACCTTGTCGTGACAATAAAGAAACCACAAAAAAAATAAGCCAAATCTGCCGAGCAGTTCTCAAGTGATGCTCCGTCATACATGTGTCAATTCATTTTTATATATATAGATGTATACTAAAGGTACAAAGTGGCCGGCTGTGGAACCGTTTGAGATAGACGAACAGAACATTTACCACAACTTTTCGTAACCACTAACGAAAAACCAATTATTCCTATAAGAGATCGAGACATTAGATTCAAAATGCCCCTACTAAATGATATATTTGCCCTTGAATCTGTAATGGTGTGTGAAATTATGAAATTGTATCCGCGTTGTAATTACCTTGAAAGTAGGCAAGAAATTGCCCTGTACAATATGCGTCATTTGGAAACAATCCAGGAGACTCACCGCTGTATTTTAACGCCTTAAAATGCGACCAAACGACTGACATTTCTCCCATCGTTACTGATCTGTCCCCATCGTAATCGATTTCCGGATCGTAATGGAATGCCGCTCGTTCCAGGTTCACAGGAGCACCGAGTCGGCGCAATCGGTCATGTAAATTTTTCGTGCTCGCCTGCGTTGTGTATGATGTGCACGAACTTGTTGCATTCTCAATGTATTCGCTTGTCGTTTATTTTCAGTGGCTCTTGAACGTAATTCGGACATGCCAATACTACTATTTTCATTATCCGTCGCTCGCTGGTCATCAATGCGGTTTGCACGTGAAGTAGCTCGCCGCGAATTTGACTGACTTCGACGACTAACGCAAGCTCGTGTTCTCCTCGGCATTGTAATGAAAAATGTAAAATGACACGGAATTGTTTTCACCGTCACCCAAATCTGTCGAACTTTCCTCGAGAGCTTTACAATATTGAAATCCTCAAACTAAGTCCAAATTTTTGGCTATGGCCAGCCGTAAGCCAAAGCTTCATATGCAGCATTTCGTCACTTATTGCTTGGAGATTTATGTTGCAAAGCGGCATATGACGATTTGCAGCTTTAGTATACAGCCGGCAAAGTCTATTTACCTTAATAGAATGGCGGATCAAAATGAATGTTCGCAAAATGCAAATAAATTCGCTTTAACCAAATCCATTTTCAAAATCCACTACCTTTTTTTAAGAAAAAACGATGTTTAATGTAATAACAATTAATAATAATATTGAATCGGTCATTTCAAAACCCTCATGAGTCACGTTACCACATAAGTCAACCCATTCCTTCCTCGTCAAATAATACCGGTTATCATTTGCGCCTTCGACATTATATGAGTTTTCATTATGATTCAGATATAAAAGGTACTATCACAGCAGAGGAATTTATTGATAGATTATTAAACATTCATTCATACTGAAGTTAAAAATCATAGCTCATACGTTTTTATATCAGAACATATTTGTGGCCAAATACAAATGCTGAAGGTAATCCATAATGGAGAATAAGATCTTGCACGTTAAAGAGGTTAATAAGTGTAATTTTCAATAATCTATAGAGAAAGCAATTGCCGTGCGTTAGTCTCGCAAAAACTCGAAAATGGCTCGCCTCAATACAGGGATGGTTTAAACAAAAATAAGAAAAACCCAAAGGAACTACTGAAAAATCTAAAAAATTGGTAATTTTGGGAATTTTCACTGCATATTAGTTTTAATAGCTTCATGGTCTACCTACAGTGGCTCTCAAAATTATTGGCACACCCAAGAAATTTTACAACGAAGGAACATATTAAAAAATTAGACTATGTTACCAAATTTGATAGTTTAAAATTTCATTGTTTAACTTATAAATAATAAATTTACAAAAAAAAAAAATAATTAAAATTAATTGAATAATATTGATTCAACAAGAAAAAGAAATTCATTGCAAAATTAGCGTTCCCAAATTATTGGCACACGCTATACTTTGTAACAGTTTTTCTTTTAAATTAGAATAAAACTTTATAAGTAATATTTTGTCGGATGACCTTTTTGGTTTATAACATCCGACAACCTCTTTGGCATGGATTCAACCAGTTTCTGTAAATGTGCAGGCTCTATTCTACTCCACTCTTGCTCTAGGCTTATTTTTAAAGTTTCCCTGCTCAATACGGAATTTTTGCGGATATCGCGGTCTAATTTATTCCATAAATTCTCAATCGGGTTTAAATACGGATATTTAGCAGCAGTGCCCACTACTTTTGGGCAATTCACTCGTCAAAATCGGAGCACTTTGACAAAAACGAGGGGAAGAAGTGCAAAGGTATCCGCCTTTTTATTTTTAGCGATTTTCCAAAAGTTCTGAACTAGCCCTTTTTTGGATGGGAAATTGATAGGCCCCTTCCAGGGAGTCCGTAAATTAATAATTTAAAAAAAGAAATTTTAGTCAATACAAATTTCTTGAGTGTGCCAATAATTTTGAGACCCACTGTAGATAGATAAATAGATAAATAGATGTTTTTTGTTTTGTTTATTATAATAGTCCAGTCATTTTAGGTTTTATCTGCGGAAAAATTCCTAGTGAGCTGAATTTTTGTATACACCTTTATTACGACATTTTGATCAATATATGAAAAATCGACATTGATATCGTGCCGGCTGAAAAAGTTGTTCATCGTCCAATTATCTACAAAAAATGCCGTTTGCATTTTTCTGTAAAATCAACCGTTTTTGGAGTAGAGCGCTGAGAAAGCGACTAGAATGCATTCACATACGGTATGTATACCGTACCCCAAGGCGTTGTTGGGAAATACTTTTCTGGTACTATTTTTTGGCTTGTTTGATATTCTACCACTTTCTTCAAACCTCTTAATAATATACTGTACAGTTGTTCGACTTTTTGCAACAATCTCTGCTATTTCTCTCTGATTTTTGCTCGCCTTATAATGAGGGACTACTGAAGAACGAATTGCAATACTCGGTTGTTTGGTATGGAATGGAGGTGTATGGCTGTAAATGGCAACCTTGAGTTCATCCGAGGAACAATGGATGCAGTGGTTTAGCTTGATATTCTAAAAAGAAATATGCAGCAGAGTGTGTAACGTCTAAGTATTGCTGCTGGGTTTGCATTCTATCAATACAATGACTCTAAGCATACCTCAGACGTTGAACGCAATTGGCTGATATACAATTATTGTAAAACAGTTTTGCCCGTTCCTCCTCAATCCCCTGACTAGAAGGTTATAAATAATTTGTGGGATACACCTGACAGGAGCATTTGTAAGACAATATTACCTCGCAGAGAGCCATTGAAAGTGTACTCAAGCGGGAATGGGCTAGAATTAATCTTAAGTAGTAGTAGAATTAAACTAAAAATTAGTAAATTCAATGCCGAACAGGCTTCTAGCAGTGATTACAGCATAAGGAGGACCTTTTGACTTTTATAACTTTTTTAGCAGGCACGATATCAATGTCGATTTTTCACATATTCATTAAAATGTCGTAATAAGGAATTTTTCCGCAGATTGGGGTTTAAAACACCTAAAATGACTGGACTATAAGTATATGTTTGATCAGTAGATTTGTGGAAATATTACCATACTAAAAATTAATAATATTACCATTTAAAAAATAAAAATAATCATAAAAATTCATTTTTTTTCCTGAACGGTATTTATAATTTATCTCGCCATATCTCAGTTAATTTTGCAGATATCGATTTCAAATTTTTACAAAATCAAAGGCTTAATCACTAAAATTCAATGCACCTAAAAGGTAATAAACGTAGAAAATTCATTAAAAAAACTTGTGGAAGAAGAAGTGCGATTTATTTAAATTTAATGTTTTTAAAGTAATTTCTTCTTTAACAATTATACTTTACAGCATTTTTTTACTTTTTTACTTTTACGTAACAATTTTACTTTATCCATTATTTCTATTACCAAAATTTAAATTTGTATCGGATTTTGTTGCTCTATATCTACACTATTATTTAATCAGTTTCTTACCATCATCATCAGCCTCAACGACACAGACTGAATTTTTAAACAATTGCAAAATAAATTATCTCATAATAGCCCAGTCGTCAGAGCCAAATTTAGACCGAAAGCTCGCACAAAATGTGATCTCGCTGAAAATTGGAACTTAGGTACTTTTTTGGGTGTAGAAAACGATAAAAAAAACTTTGCTGCGGTAAAGTGTATTCTAAGTTCACAATTTCGAAAAGAAATTCGAAAATTTGGTTTTTGCTTTATATATCGAAAAATAAAAAAAAATCGAAAAACTAATAGCGCCACGTGAAAGAGCGGAAAGTTTCACTAAAATTTATATTATAACTTATTTTAAAATAAATTGTTTTATTATTATAAAAAATTATTAAAAATAAGAAGAAAATTCGAAAAATCTAAGCGCGCCAAAAAGCTGAATTAAAATATTCTGGCGAGGCGTTCGGGGAAAACCTAAAGTATCCTTGCCTAAAATGTACGCAAAAATAAAAATAAAAAAAGCATTTTAAAGTGGACACTCTAAGCTTTCTAAGAAAGCCATTAGTTTTTAATTTTTTGTTTTTGTTTCTCATAGAAAACTTGACTGGAAGTTATAAGTTGTAAAATTCTCACTGATGTTTATAAAATTGAAGATATATATTAATAGAGGTGTACAAAAAAAATCCTTGTACATTCATTATCATTAGACATTTACTTTTGATGTAAAAGAAATTAAAATGATAAACATTGTCTCTGTTTAATAAAATCTATGTTTTAAAATATTCAACTTTTCTTACAGCATTCATTCGGCCATTTTTATTTTCAAAAACAGCTGACACCAGGGATAGAAGTGAAAGACTGGCGGCGACCCGGGCGCGTCTTTCTTCTTCATCATATTCTGTGCTCCGGCTGTTTATGAAAATAAAAATGGTGTCGAATGAATGCTGTAAGCCAAGTTGAATATTTTAAAACATAGATTTTATTAAACAGAGACAATGTTTATCTTTTTAATTTTTTTTACATCAAAAGTAAATATCTAATGATAATGAATGTACAAGGATTTTTTTGTACACTTCTATTAATATATATCTTCAATTTTATAAACATCAGTGAGCATTTTACAACTTATAACTTCCAGACAAGTTTTCTATGAGAAAAAAAACAAAAAAATTAAAAACTAATCTTTAAAAAGGTTTTTTATTTTTATTTTTGCGTACATTTTAGGCAAGGATACTTTAGTTTTTCCCCGAACGCCTCGCTAGAATATTTTAATTCAGCTTTTTGGCGCGCTTAGATTTTTCGAATTTTCTTCTTATTTTTAATAATTTTTTATAATAATAAAACAATTTATTTTAAAATAAGTTATAATATAAATTTTAGTGAAATTTTCCGCTTTCACGTGGCGCTATTAGTTTTTCGTTTTTTTTTATTTTTCGATATATAAAGTAAAAACCAAATTTTCGAATTTCTTTTCAAAATTGTGAATTAAGCATATACTTTAGCGCAGCAAAGATTTTTTTATAGTTTTCTACACCCAAAAAAGTACCTAAGTTCCAATTTTCAGCGAGATCACATTTTGTGCGAGGTCAAAGTCCCTGACAACTGGGCTATAATATGAAAGTTACGTTTTTTATAGTAATAATATCGAAATTGTTGCCAAGAGTTCAAATGAAATGCATTTAATGAGCCTCAAATGTTTACTAACTAAAATCTAAAATAAAGCAGAAGAATAAACACTGGATTCAAAACTTACACGTAACGAAATTCCTTTAAGGGCTCAATACATTCTTCCGCTTGTGGAAGTAATTCCCATCATTTGCCTGGCAAGCAACTGTGGGAGCGTCCGTTACGGTTGAAAGATTTTGTCTTTTGTTTCACGTTATTTCACAAATTTTATTGTTTTATACCAAAACTCTTGCGACACGAGTGTTTTTCAATTGCACCTGAAGCTGAAGCTGAAATTCGAAATAAATACATGGATATTTACTGCAATTTTAGTTTTGCCACGGCATTTCTTATTCTTCGCACTGCACTAAACTTTATTTGAGTAGCTTGAAACGGTTGATGAACCACCACCGGTTATATGAAACTACAACAAACTGAACTGAGAAATGTCCGCATACCGAGGGGTTAAAGCAACAACTGAAAGAAGTTAGGGAAATGGCCGCTATTCTCAGATGTTAGGTTTCGCCTGTCCAGCAATCACTCTTACCTGTTGAGTAGGTGAGGGACGGAAGTTTTTCTAGTCATTGTGTGGGAATTAAACGTACTTGGGAACGAGTTTTAATAACTAATTTGAATATAAAAGAACTTTAGATTCGGGAGGATAATAATAAATTAACTTTAGTCGAGTTTTGTTGTTATGGTGCAGAAGAGGGATCGAGGTGTACATTTTTTAGCGAATAAAAACAGATTTAATAATATACTGAAAATGCAACTATTGAGCTATCTAATTGTCGCAATAAAAATGAAAATTCGGAACAAAGATGTGGAGACAATTCAAGTATACGCACTGAAATAATAAACAGAAGAGCATGGCATTAACAAATTTTATGATTTTCTTGAGTATACATATATTGAAACAAAAAACGCATAATACTTGTAATTAGCGATTTGAACGAGCAAGTTTGTAGAATTAGGAATGGCGAAGAAAAGATTTAGTTGGAAAATAAGGGAACGGAAATGCACGAGGAAAAATAAGGCACCTCTACGGTTTCCGTTGCCCCGCTGTTTGACGATGGATTTTGATGGAACACCCCGAAATAAGACGAAAATATAAAATAAAATTATTTAATATCTCGCTGAGTTTTCGAGCAACTGACACTTGAAGTTTGACCTTTTGAGGTGTTTCCCAAAGGTTTTTTGTTATATCAAAACTACGATTTCAGTGGCGCTGATATTTAAATCATGAATTTCGATACAAAACCCCAAGAGAAGACGAAAATGTAAAATTTTTTTTTCGATATCTCGCTTCTCTTTTGAGATATCGATACTTGAAGTTTTAGGTATTTTCAAAAATATAATACAGTCTTAATCTCCCCATCGCCCCTCTACCTGGGTATATTGAAGGTGGGAATTTCGTTTTCCCTATGAAAAGCATCAACTCAGTTTTTCGTGGATTGACTACCGGACCGCATCCTGCTGTGCTGCCCAGCTGCCAACTTTATTTAGGCATCCTTGCATGATTTCACTAACCATTGGTTTCGTGTATTTTTCTTGCGCCTTTTCCTTGGTGCTCCATTTTTGTCTCCGGTATCTCCCAGAAACGAGGTTCGTAACCCCTTTTCCCGTGCTACTAGGCAGGGAATTTTTAATTCGTTTTATTAATATTTATTTTACATATTCTAAAGATATATTTTATTACTATTATTTCCTAGTTTAGGAAACGTTTTTCCCCCATAACCTCACTTTTTTATTTCTAATAATTTTCTAACTTTCGTTTTAAAGTACTCACCTGAGGTTATGCAACGTTTTTAAACCAATTGAGCTGGTTCTCAAACTGCTATAAAAGTCTTATTATCAGTTTGGCAAATTGCTCTTGCAGTTCAATCGGAGTTTAATCGTTTCGGGAAACTATTTGGACCACCTGTTTTTCTCTTATGGCGGGTCAACAATTCTGCAAGCTGTGCTCTTCGGAAATCGTCCGAAATGGGATTTCCTGTGATGGTGTTTGTGGAGGCGTCTTTCACCCCACCTGCCTCAACGTTCGAGCCAGTGGCAAACCTTCGGCCCCTAGCGGGTCAACTTGTAAAGAATGCTCCGACATTCAACCCTGCCACGTCCTTAGACTAATGAGAGACATCTCTGACGTTTTTCTTGATGGTCAAGAGAAAGTCATGGATCGTCTTAAGTCTTTCTCTGGAAATATATCTCATTTTGAGATGGTAGCCGATGACGTCCAGTCGATCAACGTCCGGCTCAACACGATGTCCGACACCCTTGTTTCTGCTACGACCAACTCGGGTTTATTGATGAATAAACTCCAAAAAATTTCTTCCCGGATTGCAACGATCTTCGACTCTATCGACGATATACATTCGGCGATCCACAATCCTGTCGCCACTTCGTCCTTCACTGGTAACTCCTTAGCTTCTCTTCACTTCATCCTATACTGGATGACATTAATCGACCTCTTCTGTTAGTATCGTTGGACCCTCGGGCACAACGAATACTGAGTCTTCGGTAACCTGCGCCAATTTGATAACGGTACCCAGACCACGAAATATTTTCGTTTCGCGTTTCTCCCCTGAAACTACGTCCGAGGCAATCAAAGAATATTTAAGGGGAAAAGCTGTTGATCCTGCAACAGTCTCTTGTAGAAAGATCACAATGTTTCCAAGCCGGTTGCGTCGTTTGTTCTGACTGCACCGCCCATTACCGCTGAAAAGCTTTTGGACCCCACGTTCTGGCCTCCTGGTACCTTTTCAAAGTATTTCGTTCGCCGTACACGTGTGCATCGCATTCCTGACACTCGACAGGCTTCAAAAAACTCAAGACCCTTTCCCTCTACTACCAAAACGTGAGGGGAATCAGATCTATCGCCTAGCACATTTCGTTATATTCCTCTGAGATGAGTGTTGATGAAGGTGACAATATGAAAGAAGTGGAAATAGAAGAGATAGAGAGATAATTAAAGGAACTATATCATGAAATGTAACCTGGACTAGGCCTACTGGGGATACCATATAAAAACGCTGCTTGCTTTCTACTTCAAATGTAGTGTCTGGTGCGGAAACTAATGCAGCATTGTGCCCGAGTTTTCTCAGTCTCATTTCTCGAAAACTATTGGTTCTAGGTAAATTTTTAATAGGACATTTCTAGGCAGATTTATCTCACGAACAAATTTTACTTAGCCAAAATTTACGTAGCACCGATAATTTACGAAATATTTGAGAAAAACTGGTTTTCGTGACCTTTGACCCTCCGTAACTTGAGTGGCGGGTCAGTTGGCTTTATCGACTTTTGGGAAATTATTTGTGACCCCAAAATAAAGAGAATCCCGCTGTAAAATCTCCAGTTGAATTTTTTTAGAGGTTCATGTATAAAGTGACTGGGCTAGTCCGATTTGTTTGAAATTTTCAGAGAATACGTTTGAAATGTTCTACTTTTAGAAAATGCAAAAAAAATCGTTTTTTTAAAATTCTAACTGGGTCTACCCCTTAAGGGTTGAAAATAATTTATTTTTGCCTGACAATACGCTTACAATCAAAGTTGAAGCATAAACTTTAGGCCCGATTCACAATAAAGAAAATTGTTTACAAATTCCCGAGTAAAAATAAATGATGACCTTAGAACGGGCAAATGCCGACTGTGATTGAAACATAGTCCTCGGCCATCTGGCGGTTACGCTCGTTGCAGGACAGTACGGCCGTACAGGGGGCGATTGACGGTGAAACAACGGCCTTGCAGTTCCAATAACGGCCATTCGACGGTGATACGGCGGCCGTATGGTTGCTATTACGGGTATACGACGGTGGTACAGTGGCAGCAACGTGGATATTCGCCCTCCTATAAGAAAATATATTTCACTGCAATTAAATGTTTGATTTTTTTCGGTTGTGTTTTTTTTTCAAGCCGTTAAATAACAAAATTTCCCACTAAAATATAAATCAACACTTCACGTACAACAAACCGACGACTGGCGAGCTCGTTTCTCTTGTGCATCGATATCTTTAAGTAGGATAAATCGAAAGAACCATTGTACATAACGAAAATGATGAAGTTCCCATAAAACACATTCAACAATACATTTGGTGCAGATTCTTTTTTTGGCTCAAATTTCCCGTCGAATCCCCGTTTCTACAGCTCAGTACTTGGCCTTTTAAATCTTTTGGAAAAATTTGGCCGTCGTAAGGCCGTATGTGCTCCCATTAAAAATGGTTAAAAACTCTACGGCCATCATATGCCCCTTAAAAAGCCAAGCGGCCGGTGTTCGCCCTTTATAAGGCCGTTTTTTATTTTTACTCGGGTCTTTTTATTTTCAGTCGATTTAGGGGTGCTTTCAACCGTTTAGGAATATCCCTTATCATATAGTTTGGCTTGATTTAGTATAAATCAACTACCTTCGCACATAAATATTGAAAAAAGTGTATTTCATTGGACTATTTTTCATTATTATTGAAATTATCGCGAAGCACTCTTAAAAAGGGTTTTTTTTTGCATTTTTAACGGTGACACCCATACTTCAGGATCGCGCGACCCCGAATTTCATGATCAGCTACCCAAAAACATGTAGGGTTGGATTTTCTTAACGGTGTTATGTTGGAACCCTAAGGCCTTTTGAATGGACTATTTCGTGCACAACCTGCAACCGTTCTTTATAAGAAGATAATTCTTCCACAATATCATCCAGGTATGGACAACCTTTGGGCTTTGTTGGGGTTCGATTCCGAGGTTTGGAGATATTCGTTAATGGCCTTTGTTAACTTCCCAGTAGGAAGTTATTGTAATCGGACCGAAAATCAGATTCGAAATTTTCAATGTATTTACACGTTTCAAGGTCCCAATAGCATTTTAAGCAAAAATTTGAGAAGAAATATGTGTGTGTGCGAGTTATTTTATAAAGAAAAGTCAATTGATTTTAAATTAAAATATTAAATTTTGATCTTTATTAAAATTTTATATAAACGACAAACGGTTAATTCCGCGGTTAAATCAAAACTGACTAACTTTAATCTAACTTTCTTAGCTAAGGTACCTTGTACCTATCTATTAAATGTAAGATCAGCAGATTTGTAACAGATTTCTTAGAACTTAGTCTATCTAGTGATTGAAGATCACATGAAAGAAAATGTGTGGGAAATGTTGACTCAACAAATGTTGTTGGCGAGGAAATATGATTCGAGTGGAATTTATGTGGGAAAATAAGTTGGTTATATTGTTTGGATGGGGTTTTTGTGGGAAAGGAAATCGGTTATCCTATTTCAGCTAAAAGCTGATTATTTGGATATATAACTCCCCCTTCCTTAAGACTTTCGCTCTCCTGAGCGGGAGGTTTTACTATAATAACTTTTTTATTTTTTATTTTATATAGCTTTAATATTATTAACGTTATCGAAATACTAATTATGGTTAGTATGAAAGTAAGATTTAAATATGTTACAATGTTATTCTGCTGTCTTTCGTATTTAATTTCTGTAATTTCTTTATTATTTTCTATCTGTTTTATATGCAAATCTTCTAGTTTTATTGTCATATTAATATTTTCAATTTTTGTATAGGTAGGGATTATAACGTTATATTTGAATTCCTTTATTTTATTTGAAAATTTTACATTGTTTATCATGATAGTACAATTATTAAACGAAATTAAATAATTTTTATTTAAAGAATATTCTACCTTATTGCAATTATTTACTAAACTAGTATTCTTTGCATTTGTAACTAAAATTAATCCTAGATCTATCTCTGATACTTCTGAGTCTGATTTTACAATTTTAGAACAGCTGTCATAGGAATTATTTAAAATGCTTGATATACAATTGTTTGTAGGTTTTAATTTTTTTCTGTACCTTTCTTGATCCAAGAAGTATGATTTGCTTTCGAAAATAATGACATCTGAAGTTTTTATATCAACTTGTTGATTGTTTGAATCTGGAATTGGTATCAGTTTTAGGTGAGTAGCGTCCGTCTTGCTCATTTCTGGTACTAATATAATAAAAAGTAGTGTGGAATTGACGATTGCTAAGGAACACTTCATTTCTTGTATTTTAAAAACGTCTATGTCGTAGGCGTCAATCTCTTCAGGTGTGAGAATTGATCTTCCCATTATTTGATGCTTGGAAAACAAAACGTTTTCTTGAATTTTCTCTATTTCCTCGTTTAGTAAATTTATGTACGTAAGTGTTTGTAAAAAGTGAATCTGTTTTATAATATCTTTATTTTTATCTTCAACCAAATTTAATAATTGATTAGTTTCTAAATGATTTTTCTGTATATTATACTGGATCGCTCGGATGTTCTCTTGAATAATACTATTTATCTTTATTTGATTGTTTGTATTTATTAAATTATTATGGATATTTTCCTCAGTTATTTGTAAACGCTTTTCGATTTCTGTCCTATCTTCTTCATCCATGGTACCGAAGATCCATTTTAGGAAAGAACCGCCAATATTCATTAGGGCTCTTTTATGTCTGATTGGTATCAATGTTTTCAAATTATGCTTAATTTTGTTAAGTTTCCCTTCCAAAGTATCAATAGCGTTTTTGTCTTCTGGTGGCTTAAACGTGTCGTTCATCTGTGATTCTATTAGATTTATTGTCCTTTTTATGTCATTTAAATCAATTATATGAATGATTTTGCTGTAATGGTCTATTATTGGTATAGTATTTTGTCGGATTGTCGCGTATCCAGCTTCAGTTTCTAGTTTTTCTATGCTAATTAGAGCTTGGGATGGTTTTATTACTGTTGTTACCACTAATATTATTATTAAGATTATCTGAAAAATATTTAAAATTTCTTTTAATTCGTGTGGGGTGAATTTTCTTTTTTCTACTATCAAATATATTTTGGTTTGTTTTTACACATTTAACTTTCTTATACCTAGGTAATTCCTTATATCTTAATGCTATAGGGTTTTTGATAAGTATTTCCGTATTATTTGGGAGAACAAAATCTTTCCTATTCTTGTATAGTTTCTCTATAATTTTGCTTTTCTTTTCTTGAATTCTATTTCTTATGGCTTCGAACTCTATAATTTTCCCATGAATAAAATCTAAAGGTTTTGTTTCAGTTATGGTATGAATGGAATTGTTGTAGCATTCCACAGCTTTTATTATTTTACTTTCTATGTCTAACTCAGGGTCTGTTACATGAAGAATTCTGATGTGTTCATTTATTGTCCCATGAACCCTTTCTATATCAGAATTCCCCGTATGACTTCGAGGAGAAGTGAAGTGTATTACTATATTTTCAACTCTGCAGAAGTCTTTTAAGTTTAAACTATCAAATTCATTGTCAAAAATGTACTTTTTTGGTTTACCAAATAACGAATTTCTGAGCTTTAATGCTTGTACTATTGTAATACTATTTCTATCGCTTAGTTTAGATATAGAGAAGTGTTTGGTAAATCGGTCTATTGTTGTTAGAAAAGCTTGTTTCTTGTCCGCATGGACGATTTCATTCGGTTCGGATGGTGTTTCCGATAACTGATATTTATGTAGAATTGGACTCCTATCATATTTACTAAGGTTACATACTTCACAATTGTTTATGTATTTGTAAATATAATCTAAAGTAAACTAAACTAAAGTAATATAATTCTTTAATTTCCAAGAAGTTTTCAAGAATACCTCTATGATTGGTACTCTCGTGAATTTCTTTAATTTTTTCCATTAACTTATTCTCATCATCTATATCCTCCGCCTTTTTGGAACATTTTACAAATTTAATCCTGGGCTCGTTGCCGAAGAGGCTTACTATTCTATTTTGTAAAATTGAATACTCATTATAATCTAACTCTGAATATATTGCTGTTATTCCCTTTTTTATCAATCTTCTTAAAAGATCGTTAAGGTAATTCTCATTTTTTAAATCTTCCCTAGAGATCAATATTATTCTGTATTTTTTATATTTTGTTATTAATTCTTCCTGTTTTTCTTCGACCAAATGTATTTGTGTAAGGTATTTATTAACAATGTTACTTAGAATTGGAATGTGGTCGCCCAAATATTTGGCACCACTATGAATTGTACACTGAGAAAAAAACAAAAATTGTACCAAGTCCGCCAAGGAATTGGAGTAAGTTCAGTTTCACCAAATGAATTATGCTTTATACCAATCTTAAGTATGCTAAAGCAAAAGAATGCGTTTTTTTGAGTCAATTCCGCGGCGGAGTTCCTATTGAAAACTTTACGCAGTTGAATTTATTGCGGTTGGTTTGAGGAAAGGGCATTTATTTTTTCAATTAATAAAATGTATTATTTGTTTAAATTTTAGTCTGTAGCTGACACAATAATTTATGCATACTAAGATCTAGCTAAAAGAAACAACTCGTCATAAAAACTGGACCGTTTTTTTTTATTATCGGGACTGTCACTGTCGCCGCCTGATTATCTGTAGAGGTAGACGTTTTTTTGGTTGTTTGCTATTTGTAACTACCCCTAATATAATCAACAGTGGCTGTGTGCAACTTTTTTTCTTCAAAATGTTAGTTGACTCCGTGCAAAGATCCCGAAGACAGGTTCGAGTGGAATTTCCAATCAGTGAAGTGAAAAATTAAACAGTGAAACAGTGGATTATTATTGTGAAGTAGGGCGATTGATGTGTCTGCTTGTGTATAGAATTTGCAACATGTGGAAACTTTTTTTTATTTGCGTAGACAAATTTTGATGATGGCTGGTGGGCAAACTTGGGATATTTAATTAAATGGAATTTGAAGGGCTTGTCAATTCGTTTAAAGGTAAATATATTTTTTTAATGCCATAGACTTTTAAAATACTATTTACAATTATATTTTAAACATTAATCTGTTATATACAAATATTTTGTTTTAGATCAAAAAATTACTATAGATCCTATAAAGCTGCTAACTGGACTCACAATAGCAACTCTTATTCCCGTAATCGGTTATAAGATTGATTTCATCGCTAAGTGGTCAAGGTCAGCTTCGAAAAGTTAACCATATATCCAAATCGCAAGTTACTTTGCACAATATACACATTTTTTGATTTTATAAGAATACTTTTTTTTTTGAATATTTGATTTATTTTAAAGGTAAATGAAAGCAGAAATGGTGAAAGGTCAGATGAAAATCTATCATCAAAGTTGATGTCCTTTCAAGAAAATCATCACCAGGAAAGCTTGAAGGTCAAAGCACCTTAGTTTTAAAAAAAACTTTTGTATATAATATTTCTGTAAATAGTTTTTTCAAAGAAAGTTTATTATAAAATATAATAATATATAATATATAATATATAATATATAATATATAATATATAATATATAATATATAATATATAATATATAATATATAATATATAATATATAATATATAATATATAATATATAATATATAATATATAATATATAATATATAATATATAATATATAATATATAATATATAATATATAATATATAATATATAATATATAATATATAATATATAATATATAATATATAATATATAATATATAATATATAATATATAATATATAATATATAATATATAATATATAATATATAATATATAATATATAATATATAATATATAATATATAATATATAATATATAATATATAATATATAATATATAATATATAATATATAATATATAATATATAATATATAATATATAATATATAATATATAATATATAATATATAATATATAATATATAATATATAATATATAATATATAATATATAATATATAATATATAATATATAATATATAATATATAATATATAATATATAATATATAATATATAATATATAATATATAATATATAATATATAATATATAATATATAATATATAATATATAATATATAATATATAATATATAATATATAATATATAATATATAATATATAATATATAATATATAATATATAATATATAATATATAATATATAATATATAATATATAATATATAATATATAATATATAATATATAATATATAATATATAATATATAATATATAATATATAATATATAATATATAATATATAATATATAATATATAATATATAATATATAATATATAATATATAATATATAATATATAATATATAATATATAATATATAATATATAATATATAATATATAATATATAATATATAATATATAATATATAATATATAATATATAATATATAATATATAATATATAATATATAATATATAATATATAATATATAATATATAATATATAATATATAATATATAATATATAATATATAATATATAATATATAATATATAATATATAATATATAATATATAATATATAATATATAATATATAATATATAATATATAATATATAATATATAATATATAATATATAATATATAATATATAATATATAATATATAATATATAATATATAATATATAATATATAATATATAATATATAATATATAATATATAATATATAATATATAATATATAATATATAATATATAATATATAATATATAATATATAATATATAATATATAATATATAATATATAATATATAATATATAATATATAATATATAATATATAATATATAATATATAATATATAATATATAATATATAATATATAATATATAATATATAATATATAATATATAATATATAATATATAATATATAATATATAATATATAATATATAATATATAATATATAATATATAATATATAATATATAATATATAATATATAATATATAATATATAATATATAATATATAATATATAATATATAATATATAATATATAATATATAATATATAATATATAATATATAATATATAATATATAATATATAATATATAATATATAATATATAATATATAATATATAATATATAATATATAATATATAATATATAATATATAATATATAATATATAATATATAATATATAATATATAATATATAATATATAATATATAATATATAATATATAATATATAATATATAATATATAATATATAATATATAATATATAATATATAATATATAATATATAATATATAATATATAATATATAATATATAATATATAATATATAATATATAATATATAATATATAATATATAATATATAATATATAATATATAATATATAATATATAATATATAATATATAATATATAATATATAATATATAATATATAATATATAATATATAATATATAATATATAATATATAATATATAATATATAATATATAATATATAATATATAATATATAATATATAATATATAATATATAATATATAATATATAATATATAATATATAATATATAATATATAATATATAATATATAATATATAATATATAATATATAATATATAATATATAATATATAATATATAATATATAATATATAATATATAATATATAATATATAATATATAATATATAATATATAATATATAATATATAATATATAATATATAATATATAATATATAATATATAATATATAATATATAATATATAATATATAATATATAATATATAATATATAATATATAATATATAATATATAATATATAATATATAATATATAATATATAATATATAATATATAATATATAATATATAATATATAATATATAATATATAATATATAATATATAATATATAATATATAATATATAATATATAATATATAATATATAATATATAATATATAATATATAATATATAATATATAATATATAATATATAATATATAATATATAATATATAATATATAATATATAATATATAATATATAATATATAATATATAATATATAATATATAATATATAATATATAATATATAATATATAATATATAATATATAATATATAATATATAATATATAATATATAATATATAATATATAATATATAATATATAATATATAATATATAATATATAATATATAATATATAATATATAATATATAATATATAATATATAATATATAATATATAATATATAATATATAATATATAATATATAATATATAATATATAATATATAATATATAATATATAATATATAATATATAATATATAATATATAATATATAATATATAATATATAATATATAATATATAATATATAATATATAATATATAATATATAATATATAATATATAATATATAATATATAATATATAATATATAATATATAATATATAATATATAATATATAATATATAATATATAATATATAATATATAATATATAATATATAATATATAATATATAATATATAATATATAATATATAATATATAATATATAATATATAATATATAATATATAATATATAATATATAATATATAATATATAATATATAATATATAATATATAATATATAATATATAATATATAATATATAATATATAATATATAATATATAATATATAATATATAATATATAATATATAATATATAATATATAATATATAATATATAATATATAATATATAATATATAATATATAATATATAATATATAATATATAATATATAATATATAATATATAATATATAATATATAATATATAATATATAATATATAATATATAATATATAATATATAATATATAATATATAATATATAATATATAATATATAATATATAATATATAATATATAATATATAATATATAATATATAATATATAATATATAATATATAATATATAATATATAATATATAATATATAATATATAATATATAATATATAATATATAATATATAATATATAATATATAATATATAATATATAATATATAATATATAATATATAATATATAATATATAATATATAATATATAATATATAATATATAATATATAATATATAATATATAATATATAATATATAATATATAATATATAATATATAATATATAATATATAATATATAATATATAATATATAATATATAATATATAATATATAATATATAATATATAATATATAATATATAATATATAATATATAATATATAATATATAATATATAATATATAATATATAATATATAATATATAATATATAATATATAATATATAATATATAATATATAATATATAATATATAATATATAATATATAATATATAATATATAATATATAATATATAATATATAATATATAATATATAATATATAATATATAATATATAATATATAATATATAATATATAATATATAATATATAATATATAATATATAATATATAATATATAATATATAATATATAATATATAATATATAATATATAATATATAATATATAATATATAATATATAATATATAATATATAATATATAATATATAATATATAATATATAATATATAATATATAATATATAATATATAATATATAATATATAATATATAATATATAATATATAATATATAATATATAATATATAATATATAATATATAATATATAATATATAATATATAATATATAATATATAATATATAATATATAATATATAATATATAATATATAATATATAATATATAATATATAATATATAATATATAATATATAATATATAATATATAATATATAATATATAATATATAATATATAATATATAATATATAATATATAATATATAATATATAATATATAATATATAATATATAATATATAATATATAATATATAATATATAATATATAATATATAATATATAATATATAATATATAATATATAATATATAATATATAATATATAATATATAATATATAATATATAATATATAATATATAATATATAATATATAATATATAATATATAATATATAATATATAATATATAATATATAATATATAATATATAATATATAATATATAATATATAATATATAATATATAATATATAATATATAATATATAATATATAATATATAATATATAATATATAATATATAATATATAATATATAATATATAATATATAATATATAATATATAATATATAATATATAATATATAATATATAATATATAATATATAATATATAATATATAATATATAATATATAATATATAATATATAATATATAATATATAATATATAATATATAATATATAATATATAATATATAATATATAATATATAATATATAATATATAATATATAATATATAATATATAATATATAATATATAATATATAATATATAATATATAATATATAATATATAATATATAATATATAATATATAATATATAATATATAATATATAATATATAATATATAATATATAATATATAATATATAATATATAATATATAATATATAATATATAATATATAATATATAATATATAATATATAATATATAATATATAATATATAATATATAATATATAATATATAATATATAATATATAATATATAATATATAATATATAATATATAATATATAATATATAATATATAATATATAATATATAATATATAATATATAATATATAATATATAATATATAATATATAATATATAATATATAATATATAATATATAATATATAATATATAATATATAATATATAATATATAATATATAATATATAATATATAATATATAATATATAATATATAATATATAATATATAATATATAATATATAATATATAATATATAATATATAATATATAATATATAATATATAATATATAATATATAATATATAATATATAATATATAATATATAATATATAATATATAATATATAATATATAATATATAATATATAATATATAATATATAATATATAATATATAATATATAATATATAATATATAATATATAATATATAATATATAATATATAATATATAATATATAATATATAATATATAATATATAATATATAATATATAATATATAATATATAATATATAATATATAATATATAATATATAATATATAATATATAATATATAATATATAATATATAATATATAATATATAATATATAATATATAATATATAATATATAATATATAATATATAATATATAATATATAATATATAATATATAATATATAATATATAATATATAATATATAATATATAATATATAATATATAATATATAATATATAATATATAATATATAATATATAATATATAATATATAATATATAATATATAATATATAATATATAATATATAATATATAATATATAATATATAATATATAATATATAATATATAATATATAATATATAATATATAATATATAATATATAATATATAATATATAATATATAATATATAATATATAATATATAATATATAATATATAATATATAATATATAATATATAATATATAATATATAATATATAATATATAATATATAATATATAATATATAATATATAATATATAATATATAATATATAATATATAATATATAATATATAATATATAATATATAATATATAATATATAATATATAATATATAATATATAATATATAATATATAATATATAATATATAATATATAATATATAATATATAATATATAATATATAATATATAATATATAATATATAATATATAATATATAATATATAATATATAATATATAATATATAATATATAATATATAATATATAATATATAATATATAATATATAATATATAATATATAATATATAATATATAATATATAATATATAATATATAATATATAATATATAATATATAATATATAATATATAATATATAATATATAATATATAATATATAATATATAATATATAATATATAATATATAATATATAATATATAATATATAATATATAATATATAATATATAATATATAATATATAATATATAATATATAATATATAATATATAATATATAATATATAATATATAATATATAATATATAATATATAATATATAATATATAATATATAATATATAATATATAATATATAATATATAATATATAATATATAATATATAATATATAATATATAATATATAATATATAATATATAATATATAATATATAATATATAATATATAATATATAATATATAATATATAATATATAATATATAATATATAATATATAATATATAATATATAATATATAATATATAATATATAATATATAATATATAATATATAATATATAATATATAATATATAATATATAATATATAATATATAATATATAATATATAATATATAATATATAATATATAATATATAATATATAATATATAATATATAATATATAATATATAATATATAATATATAATATATAATATATAATATATAATATATAATATATAATATATAATATATAATATATAATATATAATATATAATATATAATATATAATATATAATATATAATATATAATATATAATATATAATATATAATATATAATATATAATATATAATATATAATATATAATATATAATATATAATATATAATATATAATATATAATATATAATATATAATATATAATATATAATATATAATATATAATATATAATATATAATATATAATATATAATATATAATATATAATATATAATATATAATATATAATATATAATATATAATATATAATATATAATATATAATATATAATATATAATATATAATATATAATATATAAAATATAATATAATAAAATATAATAATAATAAATTATTATAAATATATCTTCTGTTATTTATTTGCATAAAAAAATTATCATTCACATAAATCTATTAATAAAATACTTTTAGTGATTATAGTAATAGAAAATTTCGATTTATCGAATCCCGCTCGAAATAGAACCTATTGAGAGAGATCATTTGCTGGACCGCAGATTTTATCGACTCAAACATTTTTAACATCCCTTCAAAAGTATTTTAATTTGAATGACATTTTTCCAAAATTAATCGAAATATAAAAATATTCAAATCAAATGCTCAGTGATGTTTCTTAATCATCTATTGTACTTCAAGTAATGTCGTATAACATAAAATCAACGGGGGTATGTTATTTAATGAATTCCGGCGGGTTTCTCCCAATTCCTCACGGAATTGACACCATTGCGTTGTCAACTACGCCAGGAAGTTGAGTTAACCCCTATGCTGATTTCGCCGTATCCAATTCCGTAGCGGAGTTGGGTTAAGCGAGAATGATTTGAATGCACATCTCCTTTTTCTCAGTGTAGCAGCATTGCTTTCATTATCGGAGGAGTTACCATTATTGTTTTCTAATGTGTTAATTTCATTATTATTTATGTTGATCCTACTTAGAAAATCAGCTACTCTATTTTCTTTCCCCTTTACATAATTTATTTCAAAATCAAACTCGTTCAACTTTATCTTCCATCTTTGAAGCTTTGAGTTTGGTTCCTTCAAGGAATTTAGCCAAACTAAAGGTTGATGGTCAGTTTTTACTGTAAATTTGACTCCATACAAATATGGGCGAAAATATTTGGTGGACCATACAATTGCTAGGAGTTCTTTTTCGATGGTACTATATTTAATCTCATGCTCGTTAAGAGTACGACTGGCGAAAGATACTGGGTGGCCATTTTGTGACAAAACGGCTCCAATAGCATATTGGCTCGCGTCTGTTGTTAACGTAAATTTTTGATTGAAATTAGGATACTTTAACACCGGATCCTTGGTCAGTATTTCCTTTAGTTTTTCGAAGGCCGCGATGTAATTTTTATCGTTTGTATTGATTTTTCTATCTTTCTTTAAGCATTGAGTTATTGGTTGAGCTATTTTCGCGTAGTCCTTGATGAACTTGCGATAATATCCGGTAACACCCAAAAAACTCTTTATTGCTTTCCGATTCGTAGGAATTTTTAATGATTTAATTATCTGAATTTTACTAGGGTTCGGTTTGATGCCTTCACTAGTTAGAAGATGGCCTAAGTATTCTGTTTTCTTAGAGAAAAATACGCGCTTATCGTTTTGTATTTTTAAATTGGATTCACGCAACTTCTGAAAAATCCTTTTAACAGATTCCACATGCTCTTGAAGAGAGGTGCCAAAGTTGAGTATATCATCAAGATATACAACACAATTGATATTTATAAATTCCCTTAATACGTGATTAATCATTCTTTGGAAAGTAGCAGGAGCATTCTTTAGCCCGAATGGCACCCTGACGTACTCGTAGTGACCTTGTGGGGTCGAAAATGCTGTTTTTGCTTGGTCTTTTGCATCAACTAGGATTTGATGAAAGCCCTTGGCCAAATCTATTGTAGTGAAATATTGAGCCTTACCTTACTTGTCAAAAAGTGACTCGATATTAGGTAGGTATAGGGAACTTATCATCAATAGTTATATCGTTAAGTTTCCTATAATCCACAACAATTCTCCATTTCTGTTTGCCAGATTGATCTAATTTTTTTGGAACAACCCAGATTGGAGAATTGTAAGGAGAATTACTTGGTTTTATAATACCTTGATGTAACATCTCCGAAATTTGTTTTTCCACTTCTTGTTCGTGGATTTTAGGAAATCGATATATTTTGGAGTAAACAGGCTGGCTGTGTTTTGTTATAATTCGATGTTTTATCGTAGTTATACTACTTAGTTGCTGTCCTTCTTGAAAAAATAAATCCTTATATTCTATCAGAAGTTTCTTTAGGACATTGTATTCTTCTTTATTTAGGTGTTCGACGTTTATAAGATTAAAAATATTTTGTTTACTAAGATCCACACAATATAGTTCGTGAATCTCGTCATAAGGGCAAGAGTTTTTAAATTTAGTCCTTTTATTCATGACTTCCAAGTACTTTTTACCTAGATCAATCTTTGCACCTACTTGGGTTAATATATTATTCCCTAATATTGCGTTAAATTTTTTTTACTTAGGTTTAATAATTTCCATGTCATAGTAGCCTTATGGTTAAATTCTTTTGGTACTTTTGTAATTTTTTCGTGTGTTATTTCACCGTTGTCTAATAGAGTTGATATTTTGATTGGTCTTTGCAATTGTATAGAATTTATATTAGGAAACAATTTGCTATCCATTACTGAAATTGTTGCCCCAGTGTCTATTAAACAATCTAACTTGTTATTATTGATTGAGCATTCTACTATGGGTAATGTATCGTTTGAGGCGGGATTTGAAAATTTTGTTCTTCAGTATTAACATCTACATTATTATTATAATTAGAAAATCTTGAATTTTGAGAACTGTTTCGATTAAAATTTCCGCTATTATTATAGTTATTGCGTGAAGTGAAATTATTGCGCCTATTATGGGTTTGAAACGATCTATTATAGGAACCATTGAAATCTCGATGCCTATTAGGATTGGACTCGTTATTTCTATAGTCATTATTGTGATATAATCTTTGGCTAAAATTATTGCTTCTAACATTGTTAAATTTTTGTGCATTACTGTAATTATTAGTTGTTTGTGTATTGTTATTGTTACGTCTTTGAATATGTGTGGGAGGATTACCAATTCCAGTTTCAATCAATTCGAAGTAAGCTTCCTCTAAGGTATTGACATTTTTTATTCTCAAATACATGCTGTCGGATCGAGGAAGTTTGTTTAGAAATTTCTCTAATATACTTTTTTCATTATTGCTTGTTTTGAATTCTTCAGGGGAGTTATCGTCTAATCTATACTTTATGTTTAACTTATTTAAAAATTTTGAAAGACTAAAATAGTATTGACTTACATTAATGAATCTAACTGAATCTGCTTCTTCTTTCAATTTTAAATAGGATTGTTGCACGCCGAAAGATTTCTTTAGTTGATTTTTAATTTGATCCCATGTAGCACTTTCTAGTCTTCTTATAGATGAGGCTGCTGGTCCTTGAATTTTGCTCAGGAAAATGTTCAGTAGATATCCCTTCAGTCCTACATCTGGAGCCATTGCAACAATGGCTTCGACTTCTTTGATGAAATTAGATAGCTCAAAGGTGTCGTCTCCTCGGAATACTGGCACCGCTCTAGCCTCCACAATTAAATCCTTAGGAGTGATTGTACTGGTGGTAGTCATGTTTATGTTGAGAGAACTCTGGATGGCAGTAAGGGTTTCGTTGTAATTAGCTTCTGTATTTGAATCGAGTTCTGACATTCGTGGATCCCGCTTTGGTTTAGTGTAGGGTTTCATTCATTGAACGCCAATAAATTCTTAATAGAAAACCAGTCGATAATATTAATTTTACTCCACTTTTTTTTCACCTTTCTTTTAATGCAAATTATGGTTTAAATTTATCTTTTTAAACTTAATTCACTCTCACTCTGTAATCTTAATTCCTTCACCTTTATTAAATTAAAATCACCTTGTTTTCACAAATTTTCCTTTTTGCTTCTTTAAAATATTTTTTTTTTTCATGTAACAAATTTTCCACCAAATTTTCCACAACGGAATTTACACACACAAATATTTTTCTCTATATTTAAACATGTAAACAAAAATTTCCGACTAGTTTGGCGATCTCACCGACTGCGCCAGTTATTTTATAAAGAAAAGTCAATTGATTTTAAATTAAAATATTAAATTTTGATCTTTATTAAAATTTTATATAAACGACAAACGGTTATTCCGCGGTTAAATCAGAACTGACTAACTTTAATCTAACTTTCTTAGCTAAGGTACCTTGTACCTATCTATTAAATGTAAGATCAGCAGATTTGTAACAGATTTCTTAGAACTTAGTCTATCTAGTGATTGAAGATCACATGAAGGAAAATGTGTGGGAAATGTTGACTCAACAAATGTTGTTGGCGAGGAAATAGATTCGAGTGGAATTTATGTGGGAATATAAGTTGGTTATATTGTTTGGATGGGGTTTTTGTGGGAAAGGAAATCGGTTATCCTATTTCAGCTAAAAGCTGATTATTTGGATATATAACTTGCGTACGTATGTGGTCATTTTTCCTACACGATTTCGCGCGAACCAAAAAAGATATCGACTTCGTTGAGGTGTCGTTCGAAGCGTGTCTAAGGAAATATGATCTGAAAATATTTTCATAAAAATCGGTTGAGCCGTTTTTTTGTTTGAACGACTTAAGTGGTTTTTGTACCAGCACGATTTCGCGCGAGCCAAAAAAGATATCGACTTCGTTAAGGTGTCTTTCGAAGCGTGTTAGAGGACATATGATCTGAAAAGATTTTCATAAAAATCGGTCGAACCGTTTTTTTGTTTGAAAGACGTAAGTGATTTTTGTACCAGCACGAATTCGCGCGAACCAAAAAAGATACCGACTTCGTTGAGGAGGTGCCGTTCAAAGCGTGTTAAAGGAAATATGATCTGAAAAGATTTTCATAAAAATCGAAGTTCGTGATTTTTGTACCTGCCCAATATCGCGCGCACCAAATATGATACCGACATCGTTGAGGTGCCGATCGAAGTGTATAACGAAGATATGATCTGAAAAATTATCATAAATTCGGTCAAGGCGTTTTTTTGTGTTTAAATGAAGAGACTTCGCCAAGTGTTCCAAGTAACTTAAATTAATTAGTTTTGCTACTATCTAATATACTCGTTGGAATGAAACCCGTTCCAAATGAGGTTAACTTTTATGGATTCAGCCGAGCAATAGCTTCCCTCGAAATATTCAATGATTTGTCCATTTTCTGCCATACATCTGCCAACACACACTTCACGAATAGGTGATTTATCGTGACTAAGTATTTTGTAACGTAACGTCCGCATGAGTTGTTAAAGAATTAGCAGAGTGGTCATTATTTTGGTAGATCGTAACTCCAATAGCTGCAACTTCAGGTCCCTTAAATTTAACAATAATACTTAGTTTTGGAACAACAACATATCCTTCATTTTTCATCCAAGTGTCAGTGTTAAAAGTAATACATTAATTTTGTTTATAGCTTCGTCATCCTAATCTTGTAAATACGCACATATCATTTGACAACCTAGCGAAAGTATTGATAAACAAATGTGACAAATGTTAGGTATTAAATATGTCAGTGATATCTGCAAGGCACTGACATATAATAATGGACTCATGGACTCATGGCACCAAAAAGTATAGAAAGTATAGTCCTCTCGCTCATCCATAAGCCCCCTTTTTCACTGAACTCAAATTTTGTTCAATTTCATATTAAGAGTTCAGTGCATCATTGGCAGAAATAAAATCAGGTAGTGCCAAAACTGAAAACTTGAAATTTGACATTTCTAAATGTCAATCAAGTGTAGAGGAAATAGTTGTACATTATCTGCTAAAACTGGCTTTCTATCAAGTTCACATTCTTAAAACTAAGTTCATGGCTATTAAGAATAGTAAAACAGTTGATAAAAAATACTATAAATTGTTTTAATTCACATAAATCTCAATTTAAAGCATCAAAAAATAAATTTATGAGCAGCGTTTAACTAATTCTCCCTTAATGCTGCAAGTTTTGCATTAAACATCTCTATCACGGTAGCTGCATGCTTGGCATTGATTTCATCATAATAAGGTAATTGTTCCAATCTCTTAATCCATGTGAAGCATGTGAAGATTGCTTAATGTTGTGCCTAACCGATCCAATAGCCACTGTAGATAGCGTTACGACCAAGCCAAAAAGTAAGTGGCGACCAACACCTATGCATACAGTTTAAATGGAAAAACTAGGATCTAGAAAGCTAAAATTAAGTGCAAAAACAACAATGCAAATTGCAGAGAAACTCTATACAAAAGGTTTTATCAGTTATCCTAGAACTGAGACTAATATTTTTTCAAAAGAAATTAATTTAAGGTTATTATAATTTCTTGTATTCTTTATCTTGAAATAAAATATAAATTGTTAACAGATCTTTGGTAGAGCAACAAACCGCACACCCACAATGGGGAGCCTTTTCATCAAAAGTTTTAGATTGGGGACCGAATCATCGTAATGGAAATAAATCAGATCAAACTCATCCTCCGATTCATCCTCTCAAGTTAGCTGTAGGTACTTCCTGTAGTTAGCTACAGGTACTTCAACTTATAATTGTTGAAGCAATTCGTGTTTTTTTTAAATTTAATATAATAACAAAGGTTTGTCTGGAAATGAAGACCGTGTTTTTGAGCTTATCACACTACACTTTCTTGCATGCGTAAGCAAAGATGCTACTGGTTCTGAAACTATTGTTAAAATTACAATCGCTGGTGAAAAGTTTACCGCGAATAGTTTTTTCATTTTCGAGAGAAACTACTTAGATGTATAGCCTTATGAGAATTGGAATGCGAAACAGATTCATAATTATTATTTGTTCTTAATTTGTTCCTTAATTATTATTTGTTTATCTATTATATTAATTCCTCATTTATATTTCGTAGGTTTTTGTTCGTTAAATTCCTTATTTTTCATTACTTAATATGCTTAGGTTATAAGTATTTAATTAAAAAAAATTTTTTTTTTCTTTTGTTAAACTTCTCTTTTTATTTAACCCCAAAACCAATTATAAGTCGTGCGAGATCCTCATTCCAACGGAAAATCTAACCAAAATTTTTCTTCCACAACAAAGGTGTGTAGGTAATGTGTCCAAAACAACTCGGTTATTTATTTACTTAATGATCAGCTTTAATTGATTCAGTCCAGTAAAATACAAAAAAAATATCTCTGATTATGCCTCACCGACTTATGCCAGGGGTGGTATGATCCACCCAATAATCCTTGCACCAGTAAAAAAAAATTTTCAACCACTAATTTTGGATAATATAACTAATTTGATTATTTTTACACAATAACAAGATTTAGCAAAAAAAAACTGTATTTTCCTCGTATCATATGGTCGTGCAGCGTGCTCTAATCACCTTTTTGGGCTCTCTATCACTCGCGTAATTCCAAAAAAAATTCCTCGATTCCCGGTAGCCAGAACCTTCAAATTCTCAATCCAAATTCTTCACCCTTTTCCATTTATGCACTTCTCAAAAAAAAAACTAAATTTTTCACTATAATTATTTAAATTTCGATCGTTCCGGAAAAAAAATGTGGTCCTTTCGCCTTTTGTAAATCACTTTTTTTGTCCAAGTGCCGTTTTCAAAAAAAAAACTTTTCCACCAAAAATGATACCGACTCTTCTCTAAAAAATTCCGAGACACGACTTCTTCCTTTTCAGATTCAATATCGACTCCCCCTTTTTTCTTTTCCTACCGTCTATTCCTCATCACCAAATTCAATTTTTTTAACGGGTTTAACATTCGATTTTTTTTTATATAATGAAATAAAAATTTTCACTTTGCGATGTCCTCTCGTTGACTCCTATTCAAAAAAAAAAAACTCCGCCGCCGTTAGAATCTAGCCGAAGCGAGCTGCACTTTTTCCCGCCCGTCGCTGCTGTTCCCCTATTTCGGGTTTCATTTTTCTATTCGGGAGACAGACAAAAGGTCTCGGAACGGATTTTGGTTGGAAACTTTTTCTGGCGGCAGATAAGCTGTTGTCAAATTTTATTTCGAATTTTATTTGAAAAAAATGCGTGGTTGCCAACGTAGTAAAATTTCTTTCTCTGATTATATGCATATAGGTAATAATTCAAGGCAAAAAAATAAAAATTTTATTTTCAACTTTGGAAATTGGGGATTTTATGAAACAGATTGCTGCTTAATCTTGTTTTCAGATAATTTTCAAAGGAAGAAACATTTTAGAGTTTAGACTTAGGGTGCGTGGGTGGCCTAAACCCCATGGGGCGTCCGTTACAACGCGCGTCATTTCGAAATCGCCAGGCGAGAGGTGACGCGAAAAAAAACAAACGGAGGCCTTGTATCATATGATTAGGTTTTAGCTGCCTTATCGGTTGCGTCGTAACGTGGGGCTAACCTACCCCTGAGACTAAGAGTCTCTTGCTCTACCGTCTGAGCCGGGCTGTTCCAAGGTAGAGGAGAAGGCCGCTCGAGCGCGCCAACATTAGTATTTGTGCTTTTGGCATGTCTGACATTGCTAGCTTACTGAGCTATTTGACATTGATTTCCCAGGACCGCTATCGTGACCTCGTTGGGGTTATATTTTCTGAGACAATCGCTGCTTTACCTGGTGTTTTTCCTGGCGTATTACGACCTTAGAGACAATTCTCTCGTCCACGGTCACTTTTCGATAAGAGTAGGTTACACCATGCACCCCCTGTTGCTTCTTTTGTCCGCGGATCCTGGTCCAGCTGGGACTAAGCTAAGTTCGCACATCTTTCCCACAAATCTCAGGCGGATGTCTTATAGGGTCGTCAGGGGCTGATGAGATGATATTGTCTACACGTTGCCGAACATAAATAGGAAGCGGGGATTGTCTTCGTGAATTTGATAGGTTTAGCCGGTCAAAATCAGAGTCATAAAGCCCTCAGACAGTTATTTGTTGTTGGGTTCAGCCTGTATAACGTTAGCGCACCAGAGCGGTCTCCTCCTTACCGGCAACCTAGGCGTCTCGGTATTAGTTTCTACGACTTCGTGAGTCAACTCTATACATATGGAGGGGGGTTGGTCTGGCAACCTCTGAAGTTTTCCACCTGAAGCTTGGCTCCAGACAGTCAAGTTAGTTAAAGAGGTGTACCATCCGCTGGGGAAGCTACCCAAGCGGACCTGATTGGGTACCCTATTATTAACCGGTTAAGCCGGCGAGATGCCTTATTAGGGCTACTCAGAGTCACCTTCGTTTCCAATAGTTATATTAGGACGTGTCTTGGGCCTGATTGCACTACGGAGTGACTTCGCGTGTCCGTCGAGAAGGTCGAGGCAATTCCACATTGTCCCGACGAGTCCCTCTGAGCGCGAAGTCTCTCTTCCGGAAGATATCTCCTGCTCCAAGGACTCAGTCCGCCGACTAAACCACATAGTCGCCGTCTGGAACCTTTGGTCCACGAGGTCACCTTCCGCTACTCAGGCTGTCAGGCCTTGAGATCTTTGGCGTGAAAAATACCGATCGGCTTTCCTTTTAAGTCCTCTAATTCATAACGCCCACTCCCAAGCTTTCGCCTCACGCGAGCCTTCATAAATTTGTCTGCCAGTTTAGCGCTAAACCGGTCGATCTTGTTACTTACGGGGAAGGTACGTCGATAAACTACCTGGCCGGGCGAGAACTCTACAGCTCTGCAGCGCAGATTGTAGTGTTTCTCATGTCTAGTGTGAGCCGCGGCCAGGTGTTGCTCTATTTTGTCACGCCGGGCCTGCCATCTATCTACGGCCGGCAGTACTGTTATATCTCCCTCCTGCAAGGCACCTAGGGTCTTCAGTACCGGGTAAGCGGATCCATGCAGGATCATTGGACATCCGAACAGGGCCTGGTAAGGGGAGGTGTCGATGGAGGAGTGATGGGCGCTCCGTAGGGCACATTCAATTGCAGACAGGTGCAGGTCCCAATCCCGGTGGTCTTCCTTCAGGTACGCTCGGATAGCAGCTAAGACGGAGCGGTTTACCCTCTCGGAAGCGTTGGCTTGTGGAGAATAGACGGCGGTGAGTTGATGTTTGACGCCGTAGTCGGACAACAGTTTCGCGAATTCTTTAGACGTAAAATGGCTTCCATTATCAGAGAATATCGCCTCGGGGACTCCGAAAGCGTGGAAAATTTGGTGCTCGAGGAAATTCACAGCGGCTTTAGATGTTTCGCCAGCTACTGGGTGGAGAAAACAGAATTTGGAAAACGCGTCTAGCACTACCAACACAGCCGTGTGGCCTTTCTTAGTCCTAGGGTAAGGGCCCATATAATCGATGTACAAGAGTTGAAAAGGTCGGCACACATCCATGGCTTCGCCCATAGGGGCCGAAGGGGTGTGTTTGGAGCTTTTGTTTCCTTACATACTTCACAGCTCGCTATATATTTTCTGACTTGGCTAGCCATACCGGGCCAATAATATTTTTCCAGAAGGCGTGCAAGGGTTTTGTGAATACCGCCATGGGAAGCTTGAGGGGGCTCATGAGCGGACTGGATCAAGGGAGCGGTCAACTCTGCAGGGATCCACAATTTCCAAATCAGATCGTCCGTCTCGGGGTCGCCAGTTCGTGGGGCCGAACGGTGGAACACATAACCATCCGAAACCTGAAGGTCAGGTAACTGCCCGGCCTCTTTGCTGACTTTGTCAACGAGATGCTGGTAGTCCGCTGACCTGAAGGCTGGGGACGTTAGGTCCACGTCACGACAGAAGGACAATTCATCGACACAGTCGACTCGTGACAGTGCGTCCGGCACCACATTCTGACTACCCTTGCGGTGCTCGATAGAAAATTGGAAGCCCTGCAGCTTTAGGCTCCACCGCGCTAGCCGGCCGTTTAGGTCGGTCTGGCTCATGGGCCACTTCAAGCTGGCATGGTCAGTAATTATTGTAAAAGGCTGCCCTTCCACATACGCCCGGAACTTTTTAACGCTCAGCACCGGCGCGTAGCACTCGAGTTCCGTGATGGAATAATTACGCTGGGCGCTGTTCAGCTTCTTAGAGAAAAATGCGATGGGATGTTCTTCATCGCCCTGCCTTTGGAAGAGGACGCTTCCTACCCCCGATTTGCTTGCGTCACATTGGATGTAGAAGGGGCGGGTGAAGTCTGGGGTGACCAGTAAAGGAGCAGACATCATTGACTTGTAGTGGATATAGTAGGTGTACTATCAGAAACACTGTAGAAACCTACTATGAGAAACACTTTGACATAAATTAATTGTAAATTGATTTGACATTTATTATTAGCTACTGTGTTGCAAGTAGATTGTAAATAGAATAATTATGTAATGAATAATTTGTAAACGTAGTAGGATAAATTAGTAGTATAAATAGTCGTAAGATTCCTGTATATTCAACAGTATTCCCTGAGACCCAGTCCGGGTCAGTATAGCAGTAAATTGCTTGCGGGATAAATAAATAAATAAATAAAAATATACATTCTTTTTATATTACACTAAATAAGGCAGTCAATAGACGCCACATACAAAGGCTGGTTACACTAGCCTGGTTTACACCAAACATTACATGGCGACCCTGCCCCACGAACTAAAGAAGGAAGCGGGCCCTAAGCCGATTTCAATCGAGGAGTACCGGAAGAGGAACAAAAAGCAAGAAGCGAAGCACGACCAAAAAAAGCAGCCAAAGAAAAAGAAGAGAGCTGGAAAAGCGGCAAAAATGAACAAAGAGTTAGCGGAATTGTATCGTTTGGTAGCCGTTGCCACCGATAGAAAGGAAAAAAAATCATTTTTGCTAATGGCAAAAAATTTGAAAAACGAATATTTTGCGGCTAAAAGGCAGGCCAAAAATAAAAATTAATAAATAAAATAAAAAAAAATATATATATAGTTAAAATTGTAAGAATAGATGTTAATTTAACAATTAAGATTTTTTTTCTTATCAGAAATAAATAATTTAAAAATATAACTTCAATGTAAAATAATTTTCTTTTCTTCGAATATATTCACTTTTTGAGCTTCTTGGAATACGAACTAAGAAAAAGAGAAAGGAATGATAAAAAGTAATAGATAAATATCAAAGGGAACGTAAAATACCTGTTAGTTTGCGCTAGAGGAAGATAAAAATAAATGACAAGCTATAAGAAGATGAGAGGTTAACAGTAAGAGATAAGAGTCAGATATATATAGAAAGGTATGAAGAATTAAAAAAATATAATAAAGAAAGGAGTACTACTATAAAAAAAATAAAAATATAAAAAAAAAAAAAAAAAAAAAAAAAACAAATTACTAAGAAGTAAGGATCATAGAGGGATTTAAAAGAAGAGAAAGTAGAAATATAATAATTTAAAAAGGAGAGAAAATAGAGAGAGGAATTTAAGAAAAAGAAATATATACAGAAATAGATAGTAAAATGGCATTTGATATGATGATTGCAATAAAGCTGATCCCAGAATTTGATGGAGACAGCAGCAGATTAAATAATTTCCTAAATCTTGTTGAATGTGTAAAAGACACACTAGCAACAGAGGAAGATGAAGAAAAATTGATAAACTTTGTAATAAAAACCAGAATTAACGACAAGGTGCGAAATAGATTATACAATGAGACGACACCAACCAATTATGATGATTTTAGAAAGATATTCTTAAGATTATTCAAACCAATGGTGAATCCACTGAAGATACAAACAACCTTGGTTAGAGCATGCCAGTACGATAGATCAGTAGAAGAATTTGCAGATGAGATTGAAGCTTTAACGGCAAAACTGAACGCATCACAAATATCTGAGCAAGGCGAAGAACATAGAAAGATAATAGTTAAATTAAATGATCAACTTGCTCTGAATGCTTTTAAGTCAGGTTTACGCAGTAACATAAAAAGCATAGTATTTGCAGCACAACCTAAGACGATGAATGAAGCTGTACAACTAGCGACCATGGTAGAGGCCGACAACGAACAACCCAAATATGAAATGGTAGCAGAAAAGATGAGGAAAGCAAATTGGTCTAAATGGCGATTTGAAACAGCGAATAATCATGGGAATAACAATTATGAAAGATGGCAGAACAACACATTTGACCCTCATAGAAATAATAACTGGAGATACCAGCAGTACAGACATTCGAGGCAAAGATGTTATAAGAATGAAGAAGTTCAACAGCAATATTCAGACTATCGAGGACAAAGAGAATATGAAAATCAGCAAGGGCAAAAAGAATGTTTGAATTATCAAGAGCAGCAGAATGAGTTTTACAGTGATGATAAACGAGCAGAAATACAGAATAAACCCAAGTATAATATAAATAAGATAGATTCGGAAAAATGCATTGCTATCCCCAAAGAAAACGAAGTGATGGACGAAGAGGACAGTGTAATAAAACATTTTAATATATACAGGATAAGTAATGAAAAACTAACAAACTATGTAAATATCGAAACAGATGCAACAGCATGGTGCATAGACACGGGAGATGATACTTCCTTGATAGAATGTGATAAACTCGCAGAAGATACGCTAATATGTAAGGAAATAAGTAAAATAAAAGGAATTACAGATGAGCAAATAGAAATACCAATAGACACAACTCAAACGAACACAGATATGACAGTACCTACAAGAATACAAATAATTCAGGACGCTAAATTAGGTATAAAAGAAGATAGAGTAATATTTAATGAAGAAACAACTGATGAAGTAATACCACAGCAAGAGGTAAAGCATATAAAGATAGTAAAGGTTAAAACAGAGGGAATAAAGAATAGAAGCACAAAAAGGAAGTCACCTGAAAACATAGATATTAGAAATGATTTGTCTGATCAACAATTCATCTACACATGTACATCATCATCTGAAATCAGGAATACGAAAGTGCTAAAATTTGTAAATAACGAGATACAAAGAAAAAAATGTAATAATAAAAATGTAAATATAGCAAAGGAAGAAGTAAGGATTGAGTATAACGATAATCTAGATCTGAATTTAGGTTCGAAGTTGGAGGAACTATCATTCGTGATGATAGAAAATGGGATAAGAAAGCTAGCGTTATCATCAGAGGAGGAATTATTGAAAGAAATAGGAATAAAGGAATTGAAAAAGAGTTTCAACATGATACAAAAGAAGATAAAGAAAGGAAAAGAAAAATCCATAATATTCGTGCCACCAGGACGAATCGAAGGTGAAGAAGAACAAAAGAAGAAAATAAAAGAATACAATGAGAAAGAGGATATAGGAGGACAGAGTAGTGTAAAACGAATAATAAATAAACTTGTAGAAAGATGTTGTTGGAAGAATCTAATTAAGATGGTTAAAGGTTATATGAATGATTATGAGAAATGCAAGAGAAATAAAATAATAGGACATACAAAAAAATTAGAAATTCAGATTACAACAAGCTCAAATGTTTGCGAAAACCATAATAGAGTAATCAAAGTTAAAAAGAAAAGAAAATTATAACAAAATACCCTAGATATGTAAATATAGATGATAAAGTAAAGATTAAGACAGATAATAGAAAAACATTAATCACAAAGGTCCTTTATAAGGTACACACCATATGTAGTGGTAGAAACAAATAATGTTAATTCTAAGATTAGACTAGAAAATAATAAAATAAAAGAAATACACAACAATAGATTACTTAAATATTAGCATAAAAATTTTCTTTGCTTCAATAAAAAGAAAATTTTTTCCCCAAAGGGAAGGGATGTAGTGGATATAGTAGGTGTACTATCAGAAACACTGTAGAAACCTACTATGAGAAACACTTTGACATAAATTAATTGTAAATTGATTTGACATTTATTATTAGCTACTGTGTTGCAAGTAGATTGTAAATAGAATAATTATGTAATGAATAATTTGTAAACGTAGTAGGATAAATTAGTAGTATAAATAGTCGTAAGATTCCTGTATATTCAACAGTATTCCCTGAGACCCATTCCGGTCAGTATAGCAGTAAATTGCTTGCGGGATAAATAAATAAATAAATAAAAATATACATTCTTTTTATATTACACTAAATAAGGCAGTCAATAGACGCCACATACAAAGGCTGGTTACACTAGCCTGGTTTACACCAAACATTACAGACTTCTTAAGTTCCATGAAGGCTTGTTGGGCCTCGTCGGACCAAACAAATTTGCCGCCTTTTAGGCAGTCCGTGATGGGAGAGGCGATACTTGCATAGTTACCTATGAAGCGCCTATACCACCCCGTCATACCTAAGAAGCGTCGCACCTGTTTGGTTGACTTGGGAACTGGGAAGTCCCTAATGGCTGCCACCTTGTCGGGATCAGTTTTCAGGGATCCATCGCCAATGATGAACCCCAGATACTTCACTTCCTTGACACAAAACCGGCTCTTTGACAGATTTACTGTCAGCCCGGAGCGACGAAGGCAGTCGGCGACCTTTTCCAGAAGTTGGAGGTGGGTCTCAAAGTCCGGCGACACCACCAATAAATCGTCCAGATAGACGAACACATTTTCTCTAAGTGAGCCCGGTATCGCCTTGTCCATCAAGCGACACATGCGTTGCGGAGCGTTACAAAGCCCGAACGGCATCACTGTAAATTGATACAGCGGTCTTCCTGGGACGGTGAAAGCTGTTTTTTCCCTGGATTTTTCCTCTAATGGGATTTGCCAAAAGGCATCCTTCAAGTCGATTGCGGATATGAACTTGGTGTCTTGCAATCGCCCCAGGAGACCGTCTATATGAGGCAGTGGGTAGGCATCCTTTACGGTTACCGCGTTCACCTTGCGGGAGTCCAAGCAGAGACGAACCTTTCCAGGTTTGCGGACCAGGACCACGGGTGAGTTCCATGGACTGTTGGACTCTTCGATCACACCTAAACTCAACATGCGATCGACCTCCTCATACATGAGGGCCTGGATGGCGGGAGAGACAGAATAGTGCCTCTGCTTAATAGGCACCGCCTCGCCAGTGTCGATCACGTGTTGCTCCAGGGGTGTTCTACCAAGTCCACAGGTGTCGAACGACGAGAATCGCGCGCGGGCCTGGTTCAGTCGTTCCTGTTGGGACTCCTCAAGGGTATGGCAGTCGGGATCAGGTTGTGGGGTAAGATGGAGTTCCCCTATTATGTGTGGGGCCAATTTAAAGGCCCGCCAAAAGTCAACGCCGAGATAAAGATTTTGGGACAAGTCAGGAACTACATATAGTGTCATAGTTATAGTTTTTGATCCATAAGATACGGGGACGGTGATGAAACCGCTAACATTCTTAGGTGTGCCGTCAGCTACTCGAACATCGGCGTGTAGGCGGCATAGCTTAATTGCTGGGTTTTCCTGGAGGAACGACTCTGCCCCTCTACCCAGGCAGCTAATGCTGGCGCCGGTGTCCAACAGGCCTGTTAGCTTGGTACCTTGGATCCGCACGTTGACGAAAGGTCGATCATCGCCGTTCTCATGCAACACGGCGGCGACAATCTTCTGAGTATGTGCCCTCTTATCCAGGGCCCAAGACCGTATGCGCGGGGCTTTGCGAGTTGGAGGCAGTTCGGCAGAGTCATTGAAGATTCGCTTACAGTAGATAACCTATGAGAGTTCTGGGCCAAAATCCCATAAGGTTTATACAGGGGGTCTAAATTCACATTTTCCGCCATCTTGGATTTTCTTTGCTGTGCCAATTGGTTGTGACGTCACAAACAGTAGTGCAATGATGATGATGACGTCATCACGGTTGTTGTTGTTGTATGGCCGAATGGGTACGGGGTACGGGTACTGAGTACGGTGTGGAGTACGGGTACTGAGTATGGGTGCGGGGTACGGGGTACGGGTACTGAGTACGGTGTGGAGTACAGGTACTGAGTACGGTGTGGAGTACTGGTACTGAGTACTGGTGCGGGGTACGGGGTGCAAGTACGGGTACGGAGTACGGGTGTGGGGCCAGGCGTCACATGATAAGACGTCACCTGTCGCGAGAATTTGTTAATGCTGCAAGTGTTGCGAAATTAAAAAGTCAAAGTTGTGCTGCTTGGGCTTTGCTGGGATTTGAACCTGGGGCATCGGTAGATTAAGAGACCTGTATCGCAGCCTCGAGGCTATCGAGGCTTCTGTGGGTTCTTATTCAATTTGTGTATACAAGCGCTGGGCAATCTAAAAATAGAATTTTTATTTTCCTTCGACCATGCTGCCTGTGGCTCTGATAAAAATTTTACCTAGCCGAATGTCTTAACAGATAAACAACAACAAGACTCGGTCCAGCCTCAACATCTGTTTTCGTTCTTTACAACAACAACAACAGCAAAAGCTTTTTTCATACAAACAACTCAGGCCTTCGCAAATGACTGGTGATTAATTTGGGTCTGCTGATAAGAACAGTGTTTGAAAAATAATACATACCTTGGTGTCGCTGAGGCCTTTTTGTTTTGTTTGTATGATAAATTTATGCACAAGGTTTATGCAGTTGCAGCATATGCATTATAAATATAGAATTATTAGATTGATAAATTATCAAGTTTCAAATAAATTCCTATTGCATAACAACAACAAGATTCCCAATTTCGTCAGACTTATGACGTAATTATTCTGTGTGGAACGTACTGGATAAATCATATTTTTAAATACGTATTAAAATTGAACACTTTAAACACATATTAAACCCAATGCACGAATTTTAATTGCGGATTATGTTTTTAAAATATCCAAAGACAATTTTGATCTGGCGCAACCTTCAAATGGATTCCTTATCTAATATACATTAGACATATGTATGTAGGTGCAAATTCGAAAGTCTTCCAATCCGTGAAAGTTTATTGAGATAAACAAAGGGAAGTTTGCTCCATATATTGAAATTGATATGCAGCGAATTTAGTGGTCCAGTTTCATAAAAATAAATATAGCCAAATTTTAATCAGGTGCAAGTCTTTGACACCGGCAAGGTCGTTCCTTATCTAATATATTAAACATAGGTGGCGTTATTTCATCATTTGCCGTTATTCTGATTTTTTGTTTAGCTAACTGATATTGCACAACAACGTACGAGGAGTATGAGTGAACTTTTATGATGTTTCTATATTTGTCGGTTTTCCTTAAAATCACGTCCGTGGGCGTATGTCATTTGCAATTGTTTAATAATTGTTTAGGCTTTTAGGATGCACCTGTGTAAACACAGTGATAAAAAATTGAAACATGATTGAACTTGTCACGGGGTGGTGGGTTGGCAAAATTTTTGCTGTTACTTTTGAGCTTATTCTCAATTTTTATGTGAGGATCACAAAAACAATTGTAAAGAATATAAAGAGGGTTCAATTAGCGAGTAGAAAGAATATCATAAATAGTATTTTAAGAAAATAAAAGAATATTTGTAATGTTTTAAAAAATCTGTTTTATTTAAAAACCACTTATTATAATAAATCGACTTTTTGGAGTATTATAAGCTAATCCATGTTATTGTTGCTGTTAGATTCAGGCATCCGTCCTCTTCTAGATCTTTATTAATGCTCTTCATCAAGTATGTTCACTGAGCTGTCTGATTTAATACTGGGCTGGTTGATTTTGATTGTTTATTCAATAATCCCATGCTCTCGTAACTCCTCAATAATTGACACTATTTCATTAGTATGACTATCATTTCCGGCTTGTTGTGATCCTACCAATATGCGGAGCCGATCAACTAGTTCATTGGGGTCATCCCAATAGATGTAATCAATATTGTCGTTTAGAATTCGCATTATACCCTTACCGGTATGCGGAGTGCGAATCAAGTTTTTTATTATCTTTTTATATTTATAGCTTTTTGTTCCTTTTACTTGCTGGTTTTCCTTAAAATCACGTTTGTGGGCGCATGTGTCGTTTAGGATTGTTCGATAATTGTCCAAGTCTTGTTTTGAGTAACCCTTGGGACGTTTCATAAAAATTAATGCAGCTAAGCCTTCAGTTATCTTATATTGCTTGCCGTTTATAAGAAAGATTTCTTTATCAACTTTTAATCTCGAATTACCAATATTCCATGCATTGTTATAATAGTACACTCCATAAGTTTTATCAAGTTCTGTACTGTCATTTTCAAGTAGTTCTTTATATTTGCTTAGTATCTGGTCTGGAGACTCTAATATCGGCGAATTATGTTCTCTCAATGTTGATGGATGTATAGGTGTGGCAAATTCATCATCATCAGCTTCTCCATCATCATCATCTCTCAATAGAGAATAATCCCTAAGAGGGGTGCTAGTTGGTTCCAGCTTTAAATATTTACGAGCAGGTGGTGTATATGTTTCATCATTCTGAGGTATTTCATCTTCTATCTCTTCTTCTTTTGGCTCAACTTTGGCTGCATCTTTTGATTCCAATTTTACATCTGTTACTAATTGTTTAAGAGGTTTTGTGATTGGTTTAAAGGTTTCCTCCAGATATGTTGCTTGTTGAAGTCTTCCAGCTTTTAAAGCTTTATATTTCTTTCTAATTGAATTTTTGATTTTTACAATGTTCTCAAGCAATTGAATATCCTTTTCATAGCCCATTTTAGCCAAAGGTCCCTTTAACTGATTTATTAGCGGTCTGTTCACTGAGCTGTTTGATTTGGTACTGAGCTGTTTGATTTCGCTACAAGTTCATTTATTCAATAATCTCATGCTCTCGTAACTGTTTAAGTATCCAAAATATTTCTTTTCCTTCTCTAGTTGGCGCTAAGCATCTCAATCGATCAACTAGCTCATTGGGGTCGTATAAGTTTGAATTTTCATCATCATCGTCATAATCTTCATCTTCAATGTTTAATTGGGGGTGTTTGTATCGGTACTGACGAAAGTTGTCAGTATATTTATTTGAATCTTCAACCATCTTGACACGTTTTCCTGTGACTTCGTTAATTGATTCTAAATCCGAACTTTGCAAATTTTCATCATCATTTTCTTCAGAAGTATACGATTGTGACTCATCATCTTGGGTTTTACAAGGGTATTGACAAATTTTACCATAGTTTTCACTATTTTTATTTACATCTTCAACAAACTTTGCTCGTTTTGTAAATGGCTCTAAATCTGAGCTCTGATCTGTTCCAAGAAACGAATTTTTGTTATTATATAGTTCCGCATGATTCTTTTCATATTTATCCATCTGCACCCCCCTAGAGGAAATATTACTAGAACTGTTCTCGCTGTCACCATGTTCGGAAACTGTTTTTGGTGTTTGAATTTGTAAATATTCCCGACCTTTTCTTATTTTCAACATTTTATTTCTAATGTTTTCTGTGGGACTATGTCTATTATCATCCTCATACTCCATAGCATTATAGATATCTTCATCAGAATGAATTAGTGATCTATCATTATCTTCATATTCCCTGCTTCTGGATGCATGCGTTGATCCTTTTTTATGCCTAGCAAGACTCTCTCGACGAGTGAATGTCTTGTTACATTCCGTGCACTCAAACATAGTGATCACAAGTTACTGCACTATATCGAGCGAGGTAAGTATTTATATACTGGCGTCGGTGCACCGGTGTTGGTGTTTGGTGCACCGGTGGGTGCACCGGTGGTGGTGCACCAACATTGGTGCACCGGTGCACCGGTGTTGGTGTTTGGTGCACCGGTGGGTGCACCGGTGGTGGTGCACCAACATTGGTGCACCGGTGCACCGGTGTTGGTGTTTGGTGCACCGGTGGGTGCACCGGTGGTGGTGCACCAACATTGGTGCACCGGTGCACCGGTGTTGGTGTTTGGTGCACCGGTGGGTGCACCGGTGGTGGTGCACCAACATTGGTGCACCGGTGCACCGGTGTTGGTGTTTGGTGCACCGGTGGGTGCACCGGTGGTGGTGCACCAACATTGGTGCACCGGTGCACCGGTGTTGGTGTTTGGTGCACCGGTGGTGGTGCACCAACATTGGCGCACCGGTGCACCGGTGTTGGTGTTTGGTGCACCGGTGGGTGCACCGGTGGTGGTGCACCAACATTGGTGCACCGGTGCACCGGTGTTGGTGTTTGGTGCACCGGTGGGTGCACCGGTGGTGGTGCACCAACATTGGCGCACCGGTGCACCGGTGTTGGTGTTTGGTGCACCGGTGGGTGCACCGGTGGTGGTGCACCAACATTGGTGCACCGGTGCACCGGTGTTGGTGTTTGGTGCACCGGTGGGTGCACCGGTGGTGGTGCACCAACATTGGTGCACCGGTGCACAACGCATGCATCCAGAAGCAGGGAATATGAAGATAATGATAGATCACTAATTCATTCTGATGAAGATATCTATAATGCTATGGAGTATGAGGATGATAATAGACATAGTCCCACAGAAAACATTAGAAATAAAATGTTGAAAATAAGAAAAGGTCGGGAATATTTACAAATTCAAACACCAAAAACAGTTTCCGAACATGGTGACAGCGAGAACAGTTCTAGTAATATTTCCTCTAGGGGGGTGCAGATGGATAAATATGAAAAGAATCATGCGGAACTATATAATAACAAAAATTCGTTTCTTGGAACAGATCAGAGCTCAGATTTAGAGCCATTTACAAAACGAGCAAAGTTTGTTGAAGATGTAAATAAAAATAGTGAAAACTATGGTAAAATTTGTCAATACCCTTGTAAAACCCAAGATGATGAGTCACAATCGTATACTTCTGAAGAAAATGATGATGAAAATTTGCAAAGTTCGGATTTAGAATCAATTAACGAAGTCACAGGAAAACGTGTCAAGATGGTTGAAGATTCAAATAAATATACTGACAACTTTCGTCAGTACCGATACAAACACCCCCAATTAAACATTGAAGATGAAGATTATGATGATGATGATGAAAATTCAAACTTATACGACCCCAATGAGCTAGTTGATCGATTGAGATGCTTAGCGCCAACTAGAGAAGGAAAAGAAATATTTTGGATACTTAAACAGTTACGAGAGCATGAGATTATTGAATAAATGAACTTGTAGCGAAATCAAACAGCTCAGTACCAAATCAAACAGCTCAGTGAACAGACCGCTAATAAATCAGTTAAAGGGACCTTTGGCTAAAATGGGCTATGAAAAGGATATTCAATTGCTTGAGAACATTGTAAAAATCAAAAATTCAATTAGAAAGAAATATAAAGCTTTAAAAGCTGGAAGACTTCAACAAGCAACATATCTGGAGGAAACCTTTAAACCAATCACAAAACCTCTTAAACAATTAGTAACAGATGTAAAATTGGAATCAAAAGATGCAGCCAAAGTTGAGCCAAAAGAAGAAGAGATAGAAGATGAAATACCTCAGAATGATGAAACATATACACCACCTGCTCGTAAATATTTAAAGCTGGAACCAACTAGCACCCCTCTTAGGGATTATTCTCTATTGAGAGATGATGATGATGGAGAAGCTGATGATGATGAATTTGCCACACCTATACATCCATCAACATTGAGAGAACATAATTCGCCGATATTAGAGTCTCCAGACCAGATACTAAGCAAATATAAAGAACTACTTGAAAATGACAGTACAGAACTTGATAAAACTTATGGAGTGTACTATTATAACAATGCATGGAATATTGGTAATTCGAGATTAAAAGTTGATAAAGAAATCTTTCTTATAAACGGCAAGCAATATAAGATAACTGAAGGCTTAGCTGCATTAATTTTTATGAAACGTCCCAAGGGTTACTCAAAACAAGACTTGGACAATTATCGAACAATCCTAAACGACACATGCGCCCACAAACGTGATTTTAAGGAAAACCAGCAAGTAAAAGGAACAAAAAGCTATAAATATAAAAAGATAATAAAAAACTTGATTCGCACTCCGCATACCGGTAAGGGTATAATGCGAATTCTAAACGACAATATTGATTACATCTATTGGGATGACCCCAATGAACTAGTTGATCGGCTCCGCATATTGGTAGGATCACAACAAGCCGGAAATGATAGTCATACTAATGAAATAGTGTCAATTATTGAGGAGTTACGAGAGCATGGGATTATTGAATAAACAATCAAAATCAACCAGCCCAGTATTAAATCAGACAGCTCAGTGAACATACTTGATGAAGAGCATTAATAAAGATCTAGAAGAGGACGGATGCCTGAATCTAACAGCAACAATAACATGGATTAGCTTATAATACTCCAAAAAGTCGATTTATTATAATAAGTGGTTTTTAAATAAAACAGATTTTTTAAAACATTACAAATATTCTTTTATTTTCTTAAAATACTATTTATGATATTCTTTCTACTCGCTAATTGAACCCTCTTTATATTCTTTACAATTGTTTTTGTGATCCTCACATAAAAATTGAGAATAAGCTCAAAAGTAACAGCAAAAATTTTGCCAACCCACCACCCCGTGACAAGTTCAATCATGTTTCAATTTTTTATCACTGTGTTTACACAGGTGCATCCTAAAAGCCTAAACAATTATTAAACAATTGCAAATGACATACGCCCACGGACGTGATTTTAAGGAAAACCGACAAATATAGAAACATCATAAAAGTTCACTCATACTCCTCGTACGTTGTTGTGCAATATCAGTTAGCTAAACAAAAAATCAGAATAACGGCAAATGATGAAATAACGCCACCTATGTTTAATATATTAGATAAGGAACGACCTTGCCGGTGTCAAAGACTTGCACCTGATTAAAATTTGGCTATATTTATTTTTATGAAACTGGACCACTAAATTCGCTGCATATCAATTTCAATATATGGAGCAAACTTCCCTTTGTTTATCTCAATAAACTTTCACGGATTGGAAGACTTTCGAATTTGCACCTACATACATATGTCTAATGTATATTAGATAAGGAATCCATTTGAAGGTTGCGCCAGATCAAAATTGTCTTTGGATATTTTAAAAACATAATCCGCAATTAAAATTCGTGCATTGGGTTTAATATGTGTTTAAAGTGTTCAATTTTAATACGTATTTAAAAATATGATTTATCCAGTACGTTCCACACAGAATAATTACGTCATAAGTCTGACGAAATTGGGAATCTTGTTGTTGTTATGCAATAGGAATTTATTTGAAACTTGATAATTTATCAATCTAATAATTCTATATTTATAATGCATATGCTGCAACTGCATAAACCTTGTGCATAAATTTATCATACAAACAAAACAAAAAGGCCTCAGCGACACCAAGGTATGTATTATTTTTCAAACACTGTTCTTATCAGCAGACCCAAATTAATCACCAGTCATTTGCGAAGGCCTGAGTTGTTTGTATGAAAAAAGCTTTTGCTGTTGTTGTTGTTGTAAAGAACGAAAACAGATGTTGAGGCTGGACCGAGTCTTGTTGTTGTTTATCTGTTAAGACATTCGGCTAGGTAAAATTTTTATCAGAGCCACAGGCAGCATGGTCGAAGGAAAATAAAAATTCTATTTTTAGATTGCCCAGCGCTTGTATACACAAATTGAATAAGAACCCACAGAAGCCTCGATAGCCTCGAGGCTGCGATACAGGTCTCTTAATCTACCGATGCCCCAGGTTCAAATCCCAGCAAAGCCCAAGCAGCACAACTTTGACTTTTTAATTTCGCAACACTTGCAGCATTAACAAATTCTCGCGACAGGTGACGTCTTATCATGTGACGCCTGGCCCCACACCCGTACTCCGTACCCGTACTTGCACCCCGTACCCCGCACCAGTACTCAGTACCAGTACTCCACACCGTACTCAGTACCTGTACTCCACACCGTACTCAGTACCCGTACCCCGTACCCCGCACCCATACTCAGTACCCGTACTCCACACCGTACTCAGTACCCGTACCCCGTACCCATTCGGCCATACAACAACAACAACCGTGATGACGTCATCATCATCATTGCACTACTGTTTGTGACGTCACAACCAATTGGCACAGCAAAGAAAATCCAAGATGGCGGAAAATGTGAATTTAGACCCCCTGTATAAACCTTATGGGATTTTGGCCCAGAACTCTCATAGGTTATCTACTGCTTACGAACTCGATGATAGTGGGCCCATCGCTGCATAAAAGAGGCTCTGGCCTGTGGAGAAGGGAAGTTTGGCAGAGATTCCATTATCGACAGGTCAGAGACGTCGGACAAGCTTGTAGACAAATCAAGTGTAAAGGGGGGACTTTCAGATACTAGGTCGGGCGCGAACCTCCCCGGGGCCTCGCACCCTGGTTCCGGTTTCCCGAACAGACTGGGCAAGAGGTGGTGTAGACTTCGGGGCGCCCACATCTGTAGCAAAAGATTTTACGATGTGGGGAAGGGCAATCAGAGAACGAATGTCCTTCTTGCTGGCAGTTCCAGCAAGTGACTGGGCGGCGCGGAGTTGCGTCGACCCTCATCTCTTCTACAGCAGGTGGTGCTGTATCACTAGCGTAATTCCTATAAGGCCAGGCCGGTTGTTGTGGGGGCACGTCAGTCAGCTCATGCACTCGGTGCGGGTGGCGACTCTCCTCCCTCTTGGCCTTTTGCCATCTTTCTACGCGAATGCACGCTTCGCGAAGTTGGCGCATATTGTCATAGGTGGAGCCTATAATGGCTGAACCCAGTGTAGTGTTCAGGTTTTCCATGACAAGGTGTACCAACTCCGCGGAGGACATTGGGCGCGAGAGGCGGTTTGCCAAGGCTAAAATTTTTGCAGCGTAATCGTCGAACGATTGATTGAGCTGTTTCGTCTCCATCATTTCTTTGATGAGTTGATGGTCGGTCTGCCTTCCTCCGAACTGTTCTAATAAGCCAGACTTGAAGTCCACCCACAAGGGGTTGGACTGCTGTCGGCGGAACTGTGTCCAGTACCAGTCCTCGGCGGGTCCTGATAACAAGGCGGCCACATTCCGCACCAGCTCCCGTGACGATATGTCATCATCTCGAGCTCGGGTGTCGAGCCGATAGAGAAATTCCTCCGCCGAGGTTTCTCCCGGCCGACCCGTGAACTTGAGGTTCCAGTTCAAGACTGGCGACTTCTGCCTGTAGGTAGGGCCGGTGTGTTCTGGGCGGTAGAGGGGGCGCTCGCCTATGCTACCGGACCGCGGAGGAATGCCACTGGGCCCAGCCCCGGCCGATGTGTGAGGGTGAAGAAAATTGTACGCGGTATCATTCGGGGACGCTTCGGGGGGTCCTCGCTGTTTCAGCCTTTCAACTTCATGTTGCAAGGCTGCAACCTGCTCAGTCAGCGCTATCAACGCCGCGGCCCGTTCCGACTCGCCGTCCTCAGAACGAGAGTTATCATTGCCTTCGTCATCTTCGCCGTCGGCGACAAATTGCCCCTTATCGTTTCTCTTTTGCGGCATGCTAGGAGATCGACTAGCCGATAAGGAAGCGAGAAGTTAATAATAAAATTTGTTCAAGTGAATCTTGGTGACACAATGATCTATGCCTTGCCGAATATAAGGTAACTACAAAACTGTTTGAATTCAATGACCTGGAGTGTTTAAGAGCAGGACAATGTGCGGAAGTATTGCACGCTGGAATGAATGTGTAAATAATACAATTTTAAACTGAAAATGAGGTGGATATATGTCATAAGTCACACAAGTGTTAATTTACGTATGAAATATATACTCATTCGTGATGATAGAAAATGGGATAAGAAAGCTAGCGTTATCATCAGAGGAGGAATTATTGAAAGAAATAGGAATAAAGGAATTGAAAAAGAGTTTCAACATGATACAAAAGAAGATAAAGAAAGGAAAAGAAAAATCCATAATATTCGTGCCACCAGGACGAATCGAAGGTGAAGAAGAACAAAAGAAGAAAATAAAAGAATACAATGAGAAAGAGGATATAGGAGGACAGAGTAGTGTAAAACGAATAATAAATAAACTTGTAGAAAGATGTTGTTGGAAGAATCTAATTAAGATGGTTAAAGGTTATATGAATGATTATGAGAAATGCAAGAGAAATAAAATAATAGGACATACAAAAAAATTAGAAATTCAGATTACAACAAGCTCAAATGTTTGCGAAAACCATAATAGAGTAATCAAAGTTAAAAAGAAAAGAAAATTATAACAAAATACCCTAGATATGTAAATATAGATGATAAAGTAAAGATTAAGACAGATAATAGAAAAACATTAATCACAAAGGTCCTTTATAAGGTACACACCATATGTAGTGGTAGAAACAAATAATGTTAATTCTAAGATTAGACTAGAAAATAATAAAATAAAAGAAATACACAACAATAGATTACTTAAATATTAGCATAAAAATTTTCTTTGCTTCAATAAAAAGAAAATTTTTTCCCCAAAGGGAAGGGATGTAGTGGATATAGTAGGTGTACTATCAGAAACACTGTAGAAACCTACTATGAGAAACACTTTGACATAAATTAATTGTAAATTGATTTGACATTTATTATTAGCTACTGTGTTGCAAGTAGATTGTAAATAGAATAATTATGTAATGAATAATTTGTAAACGTAGTAGGATAAATTAGTAGTATAAATAGTCGTAAGATTCCTGTATATTCAACAGTATTCCCTGAGACCCATTCCGGTCAGTATAGCAGTAAATTGCTTGCGGGATAAATAAATAAATAAATAAAAATATACATTCTTTTTATATTACACTAAATAAGGCAGTCAATAGACGCCACATACAAAGGCTGGTTACACTAGCCTGGTTTACACCAAACATTACAGACTTCTTAAGTTCCATGAAGGCTTGTTGGGCCTCGTCGGACCAAACAAATTTGCCGCCTTTTAGGCAGTCCGTGATGTGAGAGGCGATACTTGCATAGTTACCTATGAAGCGCCTATACCACCCCGTCATACCTAAGAAGCGTCGCACCTGTTTGGTTGACTTGGGAACTGGGAAGTCCCTAATGGCTGCCACCTTGTCGGGATCAGTTTTCAGGGATCCATCGCCAATGATGAACCCCAGATACTTCACTTCCTTGACACAAAACCGGCTCTTTGACAGATTTACTGTCAGCCCGGAGCGACGAAGGCAGTCGGCGACCTTTTCCAGAAGTTGGAGGTGGGTCTCAAAGTCCGGCGACACCACCAATAAATCGTCCAGATAGACGAACACATTTTCTCTAAGTGAGCCCGGTATCGCCTTGTCCATCAAGCGACACATGCGTTGCGGAGCGTTACAAAGCCCGAACGGCATCACTGTAAATTGATACAGCGGTCTTCCTGGGACGGTGAAAGCTGTTTTTTCCCTGGATTTTTCCTCTAATGGGATTTGCCAAAAGGCATCCTTCAAGTCGATTGCGGATATGAACTTGGTGTCTTGCAATCGCCCCAGGAGACCGTCTATATGAGGCAGTGGGTAGGCATCCTTTACGGTTACCGCGTTCACCTTGCGGGAGTCCAAGCAGAGACGAACCTTTCCAGGTTTGCGGACCAGGACCACGGGTGAGTTCCATGGACTGTTGGACTCTTCGATCACACCTAAACTCAACATGCGATCGACCTCCTCATACATGAGGGCCTGGATGGCGGGAGAGACAGAATAGTGCCTCTGCTTAATAGGCACCGCCTCGCCAGTGTCGATCACGTGTTGCTCCAGGGGTGTTCTACCAAGTCCACAGGTGTCGAACGACGAGAATCGCGCGCGGGCCTGGTTCAGTCGTTCCTGTTGGGACTCCTCAAGGGTATGGCAGTCGGGATCAGGTTGTGGGGTAAGATGGAGTTCCCCTATTATGTGTGGGGCCAATTTAAAGGCCCGCCAAAAGTCAACGCCGAGATAAAGATTTTGGGACAAGTCAGGAACTACATATAGTGTCATAGTTATAGTTTTTGATCCATAAGATACGGGGACGGTGATGAAACCGCTAACATTCTTAGGTGTGCCGTCAGCTACTCGAACATCGGCGTGTAGGCGGCATAGCTTAATTGCTGGGTTTTCCTGGAGGAACGACTCTGCCCCTCTACCCAGGCAGCTAATGCTGGCGCCGGTGTCCAACAGGCCTGTTAGCTTGGTACCTTGGATCCGCACGTTGACGAAAGGTCGATCATCGCCGTTCTCATGCAACACGGCGGCGACAATCTTCTGAGTATGTGCCCTCTTATCCAGGGCCCAAGACCGTATGCGCGGGGCTTTGCGAGTTGGAGGCAGTTCGGCAGAGTCATTGAAGATTCGCTTACGAACTCGATGATAGTGGGCCCATCGCTGCATAAAAGAGGCTCTGGCCTGTGGAGAAGGGAAGTCTGGCAGAGATTCCATTATCGACAGGTCAGAGACGTCGGACAAGCTTGTAGACAAATCAAGTGTAAAGGGGGGACTTTCAGATACTAGGTCGGGCGCGAACCTCCCCGGGGCCTCGCACCCTGGTTCCGGTTTCCCGAACAGACTGGGCAAGAGGTGGTGTAGACTTCGGGGCGCCCACATCTGTAGCAAAAGATTTTACGATGTGGGGAAGGGCAATCAGAGAACGAATGTCCTTCTTGCTGGCAGTTCCAGCAAGTGACTGGGCGGCGCGGAGTTGCGTCGACCCTCATCTCTTCTACAGCAGGTGGTGCTGTATCACTAGCGTAATTCCTATAAGGCCAGGCCGGTTGTTGTGGGGGCACGTCAGTCAGCTCATGCACTCGGTGCGGGTGGCGACTCTCCTCCCTCTTGGCCTTTTGCCATCTTTCTACGCGAATGCACGCTTCGCGAAGTTGGCGCATATTGTCATAGGTGGAGCCTATAATGGCTGAACCCAGTGTAGTGTTCAGGTTTTCCATGACAAGGTGTACCAACTCCGCGGAGGACATTGGGCGCGAGAGGCGGTTTGCCAAGGCTAAAATTTTTGCAGCGTAATCGTCGAACGATTGATTGAGCTGTTTCGTCTCCATCATTTCTTTGATGAGTTGATGGTCGGTCTGCCTTCCTCCGAACTGTTCTAATAAGCCAGACTTGAAGTCCACCCACAAGGGGTTGGACTGCTGTCGGCGGAACTGTGTCCAGTACCAGTCCTCGGCGGGTCCTGATAACAAGGCGGCCACATTCCGCACCAGCTCCCGTGACGATATGTCATCATCTCGAGCTCGGGTGTCGAGCCGATAGAGAAATTCCTCCGCCGAGGTTTCTCCCGGCCGACCCGTGAACTTGAGGTTCCAGTTCAAGACTGGCGACTTCTGCCTGTAGGTAGGGCCGGTGTGTTCTGGGCGGTAGAGGGGGCGCTCGCCTATGCTACCGGACCGCGGAGGAATGCCACTGGGCCCAGCCCCGGCCGATGTGTGAGGGTGAAGAAAATTGTACGCGGTATCATTCGGGGACGCTTCGGGGGGTCCTCGCTGTTTCAGCCTTTCAACTTCATGTTGCAAGGCTGCAACCTGCTCAGTCAGCGCTATCAACGCCGCGGCCCGTTCCGACTCGCCGTCCTCAGAACGAGAGTTATCATTGCCTTCGTCATCTTCGCCGTCGGCGACAAATTGCCCCTTATCGTTTCTCTTTTGCGGCATGCTAGGAGATCGACTAGCCGATAAGGAAGCGAGAAGTTAATAATAAAATTTGTTCAAGTGAATCTTGGTGACACAATGATCTATGCCTTGCCGAATATAAGGTAACTACAAAACTGTTTGAATCAATGACCTGGAGTGTTTAAGAGCAGGACAATGTGCGGAAGTATTGCACGCTGGAATGAATGTGTAAATAATACAATTTTAAACTGAAAATGAGGTGGATATATGTCATAAGTCACACAAGTGTTAATTTACGTATGAAATATATACGCATAACTGGGTGTAACCTTGATACGACCAAATTGAAGTGATATACATCTTTACAAGAAATTACCAATTGAAAAATTTTGTTTTATAGTAGTAGAAAATGTCTTAAGCACTATTTATGAGAGGAAATTAAATTTTCTATAAACACCGTAAATGTGAGTTGGCAATGATAATTAGCAAAGCTGCATTAGGTACGAGTCAATGTCCTGTCCGAAAAATGTTTCTATCCCCAAATAATAAAAAAAAATTAATTTCTTAGTGTTTTGTTTGTTTGTATTTGTATTTTGGGTGAGTGTGGCCCCAGGAAAAGAATGACCTTCCCAAGGCTACGGTGGCTGATGGCGCCGATGACAGTCAGCCCGCACTCAGGACTAAGTGTCATCCGCGTCAACAGAAGCACCAAGTGCCTCCACTTGCGGGATCGATGATGAGGGTGGTGCCAGGCTAATGTCTAGCACCATCTTCATCAAAGAAGCCCTATTGACTGACATCCGGCAACCCCAAAGCGATGACCGGATCCCAGTGACCAACAAAAGAAGAAAGGGTGAAAGAAGGAGAGATAGAAGCCTCCCTTGAGAGATAAAGGAGACCGCTCCGACACTCAGCCACAACTGGTCAGCAACTCGGCCGGTTCCCAGGAAGGTGATGTGTCAGAACGGTCAGACAGCCGGGGGCGGGTGCATATCAGGAGGTCGACCCTGTCGCAGCGCCAGGCGATAGAACGCCTGTTAGCCTTGACGGGGCAGGTCCGACGTCCAGGCATACATCCGCCCATACTACAAAGGTAAGCAAGAAAACTCAAGAGTGATGGTTCCTATCAGGGAGGCTCGCACAGAGTCAGGCGGTATGACGCCTGTTAACCGGATTCCGCGCCTCGCTGATAGGAGCCGTGAATAACATAGGGAGGCTACCGCAGAAGAAATTGATAGATGAAGTGGTTGAAGAGAGAAGAAAGATAGGAAAGTGGAAGAAGACAGAGGTGATAAGGGCTAGAGTACCGCGGTAAGTACTTTTCGCCCATTAACCAATAGCCGGAGGGACTTGGACGGAGATCGGAGAACGGAGAACTACTTGAAAGAAGTCCGCTCCTGGCTCCTCTCGCTGGCCTGAGCCACAAAATTTAAAAGATAAACTACTAAAATGGAAAAAAAATACTAAAGGAAATCCTAGCTTCGGACGGGGAAAATGACTAAAACAACAGGCTTTCCGAGCTAGGCTTACGAGACTAGAGAATCAAAACATTCACTAGCCTACGTTGGGCGCCATTTGTAACTGTCGGGGTAGGGTGTGCCGGGGCACGAAGAAGGGAAATTGCCATAAAGGCCAAAAGACTACCATTACAAAAAAAACTTGGGGAAGGGGACTCAAAAAGAAAGGTGGCTTGGACGGTTCGACCGTCGGGGGAAGTGTCGCGAATTTACGCATCCAATGCACCGGTTGTAGACACGACTAGCGGTGCGCTAGCTAGCTCGCCAGATGGGGTGGGGTTCGCGGTGCTTGGATGCCGGAGGGGGTGACAGTTATACTGTTAAATCGTTCGTGCCTATACAACAACAAAATTAAATACGGGCGACAAGGGGGTGGAACACGTCTAGGGCCAACGAGAGGGACTAATTAACGGGGAGAAAAGAGAAAGAGAGGGGGTGGTCACTGTTCACTGAGTCATCGAAGCTGGGCTACATAATATCAGACAAATATAGTTGAGAGGCACTTACCTTGGTGGGGTTCATCCATCAATCCGGGGGTCACACATACCAGGGGGTGTCTTACTCCATCATTTAGTATTTCCGGATTTTAATTTTTATTATTTAATTTAGGGTTCTTATTTTAATTTTTACTACGTTATTTATTTGTTTTAGGTTATAATGATCCGTTTAAAGTAATGTTGATTATTTGTGTGAGTATATATTAGGTACCCGATTAGTGGAGGTTATTAAAGTGGTTACAGAGCGATTGTTTAGTTAATTAAGTTTAAGTTAAGTATCCCTTATATATCTACATGAAGATCATGTCTTTTAATTATTTCGACAACTCGGTTTTAATTTCGGTTCGTTGAGGTTCGTTCTGTTACATACAAAGAAAAATTGATCGGCGGCAGACCTGTGCCGTTCCCTGGGGAGATTATCCTTGTGTAACTGGCATTCCCAATTTTCAGGCAGGTTACATAGGGATCGTACAGGAAACAAGTATAATCATATGGATTGCGGACAAGATAGTATCAAAGGTTCCTAAAGCTTAAACAAATGCAGTCCATTACCTCTATTCATCTAAACTTAAGCAAGGATAGCTCGAAGCGGAACGTTCCGATAACTATTTTGCATAAATAAAAAAATTTCACCTGCATTTAATTTGAGTAACTTCGCCCTAGAATTTAGTCAGAGTCTCGATTCACCAAAATTTGATCACCGTGAGATTGCTAATACCTTCCAAAGAAAACAGTTCCGTGTCCCCTAAGTATATATGCGGACAGAGCCAGTTTTGTCAATTTCTCTACCGCAACTTCAATCTATTTCCAATTACTTCAACTTTAGCAACAACAATACAATCGTCGCGATATTATGTACACAAAAAAAATACCAAAAATTTCGAAGAAATTTCCTTTTTCTCTTCGCAGTAAGTTAAACGTGAATTCTTGGTTCCCTATGGTTCTCTGACACCTATATTCGACTAATATTTCGAGTCATTGCATTCACCACCATTATAGGTATCAATTTGCAATCTCGGCTCAAGACAGACTCCAAACAAAAAAAAACCATACACATCCTTTTCTCATTCACCTAGTCTCTCATCCAAACCACGTTCCTTCAATAAAAAGAGATATGCCGTTGATTCCACCGACCACACTATGTGTATTAGTAAGGAAGCATGTATAACGCCATATTATTATTTTATTGTTAATATACGTTCATTAAACTCATAATTATTAGTCAGCTATTTGCAATTCTAGTAGTCAATTATTCATTATCTGTTTATTTATTATATTAATCCATCATTTATATTTCGTAGTTTTCGTTCACTAAATTCATAATTGTTAGACATTTGATTTTACTTCTAGTAGGTACTCATTTATTATTTGTTCATTTATTCTACTAATTCCTATTTAAAAAATTTTTTTTTTGTTTATCTATTATGTTAATTCCTCATTTATATTTCATGATTTGTTCCTTAATTATTATTTGTTTATCTATTATATTAATTCCTCATTTATATTTCGTAATTTGTTCCTTAATTATTATTTGTTTATCTATTATATTAATTCCTCATTTATATTTCGTAATTTGTTCCTTAATTATTATTTGTTTATCTATTATATTAATTCCTCATTTATATTTCGTAGGTTTTTGTTCGTTAAATTCCTTATTTTTCATTACTTAATATGCTTAGGTTATAAGTATTTAATTAAAAAATTTTTTTTTTCTTTTGTTAAACTTCTCTTTTTATTTAACCCCAAAACCAATTATAAGTCGTGCGAGATCCTCATTCCAACGGAAAATCTAACCAAAATTTTTCTTCCACAACAAAGGTGTGTAGGTAATGTGTCCAAAACAACTCGGTTATTTATTTACTTAATGATCAGCTTTAATTGATTCAGTCCAGTAAAATACAAAAAAATATCTCTGATTATGCCTCACCGACTTATGCCAGGGGTGGTATGATCCACCCAATTATCCTTGCACCAGTAAAAAAAAATTTTCAACCACTAATTTTGGATAATATAACTAATTTGATTATTTTTACACAATAACAAGATTTAGCAAAAAAAAAACTGTATTTTCCTCGTATCATATGGTCGCGCAGCGTGCTCTAATCACCTTTTTGGGCTCTCTATCACTCGCGTAATTCAAAAAAAAATTCCTCGATTCCCGGTAGCCAGAACCTTCAAATTCTCAATCCAAATTCTTCACCCTTTTCCATTTATGCACTTCTCAAAAAAAAAACTAAATTTTTCACTGTAATTATTTAAATTTCGATCGTTCCGGAAAAAAAATGTGGTCCTTTCGCCTTTTGTAAATCACGTTTTTTTGTCCAAGTGCCGTTTTCAAAAAAAAAACTTTTCCACCAAAAATGATACCGACTCTTCTCTAAAAAATTCCGAGACACGACTTCTTCCTTTTCAGATTCAATATCGACTCCCCCTTTTTTCTTTTCCTACCGTCTATTCCTCATCACCAAATTCAATTTTTTTAACGGGTTTAACATTCGATTTTTTTTTTTATATAATGAAATAAAAATTTTCACTTTGCGATGTCCTCTCGTTGACTCCTATTCAAAAAAAAAACTCCGCCGCCGTTAGAATCTAGCCGAAGCGAGCTGCACTTTTTCCCGCCCGTCGCTGCTGTTCCCCTATTTCGGGTTTCATTTTTCTATTCGGGAGACAGACAAAAGGTCTCGGAACGGATTTTGGTTGGAAACTTTTTCTGGCGGCAGATAAGCTGTTGTCAAATTTTATTTCGAATTTTATTTGAAAAAAATGCGTGGTTGCCAACGTAGTAAAATTTCTTTCTCTGATTATATGCATATAGGTAATAATTCAAGGCAAAAAAATAAAAATTTTATTTTCAACTTTGGAAATTGGGGATTTTATGAAACAGATTGCTGCTTAATCTTGTTTTCAGATAATTTTCAAAGGAAGAAAAATTTTAGAGTTTAGACTTAGGGTGCGTGGGTGGCCTAAACCCCATGGGGCGTCCGTTACAGTATCAATTCTGAACTGACATCAACCGAATCAACAAAATTAAAATCAATATTGCAAAACTACCGCCATCGTTTCGCAAATTCTACGTCCGAGTTAGGCAGCTGTTCAACGATAAAGGTAGACATTAACGTATACGGATGAACCGATCAGATCAAAACCGTATCGTATTGCCTTCGCTAAGAGGAAAATCGTTGAAGATATTGTATCGGATTTACTAAAACAGGGAATAGTACGTCCTTCGGAATCTGAATACGCTTCGCCAATCGTATTAATCGAAAAGGAAAATAAAAAACCTCGTCTCTGTAATGATTTCCGGCGTGTGAATAAGATCACGAAACGACAACCATATCCGATGCCAATTCTAGAGGAACAATTCGCTTTACTTCCGGAACACAGTTTCTTCACGGCGTTAGATTTATAAATGGGGTATCATCTGCTGGAAGTCGAAGAATCATCCAAGCAGTATATTGCCTTTATAACGCATCATGGGCATTGTTCCGGGATGACCAGTCAAGCTAAAATAAAGCAAAGTTTATTCACAAAGTATCCCAAGACTCCATGAGAAATACTTATCTGACAGCCACTGAAGACCTCCGAGTGCGCAATCCCAACAAGTTAATTCGTATTCCAGTGCCCTATAACAATTAGAATTAAGTTCATTAATATTTAGAAATAATAAAAATATTCCATTACTTACCTTAAAACGCTTCACGTTATTATTAATCTTGTGGTTGATGACAGTAATTCTTATTTACCACCATCACTTCCCGGCCGACTTTGACGTTTATGATCCAATTCGGCAATTCCTGTATATCATTCAATTCGGCAATTCCTTTATTAAAGCTTCGTGATAATTCAATTCCGTGGTTAAAACATAGAGGCAAAGATCCAAACCAGTTTGGGACAAAGTCAGTCAACCAAAAGCTCGGTGAGACAAATAGGGTAATTGTGGGTGAGATGCCGCACATTTTGGTTAAACTCTATTGTAAAAAAAACCTAATAGTGCATTTAAATAAAAAACAGTTTTAATCAAAAGGAATGATATTAATCTTCAAAATTACACAAAAAAAAAATTAATTTTTAATCATTATAAAAATAAAAAACCAAAATTGAATCACTGTCAAAAAGGCGTCTATCCCACAATCTGTGGGATAGTTGCCGCACCATATGGGAGATATGCCTTATTGGCCTATTTCTTTTTATTTAAATTTTTTTTTCTTATTTCATCCCGGCCACATATATTGCACATATTTTTATAAAGCGGGCATGTTTCATGCAGCCATTTGCGGCATTCTGGACATTTAATCTAGTCTGTTTTGCTCTCTGTGTGGAAATAATTTTTCCAACACTCAACACAATTATTGGAGTCATCTTCTATATAATCAGGTGCATATTTTTTTTCTTTCTTCCCTTCTTGCACACCTTCTGCCTTCTCTTTGTTTCCTTCTTTTTTCTTCTCTGCTTTCTTTTCTACTTTCTTCTCTGATCTGGCCGCCTTAATATTTTTTTAGTACCTTTGATCAGAGATGAATTTTTGGTATTCTTAAAATCTATATTTTCAGGAGACGTTAAATCGCTTGCCGTTTGTTTCCTTTTAGCAGTTGAGGCCGGTAGTTAAGGTATTGGTACTATGTGTTCCAAAAGCTTAGTTGGAGTATCTTCTAATGGATTTATGCTTTCTGAGTTGGGGTTTGTATTTTCTGAAAATTTCGTAGGAGTCTCTTGTATAGGGGTTACATTTTCCAAAGTTTTTGTGGGATCAGAAGTGAGAATTAAAGGTGATGTCGGAATTCCTGCAAGAGGTGTTGTCGACCGACATATATAACTATTGCATATACATATAGAACTATTTAAGTACCCATATATATCACAAATTAGTATATATAAGTATACAAGTAACGTATACAACATGAAGTGCGGCATCTCTCCATTTTTTGTGGGATAGACGCCGCACTGTAGTGCCCTGGGTACAAATAAAAAATCATATCAAAATATTCTAAAAACATGAAGAAAAATAGTATCCTCGACTATAAAAATGATTCTTACCTTGATTATCGTGTGTACCAATAGCCAATTTTCATATATAAACAAGTTCATCGAAAGTTTCGAGCAAATTTTTTCGTTTTTTTCACTTAAACAGGCAACACAGGTCCACCGCAGGCGACAGCCGCACGGGTACTTGCGTTTAGAACATGTGACGGAAGGGGCATCGAATGTGCCAGAATAGTTCGCTCTGCCTATTGAATGAACATAAAATATTACTAGTGCGGCATCTCTCCCAACGCGGCATCTCACCCACAATTACCCTATACTCATCTATGCGAAGGAAATAGGATAAACTCCTAACTGAAATCCTTGACTCACTAGAAACCAAAGGTTAAACGGTAGTCGAAAATTTTACATGAGACTGTACGGATGCTTATCAGAAAAAAACGCAATTAGAAATCAAATATATCGAGTTAGAACGCGAAAAGCAATTAGAAATCAAATATATCGAGTTAGAACGCGAAAAGTGACCGTAGAAATTAAATATATTGAATTAGAACGCGAAAGGTGATTGTGGTAAATTTAAGAATTATGAAATGAATAATAATGTTTCCTCAATAAAAAATAAAATTTGATGTTCGTTAGTGCTAATAAATTTGGAGATTGTAATTGAATATTGAAAATCAATGTGCTGTACAACTTAGGTCAAACCTTGAATACAATTGTGCCTTTTTTGAATTCGAAATCTAGTGACTTTTATTTGCATCAAAGTTAACATTGAACCCTTAAAGTGCGTGGGATATCAACTAGAGACCAAGCCAAACCTTTGGGAAGTCTCAATCAACACAGGCATTTCGAATACAATAGGATTCCTTTCGGTCTCGTCGACGCTCCGAGTATTTTCCAGAATTTAATGAATAAAATCATTAACGAAATGGAACCAGGTGAAGTATTGGCGTATTTGGACGACATCATTATTCCTAGTAGAACTGTAAACGAAGGATTGATCCGTCTCGAAAAATTTTTAAAAATACTTGAGAAGCATAACCTTACTGTACATTGCGGAAAATGTCAATCTTTAGCTACCGAGATCACATATTTGGGACACACTATATAAATAAACAAGGAATCAGTCCGGGTGAATAAAAGGTATGCGCCATTAAAAATTTTAAAGGAGTATCCCCACACATCAGGGCCGTGCCCGGGACGTCACAGGACCGAGTTCTGTCATGTGTGAACGAGCCCCTGCCCGGACCCGGACATGTGTGAACGAGTAAAGGAGTATCCACACATATTAGTGTTCCATCAGGGGTTCAAAAAATATCGGTGCGTACACTTTATACGAACTCGTTCACACATGTCCGTGTCTCGGCCGGAGCAAAAATCGAACGTCCCGGGCACGTCCCTGATGTGTGTGGATACTCCTTAAGCCACCTACCAATATCACAGAAGTAAGACGCTTCCTTGGTCTTACCAGATTTTTCCGAAAATTTGTTCGTGATTACTCGCTCATCGCCGCTCCTATCAACAACCTTTTAAGGAAAACGAATCAAAATAATTTTTTGTGGTCAAAGGAACAACAATCAGCTTTCGAGAAGTTGAAAGAAATTCTTTGCAATCATCCTGTTCTCGTGATGTATAACTTCTCGGCTCAGCACGAACTCCATACGGACGCTAGCTCTTTGGGATTAGCGGGTATATTTCTGCAATCAACAGATGGGAAAATTTGGAACCCTGTGGCATATTATAGCCGAAGATGTTCCTCAACTGAGAAGAATTATCATAGCACGGAGTTGGAATTCCTCGCAGTCGTTGAAGCATTAACAAGATTTTGTTTTTACTTGCTGCGTAAAAAGTTTAATTTAGTTACTGATTGTGCTTCTATTACTAGTTTGAAGGCGAAAACTGAACTCAATTCTCGTATCGCTCCTGGTATTTGAAATTAATGGAATATGACGTATCTCTTATACACCGCTCTGGAAATCGAAGGTTACATGTTGACGGATTAAGTCGTTCACCTGTTTTGCCGCCACAACCGGTGGAAGAGGCAGGGCATGTGTTACACATTGAGCCTACATTTGACGATTGGATCTACGCCATACAGTCCCAGGATCCAAAATTAAAACATTTCATTCCAGTATTGGAAGGCGCCATCAAAGACGATCAGATCAATCAGTTTCGAAAAGAGTATCAGCTAAAGAATCACCGTCTATATCGTCGAGAAGATAGCGAAAGTAAATTGGTAATTCCGAAAAATATACGTTGGAGAATATTACAAACGACTCACGATCGCGTTGGACACTTCGGCCTGCAAAAGACTATCGAACGTACAAAAACTCATTATTGGTTCCCTAAGCTTCGTAAATTTTGCAAGGATTACATTTCGTCGTGTGGAATGCTGCTATAATAAATCGAAAAGTGGAAAATCGGAAGCTCAACTACATCTTTACGAAAACGAACCTATTCCTTTCAGACGGTTACACATCGATCATTTGGGACCATTCATCCGTAGTTCTTCAGGTCATGTCCATATATTGACCATAATTGATGAATTCAGTAAATACACAATTGTAAAACCAGTGAGAAATACTAAGTCTACGGGCGTCGTTAAAGCGTTGAATGAACTCTCGAGTTACTTCGGCTTACCTAAATGGATCATTACCGATCGGGGTTCCGCCTTTACATCGCATTTCTTCAAGAACTTTTGCGACAACAATAATATTCAACATGTGAAAATTGCTGTAAGGACACCTCGCTCGAATGGTCAAACCGAGCGCATCCACCAAAGTATATTGAATTATTTACGTACAACTGTAGGTCAAACCCGTAATTGGGACTCATGTTTACATGAGGTGCAATGGACCTTAAATTCACAACAAAATAAAACGACTGGGTTTACACCAAATGAGCTAATTTTTGATTTTAAATTAAAGGACGTCATCTCAAACCGTCTCATTTCAGATTTAGATGAGAAGCCAGATGATGAGATATGTAGTACTATACATTCAAAACGTAAGGAGGCGGCCGATCAAATACGAGCTCAGCAACAAAATGGAAATTGCGATTCCATGCTCAGCTCAGACATATCCGCACCGCGTCCGCACCGCATGACGGCCGTGTGTTGCGCAACACTCGGCCTAGTGTCGGTAAAATCCGGGACGCAGATGACGGCCGTGTGTTGTTCAACATACGGAGAGAAAGTAAACAAGTAAAATTTTATCAGTCAGTCGCCGTATTTCCGCGCGCCCGTATCCGCACCGCATCCGCACCGCGTCAAACTAGTTGAGTTTAGTTTTTACTCGGACACGGTGCGGATGAGGCGCCCTCCACAAAAAAAAACAGGTGCGTTTAGGGACCCCCGTCAGATCTTACGCTTTTTCTTCAACTCCAAACGTAGTTCGAAATAAAGTTATAAGTTTTATTTATAATTTTTACCAATAACTTGATTAATTTCATTCTTAGCTTGATTTTGAAAGGTAGGTTGTTCCCATATACTGGCTGGAGCAATAAAAACTTCTGCTCCCCAGTAGGGAATAGAAACTTTCCAGAGTCGATTCCGTACATTATCCTTCGGATGCGTAATGTCTACTTTCTAGATCGAAACACCCCTTCAATTAACATTGCGAGGTCCTAGGGTCGAAGGCATAACGGCATACTTTTGCCTTACAATTCATTCCAATATGAAGGCATATGAGATACCTTTTGCATTACCATTAATTTCAATAAGAAGGCATAAGCATCTATCCTCGATAATGATCCAAGGAAAAAGTGCGCATGTTGCTCATGCAAGACACTTTGCATTAACATTACTTCCCATAGCTAGCGGTTCATATTGCTTCCAATTTCTACAAAGAAAAAGGGTGTTTTCAATGATGCAAGTGGCTTTTGCAAACTTGCACGAAAGCAAATGACGTTCACTGACAGCTTAAGCAACCTGCAAAAGCAAATAACATGCATCATTGAACATAACTCACTATATGTCAAAACTGTCAGCTGATATTCATAAAATTAGTGCTTTCACTCAAATTAATCTGTGTTGTGAGAATTGAGTAGTTTAAAATCAAAATGGGTAGGAGAAATTTAAAAACTTTTGTTGAAATTTCAGCAAATAATTTTCCAAGAAATCCATTTGATCGTCTTTCTAGGCTTTAATAATATATAAACAATGCTAACAGTTCAATTTCATAACAATAAAAATGATATATGGTAGCACTCATTTGTGTTCTTCTTTAAAATCTGAAACGCAACGAAATAAAAATACTTGCAAATTATGCAATCATTTGCTTTTAAGTTTTAATCATTGAACACTTGGCTTTTGCAAGTTGCATCATTGAACAACATGCAAAAGTAAATATGCTGCAAGTTTGAATCATTGAAAACACCCAAAAACTGCAATCTGATTTCGTAAATTCGTAAATTGCCTACTGGGATCGATACTCGCACGCATACACACAGCATACCGCATTTTCTTGCAAGACGATTTCTACCAAGTCACTCTGACTCTACCTGTATCCGCGCTAGAACTTCGTTCCAAAAAAAATGGAAACAGTAAAACTAATTGAAGAAGTGAGAAAATTTCCTGTGCTCTACGACCACTCGCACGAAAAATACCGAAATGCGGAATATAAAGAACGTGTATGGAAAATAGTTTCAGCAAACCTGCAGGCTGTGGGTAAGTACCGCTGTTTTGAACTATCTTGAAATAAATAAAATGCAATTTTTTAGCTATAAAAAATTTAATAACAATAGAAATGATTTCATTAATTTACTTTAATAGTACAATGATTCTATTATATTGATCAAATCAAGAGGGCGGTTTGTTCTTGCCACTCCACGCTACAGGTATGGTGAACAATAGAAGCAACTGTTAATAATCTGTAGCTGAAAGATATGGTCTTGAGGGTAGCGCCAGTAGCTAGAAACCTAAATAAATAATAAATAAATAAAATTAATTTGATTGAGAGGTTAAATTGGATTTATTGTAGGTGGAGTGGAAGATTGTAAGAAGAGATGGAGTTCTATGCGAGATCAACTACGTAGGACGCTTCAGAAACGAAAAGCGAAATCTGGACAGGTTGTTAAAAAACAGAACAAGTATAAGTATGAGGACATTCTCACATTCTTGATACCTTATCTAAGCGAAAGGGATGGCCTAACTAATGTGCCACCAGCAGGCAATAAAGATAATGATGGTTTTGAAAGTACTGCCAACTCCCAGGATACGCAAGACACATCCACGCAAGAAACGTACCAAGAAGAAAACCTCAGCAATGCCGACGAACATAACCAAGAAAGCGAATCAGGCACTACTAATGACATAAATACGCGGGCAACAGCCGCACCTTTATCAACTGCAAATAAGGTATCAGCAGAGAGACGTAAGTTTGCCATTCCTTCAGCAAGCAAAAGGAAATTCTCAGGACGTGAAGCGAAACCACGACTCCCCAGCGAGTCAACTTATGGCCTACATCCTGGCAGAGAAAGAGGCTGAGAAAGCAAACGCGCAAAGTTCCCAAACCAGCAAACAGGATCCAGTTGATGCTTTCTTGTGTGGAATCGCGCCTGTTCTAAGATCTTTCAACCCTATTCTGCTGAATGAAGCCAAAGGTAAATTTTTTGGTGTTGTGCAGGAATTAGAATTCAGGCAGTTACAAATGAATGCAAGTGGTCATGGAACATATAGTATACCACCACAGTCCACGTCCCCTACACAGAGATTAGGATGGCCGTCATCGTCAACAGCTTCATCTGCTTCCACAGAATCCACAAATGTTGAGCAACAGTCGTTCTTTCAGTTCCCTTAGCTCCTAAACATCTTCCCGTCACAAAACAGTATACAACAACAACAACAACAACGATATCAATCGGGCAAATTAATTTTTTAAGTTTGAAAATTAAATGTTGGGGTTTTGTGAGCAGTGGCGTAACCAGGGGGCGAAGGGGGCTGCCGCCCCGGACGCAATGGTTTGGGGGCGGCAAAATGGTCATCGGTATTTATAAAGTTTTACAAATAACACCATAAATATTTACAAATAAGAACTTAAAATTTTTATTGAATTTTTATCAGATTATAGAGTTTTTATCCTAGATAGATTTCAAAACATCACTTTTTTCGTTTGAGTACAAAGCAAATTCATCAATGATGTCATTATAATCTAAACCTGCAGTGGTTTCATTTTCTATTGAGAGAATTGCGAGATTCGACAGTCCTTGTTGATTCATGGTTGATCTTAAGTATGATTTTATCAATTTGAGTTTGCTGAACGACCTTTCGCAGCATGCAACTGAAACTGGAATAGTAAGAAGTATTCGTAGAGCTGTTGCCAGTAGCCAGTGTCTTGTAGGCTTCAAGTCCCCTTGAAGAAATGTACAACAAAAGTTGCTTAGGCGATAATCCTACTTGCTGTCCATTTTTCTGCGCTCTTTTGAATGGATGTAGAACATCTTCAACGTCGCTAAATAAGGCTTCACCATCCAAGTCATCTGGGTAGAATTCAGTGAGATTAGAGCATTCATTTTTTACCTTCACCAGTTTATCTATGCCACTTAAGAATTCGATGATGGATTCGAAATCGCAAAGGAAGCCAAATCGTTCTTCAAGTATTTTCCAACTGTTAAATCGAGTTGGTTTTTCCATCGACAGTCTGTCTAAAATTTCGACGAGAGAGCGTCGCATTTCTTGTGGCAAGTTCTCTGGTGACCGCCCCTGTAAACTTCAATAGACAGTTCTCCGCCTATATATTCACCCCTCCTTGATCCTCTGCCCCCTTGCCATAAGTTTGCTGCGTATGCGAGCTGAAACAGAATCATATCCTCATAAGAGGGAGAGGTTTATATACCGACGAACTACGACGAACTGTCTTCTAATAAAACGGTCGCGTTTTCACCCTATTCACACGGTGCATATTCATGGCAAGTGAAACCGGTTTTATGGATGAGATATGGAAGGGAGCGGAAGAACTTATCGAAACATGTTTCACGCAAAAGCAAACGCGTGAAAACTAGCACACATATAAAAAGTTACTTCTATCTCTTGCATTCTTTAGCTCTGTTTTTCTCTAACAAGTATATTTCATCTGCAATACATTTAAACGTTCCTGTATAGCATTCAAATTTGCTAAACATAATTACGCCTCGTGTGAATTCCAAGGAGTTAAATAAAACCGGTTTTACTCAACACACTTATGGCATCGTGTGAATAGGCTCAATCAGCCTGTGTTTTACTAGCATAAGAAAATATGATGGTCATAAAATGTTTACTGAAATAAGTCAAAAAGTTCTTGAGAGGGGGGCGGCAGAATGTTCTCTGCCCCGGGCGCAAAAAGTTCTAGTTACGCCACTGTTTGTGAGTTACTTTTAAATAAAAATAAATTACTAATAAGTTTGACGGAGTGAAATGAAACTGGTTGTAGGAAAGGAATAAGTAAAATTTTTATGTTTTTCGTTGAATAATGAATGATTTTTTTATGGGTGGTGTTGTTCAAGTGTAAAATAAACAGTATAGTAAAATCCTGCGTTTTATTTTTTGAATGTTTACATACCTCAAACATACCGCCAAACGTTCTGCATGGGTTATTGATTGCCTCCAAAATGTGTCTTTGCTCAGCTTCTCCGTAGCTTCAGTTGCAGTTCGTTGAATGTATACTTCGACATTCTAAAATATTCGTAAAATTTAATATCATCACACTTCAGATGAGGCAACAGCGAGACAAATTCCCCTTTAACACTTCTTTTCTTCCACGCATTGTGGACCCACATCCACATTCTTCTTCGGCGACGATTTCGTCTCCAATTAACATCTTCTTCCTTCAATGCTAATGTCACCATTCCTAACTCACTGTTTGTAAAATTTCTAAACATGACCAACGTCTAAGTGCAAAAAGAAAACTGAGCTGAATGAAAAAGTAAACTCAACTATTCTGCAGGGCGGACTCGGTGAGGACACGGAAAAATGGGAACTGACTGGTAAGATTTTACTTGTTTACTTTCACTCCGTGTGTTGCCCAACACACGGCCGTCATGCGGTGCGGACGCGGTGCGGATATGTGTGGCCCCGCCTTTAGTGGTAATCGCAATGAAACCCCCGGCGACGGGTGAAAGTCGGAAGTTAGTGCCACGCTATAAGGGACCCTACATCGTAAGAAAAAATCTTGGACCCGACCGATATGCTGTCGAAGATTTGGATGAACTGCAAATCACCAACAAGAAGTTCTCTTCCGTTTTCGCAGCTGACAAAATTAAGACATTTTGTCAATCAACACCTAATTTGGCTGATGAGACGCAAAGTGACGACGACGATGATTCATCAGGACTGGCCGAGTTGTCAGTGATATCTGCAAGGGAATTAAAGGCAGAAGAAGTAGTAGGCGAGGAAAACTTAGGAGGCGAGGAAAAACTAAAAAAACAAAGGCAGTCAGAGAACGTAACCTAAACGAGGAGAGACGTGTACATTTTGCTTAACAAACGTGTACATTTTGTTTAACAATTATAATTAATATTTAATCTTTTCATTATTGTTTTATTGGTATTATCACTCCAAAAGCCTATCCTGACATATATTATAATATTGATTATTGTTTATTTATTATTAAAATATCCATTGATAATATTCCACATTCATAATACTGGGAAGTTGATCTTGTGGACCGAAAGGGTCAAAACCACATCCCAACTAGTTAGGTTTGTTATTTGCCCACGGCTCGATCCATGGTTAACCGTTTAATTTTCTTTATTAACTTCCCAGGAGGAAGTTATTGTAATCGGTCCGAAAATCGAAATCGAAATTTTCAATGTATTTTCATGTTTCAAGGTCATTTAGGGTTTTCCTAAGGGATTCCTAAATATATATTCTCGAAATAAATCAAAACTGAATTAACTAAGTTAAACACGACTCTAACAACTTAATACATTTATTGAAAATAATCTTACAAAGTTAAATGCGCGCCGCTTGTCATTCGACGTCAATTCCAAGTGAAATCGATTCTCTATTCAATGGGATAGAGCTTTTTCTAGTCTCTTGTTTGTGTGGAGCGTGTGGCTATGTTTACGCGAACTTGTGCTGAGCCGCTACAGTACCCCCCTTCCAGTGAGGTCTTCTTCTCTGAACCGAACTGGAGGTTTAATAAGTCGTGTTCTTGTTGTTTTATGTTGCGGCATTTCTTCTTCGTTCAGCAGATATGCTGGTTTTAAGCGGTCTATTGACACTACAATTTCCTTTCCTTTATAGTTGATCTTGAAGGTCTTACTTCCTCGCTGAGTTACTGGAAACGGTCCTTGGTAAGGTGGAGTGAGTGGAGTCTTGACCTTATCGTCTCTCAAGAAAATATGTGAAGCTGTCTGCAGATCTTTTGGGATAAACACCGGCTTGTTACCATGATTTGTTGTTTCTGTAGGTTTTAGGGACTCGAAATGTGTTTTAAGTTGAATGATGAACTCGTTGTCGCTCAAGTCCTGTTTCGAAATTTGCGTAAAAAACTCGCTAGGAAGCCGTAAAGTTTGACCGTATACCATTTCTGCCATTGATGCTCTCAAGTCTTCTTTAAAAGATGCTCTCATTCCTAACAGTATTGTTGGTAGCCTCGTAGTTCAGTCTGTTTCCTTTAAACCTTTAAGCGTCGATTTTAGTGTTCTATGAAATCGTTCCACCATACCGTTGGCTTGGGGGTGCTACGATGTCGTGTGTATATGTTTAGCACCTTATAACTTTACAGCTGTTTGAATAAATGGCTCTCGAACTGTCGTCCTTGATCTGATGTGATTCTTAAAGGCACTCCAAAACGGCTAATCCATCCAGAATAAAAAGTATATGCCACTGTATCCGCTGTTATATCTGATATTGGAAATGCTTCAACCCACCTGGAGAAACGGTCTATAGCTGTTAATAAGTAAGTCTGTCCGCGTGATGGTGGTAAGGGTCCAACTATGTCTATATGTACATGATCGAAACGGCTATTTGGAGCATGAAATGTTTTAATTTGACTTTTGGTGTATTTTCCCTCGTTGACACACTAAACAGGTTTTTACGAATATTTTGATATCTGTGTGCATACCGGGCCAAACGTAGCGTTTCGTAATAAGTTTCCGTGTTCCTCGCACTCCAGGATGTGATATTCCATGTAAACTGTTAAAAATAATTCTCCTGAACTTGATAGGAACGTATGGGCGAATTGAATTTTCGTTGACGTCACAGATGAGTTTTCTTCCGCAGCCAGGCATGTCGTATGACTTGAGGTTTAGCGCGGTATTATCTTGAAGTAGTAAGTTCAATTCTTCATCTGCTTCCTGCTCGTTCGCCATTTCGTTAAAGTCGACGACCAAAGGTGTATTTATTTCATTAATGCGCGATAAACAATCTGCTATCAGGTTGTCTTTTCCACTTATGTGTACGATGTCGGTCGAAAACTGGCTAATAAAGTCCAATTGTCTGGTTTGTCTTGGTGAAAGCTTTTCCCACTTTTGCTGAAAAGCGAAAACTAAGGGTTTATGATCAGTTAGAATAACGAATTCGTTGCCTTCCACAAAATATCGAAAGTATTTGATTCCAGCGTAAATGGCCAACATTTCCCTATCATACGCACTGTATTTTCTTTCTGCGTCGGAGTTTCCGGGAAAAAAAACCTAATGGTTGCCAGTTTCCATCAATTTGCTGTTGTAATGAAGCCCCAATTGCATTATCGGATGCATCTGTCATTAATGCTATTTTCGCCCCTTCTCGCGGCATGGCCAACAATGTTGCCTCTGACAAATTTTTTTTCATCTTGTTGAAAGCCTCCTTAGCTTCTTCATCCCATATGATTTTGGTTTTATCGTTGCGTTTGCTTGGTCCCAGGAATTTAAGTAGTGGTAACTGATTTTCTACTGCCTTTTTTATAAATCGTCGGTAAAAGTTATACATTCCCAAGAACGCGCGTAATTCTCGCACTTCCTTTGGCACAGCGAAATTTTCTATTGCAGAAACCTTGTCTGGTAATGGCTGAATTCCAGCGGCGCTCACAAGATGTCCTAAAAACTTAATTTTTTCATATCCGAATTTGCACTTTTCTGTGTTTATTTTTAGTCCATACTCCCGAAAGCGTTGAAATATTGCCTCTATATGATGGATATGCTGCTCTATTGATTCTGATGCTATTAAGACGTCGTCGAGATATGCGTAGCAAAACGGTAGATCTCGGAGTATTTGATCTATTACCCTTTGAAACGTTTGTGCAGCATTTTTTAATCCAAACGTCATGTGGGTATATTCGTATAACCCTACAGGTGTTATTACTGCGGTCTTTTGCACATCTTCATCTCTTACCGCAATTTGATGGTAAGCTCGTTGTAAGTCGATAGTGGAAAATATACTTTTTCCTGCAAGAATGCTTGTAAAGTCCTGGATATGGCGAATCGGATATTTATCAGGTTTTGTTAGAAATAATTTGTTATTTTTATGTTAAAACACTTTGAATACTTTGTACACTTGTGAGTTTTGTGAGAATTTGTAAAAAAGTAGCAAGTAAGGGTTTTTTATTTGACAAAGGGATTTTAGGTTTTGATTGTTTTTTAATTGAGAGAACGATTCAGGTTGTACGAGATTTGATTCCTGTAATAAAATTGTATTTTTTTTCTAGTTGAAGCTGAGACTTTTTTTTAGGAGAAAACTTATCCCATCCTTGAATATAGTCCATCCGTGGATTTTGATAGACAAATTTCCACAACATCTGGCGACCGTGACAGGACGAAATTCAAGACGATGGAAAACGATAAAAAATCACGGGCCGCTTTAAGAGCAACATTTACGAAAAAGTTAAGATTACTAGAGGAAAATGTTGCTAATGCGGAAATAAATACGTGTGAAATTAAAGCGTTACTAGAAAATCTAGAGACAAAATACAAAGAAATTGCTAATCTGGATAGCAAAATTTATGATCAGCTGGTATCTAGCGAGGCAAGACAAGAAGATCTTGAGAGTGAGTTAGACAGCGTGGATTCGTATAATATAAAAATGAATGAGATACGATTGAAGATTGAGACTCTTGTTGTACCGGAGGAAATTGAGAGAGAAGTTTCCATACGCAGTGCGGTAGAAAGTACCAGATCTACGGTTAGACGCACGTACAAGCTTCCTCAGTTGGAATTAAAAAAATTTAATGGAGACCTAAAAGAGTGGCTTCCATTTTGGAATCAATTTCGGAAAATAGACGAAGATGATACATTACATGGCAGTGACAAGTTTCAGTACTTAGTACAAGCTACCGTTGCGAATTCTCGCGCAAGAGATGTTGTAGACAGTTTTCCTGCTACAAGTGCAAATTATCCAAAAGCTATTCAGAGTTTAAAGATGCGTTTTGGAAGAGAAGATTTGCTCGTCGAAGTTTATGTTAGAGAGCTAATGAGTTTAGTGATGCAAAACACTTCGTCTTCAGGAAAGATTCCTTTATCAACTTTGTATGATAAGTTGGAGTGTCAGTTAAGAGCGCTCGAATCTTTGGATGTAACAACTGAAAAATGCGCTGCAATGCTCTTACCCTTAGTTGAGTCTTGTCTACCAGAAGCATTATTGCGGTCTTGGCAGAGATATAATGTTTACTTTTCAGGGTTAAATGTAGAAAATGAAAATCATACCGAGCATCGATTAGTAAGATTGATGAAATTTTTACAACAAGAATTAGAAAATGAGCAGAAGATAACATTAGCAATGTCGGCTTTTGGTGCTACGAGTCGTGGAAACATTAATGAAAGAATTAAAGTTCGTGAACAAAATAGAAGACCTTCCTATGTAGCGGGAATACCAGCCGCTGCAGGTTTGTTGACAACATCGGGCGAGGCATGCATATTTTGTCGAGGGAAACATGACAATTCTGATTGTCAAAAGATTAACACAATGCATGCCAACGAAATAAAAGCCATCCTAAATAAAAATAGATGCTGTTACAACTGTTACAAAATTGGTCATCGTTCAGCCTCCTGCTGGAGTAAGAAGAAGTGTATCACGTGTGAGAAAAAACATCATGTTACTATATGTGAACAATCGGTGCAGAAGAACAATCTTGGAAGAGGCCCAGTGTTTGAACAAGAAAGGGTACAGTCCAATAATATACTCGTCGGCCATGAGAGAAATTTAGCAAACTTAGAAAAGTCTCCAAAAGTAATGTTACAGACTTTACTAATAAGATTAAGAGGGAAGGGGTTTTCCCGTACAGTAAGAGCCATTATCGATTCAGCTTCAGAGAGATCTTACATTTTAAGAAGAGTGGCTTTAAAAATGAAATACACTTCAATAAGAAAAGAACGTGTGCAACATGCGCTTTTTGGAGGTTTGAATACAGAAATTGTTGAGCATGATGTGTTTAAGATTTATGTATCAAACGGAAGAGGAAGTTACAATTGTAATTTTGAAGCGCTTGGTCAGGAAATTATATGTGAAAAATTACCTCCCATCAAAAAGGCGTCTTGGTTAAAAGAATTGGAAAAATATAATATTGAATTGTCTGATTTCGAAGATAGGCCAATCGAAGTCTTAATTGGTGCCGATGTAGCCGGAAAGCTATATACAGGGAAAAAACAAGAATTTTCGTCAGGTTTGGTCGGATTTGAAACAGAGTTAGGATGGACAATAATGGGTAGAGTACCAGAATCAGCAGTTTCTGAAAACACAGCAATGATGGTAACAACAATGTTAGTGAGAGATGCAAAAATTTCGGATCTATGGACGTTAGATGTTCTTGGGATTGAAGACCCGACTGAAAAAAGAAGTAAAAAGGATTTACAGCTAGCGGCTGAAGAGCATTTTTTGAGAGCGGTGTCGGTGGATGATGAAGGCAGATACCTACTGCATTTACCATGGATAGAGAACCATCCGCCTCTACCCAGCAATTACAAGTTAGCATCAAAAAGGTTAGAAACAACGATTAGGAAATTAAAAGCAGAGAAAATATATGATGACTACGATGACATATTGAAAGAATGGATTAAAGATGGAGTTATAGAAGAAGTCCCGCAGAGTGAATTACAGCTCCCGGCACACTATTTGCCACATCGACATGTGGTAAAGGAAAACAGCACTACCAGAATACGACCTGTATTTGATGCGTCTGCTAGAGAAAGGGAATGTTCCCTGAATGATTGTGTGGAGAAGGGAAATAATTTGATTGAATCAATACCGTCAATTCTGACACGTTTTCGGATAAAAGAAATAGGCGTAGTTGCAGATATACGTAAGGCTTTCCTGCAGATAAGTCTGTTTCAACCAGACAGAAATTTCTTGCGTTTTTTATGGATTGACAAACAAGGTAAACAGAAGACTTTGAGGCATCGTCGTGTTGTATTTGGAGTGACATGCAGTCCATTTCTATTGGGCGCCACCATAAATTATCATCTGGATAATATGTTAAAACGATGCAAGGAAGGTAGTGAAGCGTATTCCACCAAAGTAATTGAGACGTTAAAGCAAAGCTTTTATGTCGACAATTGTGTCACTAGCGTGCGAAATGAAGAAGAGCTAAAGAGATTCATCTCTGACGCGACGAGTGTAATGCGCGAAGGCAAATTTGATCTTCGAGGGTGGGAGCACACTGAGAAAGAACGAGATAATGGTCATCCAACCAAGGTACTGGGACTATTGTGGAATAAAAGCAATGATACTTTAGAGGTAAATTTGGAACATTTTGAGTTTTTTGATATTCCACAGATTACCAAAAGGTATATTCTATCGATCGCGCATAAATTGTTCGATCCTATTGGTGTGACTAGTCCCGTGTTATTATTGCCAAAATTACTTTTACAAAAAATCTGTGTACAAAAGATTGGTTGGGACCAAGAAGTCAACGAAGAAATCCAAACTAAGTTTAAAAAATGGTTTTCAGAGTTACAATATTTGGAACAGTTAAAAATACCCAGATGGATACTAGGTACAGGAGTAAAAGCGATATACTCGGTACATACATTTTGTGATGCTAGCCAAGACGCATTCGCTGCAGTGTCATTTTTAAGAACGGAATCAGTCTTAGGGGTTAATGTGCAGATGATACAAGCGAGAGCGAGGATTGCACCGCTTCATAAGCAGAACAAAAGAATCTCTATACCCAGACTGGAGTTACTTGCAGCTACAATGGCAGTAAGGTTACATCGCAGCATTATCGCAGATTTAATTATACCAATAGATAATAGCGTTTTTTGGAGTGATTCTACAACAGTTATTGCCTGGATAATGCGAGATGAACGGTGGGATATATTTGTATATAACAGAGTGAAAGAAATTCGAATGGCTTCGTGTAAAAATCAATGGCGACACATACCTGGGGTTTCTAATCCAGCCGATTTACCTTCTAGAGGGTGTAGTGCAAAGAAATTAGTAGAGTCACATTGGCATGCAGGACCAGACTGGTTGAAACTCCCAGAAGATCAGTGGCCTTCATGTAACGTCTTGTTTGATGAGAAAGCTATTGAAAAGGAGAAAAGGAAATCAATAATTTCGACAACAGTTATGATGTGCACATCCACCTATGATTGGTATTATCGTCGATTTTCAAAATATAATAAAATTATTCGAATGGTTGGCTGGATGATACGTTTCAAAAACAATTCGTTCTTGAAAAAAGAGGACCGTGAAGGGGGAGAATTAACAACTGAAGAGTTTATATTGGCAGAGAAGAAAGTGCTTAACATCGTACAGCGGGAGGCGTTTACAGGTATTAAGGATCATAGTTTAGAAGATTTGCAAGCCTTTGTTGGTAAAGATGATCTGATACGTTTGAAGACAAAGGTTTCTAACCGAGATGACGTGGAAGATTTTTGTTATCCGATAGTTTTACCATCGAATCATCTTGTAGTCGAAAGGTTAATAGTCGAAGTACATAATAACTCAGCCCACAGTGGTGTTCAAACACTGATGTCAATATTAAGGAAAAGATTTTGGATATTGAATAGTCGTCGTACTGTAAGAAAGGTCATCAACCGTTGTATGGCATGTAAGCGGTATAAGACGAAAAGTTTAGCTGTGCAATCACCACCTCTACCTGCAGATCGTGTCCGAGAGGCGAAGATTTTTGAAATTGTCGGAGTAGATTTAGCTGGACCCTTGTACAAACGTGATAAAGAGAAGACTGTCAGCAGAAAGGCTTGGGTTTGTATATATACGTGTGCCATATATCGAGCGATACATTTAGAACTATTGTCATCTTTGTCGACCCAGCATTTTATACAATCGTTTAGGAAGTTCATTAGCAGAAGAGGACGACCCACTGTTGTTTACAGTGACAATGGGACCAATTTTGTGGGAGCGGCAAATGCTCTAAATCAACTTGACTGGACTAAGATAGCAGAGTATAGTACACTGAGAAGGATAAAATGGAAATTTAATCCTCCTACGGCAGCTTGGTGGGGTGGTTGGTGGGAGCGATTGATAGGCTTATTAAAACAACTTTTAAGAAGGATTTTGGGAAAAGCTTCATTAGATTTGTAACGGTCGCCCGAGAGCGTATGGGCCTCTGACGCACCAAACTCCACTTCTTCCACTACTGTAGATACCGTAGACCCCCATTGGAAAACAACCAAGGCCACAGTCCTGGAACGTAATGCTGCAATGTACAAAAATGAACTTATGGCCGATGTGTAATTTGTTCTCGGATCCGATGATAATCTGCAAACAATTCCAGCACGTAAATACATTCTTGCTACCGGAGGCTCGTTTTTTTTATGCAATGTTTTATGGTGGCCTAGCAGGAGATAAACAAGAAATCAAAGTTCCAGATGTAGGACCATCAGCTTCCTTAACATATTGTTCCGTGAAGCAGCTTAAATTGGGCACATAACGCAGGCTTAAAAATGGAAATCAATGTTAGTGCACAAAATAAAAGGAATATCTTAGGACCGGCATTACATTTAATTCGTATAGGGTCAATTCAGAAAAGTTAACATTGCAGTAACAGTGCAACATAAAAACTTGTCAGGTGTTCAAAAGTCAACACGAAAAGGTGTAGTATTCATTTTGTCATCACGGTAGGCAGTGTTGTCGTGACATTCGCGTAATGTCACAACGTATTTGTTTATACGGCAGAACATAACCCCTTGCGTTTTTTTCTTAATAACCCCATCTTTAATGCATGAGATACCCTGGTTGAGAATTTTCAGAAATTAACAAGTTAATTATGATTTTTCAATATAAAAGTCATAATTTCTCTACTTTTAAACAAAATAAACCCCAACAAAAGAGAATAAAAATGTCCCTGATTTTTTGTGTTACATAAGAAAAATAAAGGAAGAAAAAAATAATAATATAACCTAGGAATATATACAAGCAATTCGAATTTTTCGTCACCGAAGCCCCGGCGCAAGTAGCCGCAGTGAGACAAAGGGAAAATTTACCGCTCATCGCGCGGGAGATCAAAAATTGCCCAAGTGGCGTGATCGAGTTGGGTTTGGAAAAAAAAAGGGTGATTGGAGGACAGTCGGGGATGAGATTTTGCTTGGCAAGTAGTCGTCGCGTCCGCGAATTTGTTTTGAGAAAAAGTAATTGAGTTTTTTTTTGTTTTACTGGGGGTGCCGATTAGGTGATTAGATATAAAGTGGAAAAAGGATAGATTTTACGAAAAGGGGAAGATTTGAGATTAGAAATGTGAACTTGGTGTTGCGCGAGATTAGAAAAACAACGGAAAAGGAAAAAAAATCGAAAAAAACGGTGAATAACTGGTGTGGCTAGGGAGTTCGGCGGTAGTGGTTTTCAACCGAGGCAGTGGAATTTAGCGGGAAGGAAATTTTTTTTTTGGCTATTGATGGAGGTGCAAATACAGAACAAGTGTAACTCGTGCCGGTAAAATTCTTTTTCGGTTTTGATTATTTCTAAAAGTCGCAAGTAGTGAATTCTATTATTGAGATACAGGGCGAGAAGTTTTTTTTTGATATGAAGTCGGGATCGTGCTAGATTTTGAGCAGAGAGTGCGGAAAAATTGTGAATAACTAATTATATCGAAGAATTTTTGAACTTTCAACACCTAACTAGCTTCTGTGTACAGAAATCGATAATATAGAAAAAAAATGGAAAGCGTTATATAAAAATGCGGAAGGATAAATTCGGTGGTAGTGAAAACACAATTCCTTTTCTTAAGGAAAATATGCCTGGCGGTATGTTCTTTTTCGCTTAAAGGGAAGTACAAAAAAAAAATTTTTTTTTCTCCGGTTACTATTTTAAAAACTAAATTTTTAATAAAAATACTCTATCCTTGTTGCCAAGAAGTTTTCTGTGGATGAGTGGATAAGATAACCATATTTCTTCATTATTAGAATACTACCACATATATAGAAACAAAAAAATAATATATAACAACCCATCCCTGTTAGCAGTGTATAATTTTTTTCTATTCACATACACAAAGTTCTGGTATAACTTGATCACGAAGTTTGTTCGAAGAGTTCTTACGTACAAAATAATTCACCGCGATCGTAACTAATTCATTGGTTAGAAAGAGTCAAATCCAGTTGGCTCCCGAGGCTTTGGTGTTATATATGGTTGGAAACAAATTTGCCATCTTTGAATGCCTATAAACAGAAACGTGTGAACGAACGCTGTGGAAAATAATATTATTACGGATTTGGTTTTGAGGAAAAAAATCTTTTGCCGCGGTTACAGGGCGACTTGATTGCGGAGAACGAAAGGAATTACGGCTACAGGAAGGTGATATTAATACATAAAATTCGGTCGTCATCGTACAGTCTTTCGGACTCAAATAAATAGTTAACTAAATTTAAAAGGAAGATTAAACTGAACTCAAATAAGCAGTTAACATAAAATTTAAAATAAATTATAAACTGAACTCAAATAAGCAGTTAACATAAAATTTAAAATAAATTATAAACTGCACTCGAATAAGCAGACAACGTAAAGCTAAAATAAAGTGTGAACTAAACTCAATTTAATAAATACCATACATTTAAGATAAACTAATAACTGAATTCCAATGAACCTATAATAAGCAGATAACATAAAACTTAAAATAAATTATAAACTGAACTCAAATAAGCAGTTAACATAAAATTTAAAATAAATTATAAACTGAACTCAAATAAGCAGTTAACATAAAATTTAAAATAAATTATAAACTGCACTCGAATAAGCAGACAACGTAAAGCTAAAATAAAGTGTGAACTAAACTCAATTTAATAAATACCATACATTTAAGATAAACTAATAACTGAATTCCAATGAACCTATAATAAGCAGATAACATAAAACTTAAAATAAATTATAAACTGAACTCAAATAAGCAGTTAACATAAAATTTAAAATAAATTATAAACTGCACTCGAATAAGCAGACAACGTAAAGCTAAAATAAAGTATGAACTAAACTCAATTTAATAAATACCATACATTTAAGATAAACTAATAACTGAATTCCAATGAACCTATAATAAGTAGATAACATAAATTTAACATAAAGTATAAACTGAACACAACTAAGTAGATGACCTAAGGTTAAAATAAGGTACTAATTGAATTCAAATAAACACATATAACCTGAATTTAAAAATGAGGATAAAATATTGAATACTTAATATCAACTTGCATAACTATTTAACGTAACTTTAAACGACTAAATAATTGAACCAATATAAATAACGCGTATGTGATGAAATAAATACTCTTTGAAACAAATAACCCAGTAAAAAGTATAAATAAAATAAGACTGAATAAGATTTGAAAGGCATAACCTTAAATTACCTAACAATAAAACTTAATATTCCTTGAAATAAATAACATTGGAAATAAATAACCTAGAACTGAATAACATTAAAGCTCAATAAAATTTGAAACGCATTTTAACTGGCGATGATGGAGTAGAACCCCCGCTATCGGTGTGGCCCCAGATTAAGGATGCCTTATAAACTAAGGTAAGTGCCGCCCACGCATGATTTGTTTATATTGTTTGATATAATGTAGCCCCTAAGGATGACCTGGTGACCAGCGACCACCCTTCTAATTCTTTCTTTTCCTCCCCTTTTGCCCCTCTCGTTGACCCTGGACGTCGTTCCACACCCTCGTCGCCCCTTTAGTTTTGTTGTTGCATAGGCACGAGCGATTTGACAGTATAACTGTCACCCCCTCCGGCATCCAAGCACCGCGAACCCCACCCCATCTGGCGAGCTAGCTAGCGCACCGCTAGTCGTGCCTACAACCGGTGCATTGGATGCGTAAATTCGCGACACTTCCCCCGGCGGTCGAACCGTCCGAGCCACCCTTTTTTTTGAGTCCCCTTCCCCAAGTTTTTTTTGTAATGGTAGTCTTTTGGCCTTTATGGCAATTTCCCTCCTTCGTGCCCCGGCACACCCACCTCCGACAGTTACAAATGGCGCCCAACGTTGGCTAGTGGATGATAACTTGTTTGATTCTCTGGTCTCGGTACCATAGCTCGGAAAGTCTGTTTTTTTTTATTAGTCACTTTTCCACTGCCGAGCTATGTTTCATATTAGATTTTTTTTATTTAAATTGTAGTTTATCTTTTAAATTTTGTGGCTCAGGCCAACGAGAGGAGCCAGGAGTGGACTTCTTTCGCTTAGCAGTTCTCCGTTCTCCGTCCAAGTCCCTCCGGCTATTGGTTACGTGGGCGAAAGTACTTACCGCGGTACTCTAGCCCTTATCACCTCTGTCTCCTTCCACTTTCCTATCTTTCTTCTCTCTTCAACCACTTCATCTATCGATTTCTTCTGCGGTAGCCTCCCTATTTTATTTACGGTTCCTGTCAGCGAGGCGCGGAATCTGGTTAACAGGCGTCATAACGCCTGACTCTGTGCGATCCTCCCTGACAGTGACCATCACTCCTCAGTTTTCTTCCTTTACCTTTTGTAGTATGGGCGGATGTATGCCTGGACGTCGGACCTGCCCCGTCAAGGCTAACAGGCGTTCTATCGCCTGGCGCTGCGACAGGGTCGACCTCCTGATATTCACCCGCCCCCGGCTGTTGGACCGTTCTGACACTTCACCTTCCTGTGACTCAGCAGGGTTGCTGACCAGTTGTGGCTGGGTGTCAGAGCGGTCTACATATTCACTCAAGGGAGGCTTCTATCTCTCCTTCTTTCACCCCTTCTTCTTCAGTGGTCACTGGGATCCGGACATCGTTTTGGGCTGCCGGATGTCAGACAATGGGGAATCGGTGGTGTGAATGGTGTTGGACACTAGTCTGTCACCATCCTCAGCATCGATCCCGCAAGTGGAGGCACTTGGTGCTTCTGGTGACGCGGATGCCACTCAGTCCTGAGCTCAGGCTGTCTGTCATCGGCGCCACCAGCCACCGTAGCCCTGGGTATGGCATCCTTGCTGGGGCCACCCTCACACACAAAAAAAAAAAATTTGTTTTTCCTCGAAGATTCTTTTCTTTGTCCATATTAATAAAACTTTTATTTTATAACTCTAAAATAATAAATATATTTTTCCTTAGATTTGTTTTTATACCATTATCGAATCTATTTCTTTATTATACAGTTTCGCGTTTTGCTTTTATTAATTAGAAAAAAAAATATCTCCGGGAGTTCATAAACAATAACAACAATAACAATACGTTAGTTGAGAGTTATTTTTCTCTGTTCAATACCGTAAGCATTGTTAATTTCTCCCACTAATTTTTTTTGAGCGTTTGCGACCGGTTGAGGGTTGACGGTATAAGTTTTGTTTAGGTTTCGCTAAGGATTCAGCCTTGGTGAAATACATGTACCTTTAAGGACTCAACGTAGCAGTGCGTTTCAAATTTTTGAACAAGGTTGTGAAACTTATCGCAGTTCTCGCAAGAATTCGACGAAGTCCCCAATGCGCCAATATATCCCTGACGTTCGATAGTCCTTTTGAAGTCAACAGTAACGTAGCAGTTATCTTGAGACCACATAAAATAGTAGTTCTATTTGAAGACAATATAAATATTTAAAGGAGTTGTCTTATAGGTCCCACCTTCCCTAATATATATATCGTGCTGCATATAATATAAGCCATAGGCGAAACACCCAAGTATACGTATTATAGTTAGAATCCCTATAGACTTGGTATCTAACCCTGCCGAACAATGCCGAAATCCAGAAACGAAAAGGGGCAATTCGTAGCCAATAACGCCGACGACGGAGGGGCCGAAGGCAATGATAACCCCCCATCTGATAGTGGCGATGAGGATCAAGATCCCAAGCTAACCGCGTTGATCGAGCAAGTAGCCGCTTTATCTCACGAGTTAGCCCGTATGAGGGAACGACATAATCTCGCAGCGAGTGATGCTGGCCAGGCCGGGACTTCAACCCAGATTCGCCTCACCTCAATACCGGGTGGAGCTGAGCCCACTGACACTCTGTCGCGGGCCCCTAGCATTAGCGGCCGTCCCAGTCAATACCAAGATGTCGCTGGACCCGTCAACCGTCGGAAGTCCCCAGTGCTACATTGGAACTTAAAATTTTCAGGCCGACCAGGAGACACCCCGGCCGAAGAATTCCTATATAGAATGGAATCCCGAGCGAGGGACGACGACGTCTCAAGCTTAGAGTTAGTAAGAAATGTAGTGGCACTGCTGACGGGACCCGCGGAAGAGTGGTACTGGACACAGTTTCGCCGACAACAACCCAGCCCCATATGGACTGACTTCAAAAGGGGACTGGTTGATCAGTTCGGAGGAAGGCAGACCGACCATCAAATCATTAAGGAAATGATGGAGACGAAACAGCTTAACCAATCGTTCGACGATTACGCCGCGAAAATATTAGCCTTGGCAAACCGCCTCTCGCGCCCAATGTCCTCCACGGAGTTGGTACACCTTGTCATGGAAAACCTGAACAGTACACTGGGTTCAGCCATTATAGGATCCACCTATGACAATATGCGCCAACTTCGCGAAGCGTGCATCCGCGTTGAGAGATGGCAAAAAGCCAAGAGGGAGGAGAATCGCCATTCCCATCGAGTGCATGAGTTGAACGACGTACACACACAGCAACCGGCCTTTCCCTATCCCAACTACGCTCCTGACACACCACCACCTACTGTAGACGAGGTGAGGGCCGACGCAACTCCGCGCCGCCCAGTCACTTGCTGGAACTGCCAGCAAGAAGGACATTCGTTCTCTGATTGCCCTTCCCCACATCGGAAAATCTTTTGCTACAGATGTGGGCGCCCCGAAGTCTACACCACTTCTTGCCCAATCTGTTCGGGAAACCGGAACCAGGGTGCGAGGCCCCGGGGAGGTCCGCGCCCGACCTAGTATCTGAAAGTCCCCCTTTTACACTTGATTTGTCAACAAGCATGTCCGACGTCTCTGACCTGTCGATAATGGAATCTCTGCCAGACTTCCCTTCTCCACAGGCCAGAGCCTCTTTTATGCAGCGATGGGCCAACTATCATCGAGTTCGTAAGCGAATCTTTAATGATTCTGCCGAACTGCCACCAACTCGCAAAGCCCCGCGCATACGGTCATGGGCCCTAGAGAAGAGGGCACATACACAGAAGATTGTCGCCGCCATGTTACATGAGAACGGAGATGATCGACCTTTCGTCAACGTGCGGATCCAAGGTACCAAACTAACAGGCCTGTTGGACACCGGCGCCAGCATTAGCTGCCTGGGTAGAGGGGCAGAGTCGTTCCTCCAGGACAACCCGGCCATTAAGCTACATCGCCTGCGCGCCGATGTCCAAGTAGCTGACGGTACGTCTAAGAATGTTAGTGGTTTCATCACCGTCCCAGTAACTTATGGATCGAAAACTATGACCATGACACTATATGTAGTACCGGACTTGTCTCAGAATCTTTATCTCGGCGTCGATTTTTGGAGGGCCTTTAAATTGGCCCCACACATAATTGGGGAACTCCATCATACCCCACAACCTGATCCCGACTGCCATATCCTTGAGGAGTCCCAACGGGAGCGACTGAACCAGGTCCGCGCGCGATTCCCGTCGTTCGACACCTGTGGACTTGGTCGAACACACCTGGAACAACACGTGATCGACACTGGCGAGGCGGTGCCCATCAAGCAGAGGCACTATCCTGTTTCTCCCGCCATTCAGGCCCTCATGTATGAGGAAATCGATCGCATGTTGAGTTTAGGTGTGATCGAAGAGTCCAACAGTCCATGGAACTCACCCGTGGTCCTGGTGCGTAAGCCTGGAAAGGTCCGCCTCTGCTTGGACTCCCGCAAGGTAAATACCGTAACCATAAAGGATGCCTACCCACTGCCTCATATAGACGGTCTCCTGGGGCGATTGCAGGACACTAAGTTCATTTCCGCAATCGACTTGAAAGATGCCTTTTGGCAAATCCCATTGGAGGAAAAATCCAGGGAAAAAATTGCCTTCACCGTCCCAGGAAGACCGCTGTATCAATTTACAGTGATGCCGTTCGGGCTTTGTAACGCTCCGCAACGCATGTGTCGCTTGATGGACAAGGCGATACCGGGCTCACTTAGAGAAAATGTGTTCGTCTATCTGGACGATTTATTGGTGGTGTCACCGGACTTTGAGACCCACCTTCAACTGCTGGAAAAGGTTGCCGACTGCCTTCGTCGCTCCGGGCTGACAGTAAACCTGTCAAAGAGCCGATTTTGCGTCCGGGAGGTGAAGTATCTGGGGTTCATCATTGGCGATGGGTCCCTGAAAACTGATCCCGACAAGGTGGCAGCCATTAGGGACTTCCCAGTTCCCAAGTCGACCAAACAGGTGCGACGCTTCTTAGGTATGACGGGGTGGTATAGGCGCTTCATAGGTAACTATGCAAGTATCGCCTCTCCCATCACGGACTGCCTAAAAGGCGGCAAATTTGTTTGGTCCGACGAGGCCCACCAAGCCTTCATGGAACTTAAGAAGTCAATGATGTCTGCTCCTTTACTGGTCACTCCAGACTTCGCCCGCCCCTTCTACATCCAATGTGACGCCAGCAAAACGGGGGTAGGAAGCGTCCTCTTCCAAAGACAGGGCGATGAAGAACATCCCATCGCATTTTTCTCTAAGAAGCTGAACAGCGCCCAGCGTAATTATTCCATCACAGAACTAGAGTGTTACGCAGCGGTGCTGAGCGTTAAAAAGTTCCGGGCGTATGTGGAAGGACAGCCTTTTACAATAATTACTGACCATGCCAGCTTGAAGTGGCTCATGAGCCAGACCGACTTAAACGGCCGGCTAGCGCGGTGGAGCCTAAAGCTGCAGGGCTTCCAATTTTCTATCGAGCACCGCAAGGGTAGTCAGAATGTGGTTCCGGACGCACTGTCACGAGTCGACTGTGTCGATGAAGTGTCCTTCTGTCGTGACGTGGACCTAACGTCCCCAGCCTTCAGGTCAGCGGACTACCAGCATCTTGTTGACAAAGTCAGCAAAGATGCCGGGCAGTTACCTGACCTTCAGGTTTCGGATGGTTATGTGTTCCACCGTTCGGCCCCACGAACTGGCGACCCCGAGACGGACGATCTGATTTGGAAATTGTGGATCCCTGCAGAGTTGACCGCACCCTTGATCGAGTCCGCTCATGAGCCCCCTCAAGCTTCCCATGGTGGTGTCCACAAAACCCTCGCACGCCTTAGGGAAAAGTATTATTGGCCCGGCATGACTAGTCAAGTCAGAAAATATATCGCGTGCTGTGAAGTATGCAAAGAGACAAAAGCTCCAAACACACCCCTTCGGCCCCCTATGGGCAAAGCCATGGATGTGTGCCGACCTTTTCAACTCTTATACATCGATTATATGGGCCCTTACCCAAGGACAAAAAAAGGCCACACTGCTGTGTTGGTAGTGCTAGACGCGTTTTCCAAATTCTGTTTTCTCCATCCAGTAGCTGGCGAAACATCCAAAGCCGCCGTGGATTTCCTGGAACATCGGATCTTCCATGCCTTCGACGTCCCCGAGGTGATATTCTCGGATAATGGAAGTCATTTCACTTCCAAAGAATTCACGAAACTGTTGTCCGATTACGGCGTTAAACACCAACTCACCGCTGTCTATTCCCCCCAAGCCAACGCCTCAGAGCGGGTGAACCGCTCAGTTTTAGCTGCTATCCGAGCTTATCTGAAAGAAGACCACCGGGATTGGGACCTGCACCTGTCTGCTATCGAAGGTGCCCTACGGAGTGCCCACCACTCGTCCATTGATACCTCCCCTTACCAGGCCCTATTCGGGTGTCCAATGATCCAGCATGGATCCGCTTACCCCGTACTGAAGGCCTTAGGTGCCCTGCAAGAGGGAGATATAACTGTGTTGCCGGCCGTAGATCGATGGCAGACCCGGCGTGATAATATAGAGCAACACTTGACCGCGGCTCACACGAGACAGGAGAAACACTACAATCTGCGTTGCAGAGCAGTAGAGTTCTCGCCCGGCCAAGTAGTTTATCGCCGAACCTTCCCCATAAGCAACAAGGTCGACCGGTTTAGCGCTAAACTAGCGAACAAATTTATGAAAGCTCGCGTGAGGCGAAAGCTTGGGAGTGGGCGCTATGAACTAGAAGACCTAGTAGGGAAACCAATCGGCATCTACCATGCCAAAGATCTCAAGGCCTGACGGCCAGAGTAGCGGAAGGTGACCTCGTGGTCCAGAGATTCAAGACGACGACTATGTGGTATAGTCGGCAGACTGAGTCCTTGGGGCGGGAGACACCTACCGGGAGAGAGACTCCGCGCTCAAGGGGGTTCGTCGGGACAATGTGGAATTGCCTCGACCTCAGGCCTGGGACGTGGCAGTGAGGAAGAGACCGCCCTCATGCGCAAACAGAATACAGGCCGAACCTAACAACAATCTCCGCTGCTCGCGCAGGTACGGCCATAGATATAGGCATAGAATCTCATCAGGTCCTGACGACCCTATAAGACGTCCGCCTAAGATTTTGTGGTGAGAAGGATAAAATAACCTAGCTTAGTCCCAGCTGGGCCAGGATCCGCTGGTAGATGAAGCAACAGGGGACGCATGGTGTAACCCACTTTTGAACGAAAATGACCGAGGACGAGACGATTGCCTTTAAAGTTGTGATGCGCCGGTAAAAACACCAGGTAGAGCAGATTGTTCTAGCACATTTATCACCAAAGAGTACGCGATGGCGGTCATTGGAAATCAATGCTAAATAGCGCCAATAACCCAGTAATTTCAGGCATGTCAAAAACCGAAGTATCAAGGTTTGCGCGCGCGAGCGGCCTTCTCCATTACCTTCGTACAGCCCGGCTCAGTCTTAGAGCATGAGACTCGGTTTCAGGGCGTGGTTGAGCCACACGTTGGGCTAGCGATCCAACAAGGCCTCCGTTTGTTTGTTTTCGCGCCCCCTCTCCCCTGGCGACATCTAGGTGGCGCGTGTTGTAACGGTCGCCCGAGAGCGTATGGGCCTCTGAAGCACCAAACTCCACTTCTTCCACTACTGTAGATACCGTAGACCCCCATTGGAAAACAACCAAGGCCACAGTCCTGGAACGTAATGCTGCAATGTACAAAAATGAACTTATGGCCGTTGTGTAATTTGTTCTCGGATCCGATGATAATCTTCAAACAATTCCAGCACGTAAATACATTCTTGCTACCGGAGGCTCGTTTTTTTATGCAGTGTTTTATGGTGGCCTAGCAGGAGATAAACAAGAAATCAAAGTTCCAGATGTAGGACCATCAGCTTCCTTAACATATTGTTCCGTGAAGCAGCTTAAATTGGGCACATAACGCAGGCTTAAAAATGGAAATCAATGTTAGTGCACAAAATAAAAGGAATATCTTAGGACCGGCATTACATTTAATTCGTATAGGGTCAATTCAGAAAAGTTAACATTGCAGTAACAGTGCAACATAAAAACTTGTCAGGTGTTCAAAAGTCAACACGAAAAGGTGTAGTATTCATTTTGTCATCACGGTAGGCAGTGTTGTCGTGACATTCGCGTAATGTCGCAACGTATTTGTTTATACGGCAGAACATAACCCCTTGCGTTTTTTTCTTAATAACCCCATCTTTAATGCATGAGATACCCTTGTTGAGAATTTTCAGAAATTAACAAGTTAATTATGATTTTTCAATATAAAAGTCATAATTTCTCTACTTTTAAACAAAATAAACCCCAACAAAAGAGAATAAAAATGTCCCTGATTTTTTGTGTTACATAAGAAAAATAAAGGAAGAAAAAAATAATAATATAACCTAGGAATATATACAAGCAATTCGAATTTTTCGTCACCGAAGCCCCGGCGCAAGTAGCCGCAGTGAGACAAAGGGAAAATTTACCGCTCATCGCGCGGGAGCAGTGTAGCCAACTCTACAGTTTTAACTGTAGATTTACAGTTTTTTGGAAATCTTCTCAGTTTTTAGTTTAGGCCTGCAAATCTACAGTTTTTTATTTAGCGCCATCTATCTCGTAGTAGGCCATATGTTTCTCAATTAATAAAGGCGATGCATCTGTACAATTTCCACTATTATCGTATTTGACCAAAAAGCTTCTGTGTCTGCCGCTACGGTATGGCTACGGTAAAACACTTGTTTTCGCGCATTAATGTTATGAAAACGAAACTTAGAAATAAATTTACTACGACCACAATAAGAGGTGCTTTGCACACAAAATCAGAAATTAAAAATTGGTTCGAGTTCGAGTTCGATGCGCACAATGCCTATTTTAAGAAATTCAAAAAAAATATGTATGATTTCATCACCGCCAAAATTTTTGTCATTTTTCGTCCATATCTTTTTTATGATTAGTTGTAGATAATTTGATTATCTAAAAAAATATCTGTACAAAAATTCTTTAGGACTCAGGGTTCCGAGAAATAAGGAAAACTATTTTTACCACTCGGCCGCCATGAACGTCACGCCTCCGGATCCCGAAAACTCGGTTTTATACTCCCAACCAACCCCCTACACATTACAAAAAAAATTGCTGTTTTCATAAAATGTTCAGCGAAAGTACCATTTGACTGGACTACTTCCCCATTATCTGTTTTATTTATTATTACCATTAAATAATACAATATAAGAAAAAAACGATAGATTTACCGTCTTTTAATTAACATTTACAGTTTTCTACAGTTTTGTTTAAGCATGTATGTAGTTTTACTCCAGGATGGGGTTGGCAACACTGCGCGGGAGATCAAAAATTGCCCAAGTGGCGTGATCGAGTTGGGTTTGGAAAAAAAAGGGTGATTGGAGGACAGTCGGGGATGAGATTTTGCTTGGCAAGTAGTCGTCGCGTCCGCGAATTTGTTTTGAGAAAAAGTAATTGAGTTTTTTTTTTGTTTTACTGGGGGTGCCGATTAGGTGATTAGATATAAAGTGGAAAAAGGATAGATTTTACGAAAAGGGGAAGATTTGAGATTAGAAATGTGAACTTGGTGTTGCGCGAGATTAGAAAAACAACGGAAAAGGAAAAAAATCGAAAAAAACGGTGAATAACTGGTGTGGCTAGGGAGTTCGGCGGTAGTGGTTTTCAACCGAGGCAGTGGAATTTAGCGGGAAGGAAATTTTTTTTTTTTGGCTATTGATGGAGGTGCAAATACAGAACAAGTGTAACTCGTGCCGGTAAAATTCTTTTTCGGTTTTGATTATTTCTAAAAGTCGCAAGTAGTGAATTCTATTATTGAGATACAGGGCGAGAAGTTTTTTTTTGATATGAAGTCGGGATCGTGCTAGATTTTGAGCAGAGAGTGCGGAAAAATTGTGAATAACTAATTATATCGAAGAATTTTTGAGCTTTCAACACCTAACTAGCTTCTGTGTACAGAAATCGATAATATAGAAAAAAATGGAAAGCGTTATATAAAAATGCGGAAGGATAAATTCGGTGGTAGTGAAAACACAATTCCTTTTCTTAAGGAAAATATGCCTGGCGGTATGTTCTTTTTCGCTTAAAGGGAAGTACAAAAAAAATTTTTTTTTTCTCCGGTTACTATTTTAAAAACTAAATTTTTAATAAAAATACTCTATCCTTGTTGCCAAGAAGTTTTCTGTGGATGAGTGGATAAGATAACCATATTTCTTCATTATTAGAATACTACCACATATATAAAAACAAAAAAATAATATATAACAACCCATCCCTGTTAGCAGTGTATAATTTTTTCTATTCACATACACAAAGTTCTGGTATAACTTGATCACGAAGTTTGTTCGAAGAGTTCTTACGTACAAAATAATTCACCGCGATCGTAACTAATTCATTGGTTAGAAAGAGTCAAATCCAGTTGGCTCCCGAGGCTTTGGTGTTATATATGGTTTGCCATCTTTGAATGCCTATAAACAGAAACGTGTGAACGAACGCTGTGGAAAATAATATTATTACGGATTTGGTTTTGAGGAAAAAAATCTTTTGCCGCGGTTACAGGGCGACTTGATTGCGGAGAACGAAAGGAATTACGGCTACAGGAAGGTGATATTAATACATAAAATTCGGTCGTCATCATACAGTCTTTCGGACTCAAATAAATAGTTAACTAAATTTAAAAGGAAGATTAAACTGAACTCAAATAAGCAGTTAACATAAAATTTAAAATAAATTATAAACTGAACTCAAATAAGCAGTTAACATAAAATTTAAAATAAATTATAAACTGCACTCGAATAAGCAGACAACGTAAAGCTAAAATAAAGTGTGAACTAAACTCAATTTAATAAATACCATACATTTAAGATAAACTAATAACTGAATTCCAATGAACCTATAATAAGCAGATAACATAAAACTTAAAATAAATTATAAACTGAACTCAAATAAGCAGTTAACATAAAATTTAAAATAAATTATAAACTGAACTCAAATAAGCAGTTAACATAAAATTTAAAATAAATTATAAACTGCACTCGAATAAGCAGACAACGTAAAGCTAAAATAAAGTGTGAACTAAACTCAATTTAATAAATACCATACATTTAAGATAAACTAATAACTGAATTCCAATGAACCTATAATAAGCAGATAACATAAAACTTAAAATAAATTATAAACTGAACTCAAATAAGCAGTTAACATAAAATTTAAAATAAATTATAAACTGCACTCGAATAAGCAGACAACGTAAAGCTAAAATAAAGTATGAACTAAACTCAATTTAATAAATACCATACATTTAAGATAAACTAATAACTGAATTCCAATGAACCTATAATAAGTAGATAACATAAATTTAACATAAAGTATAAACTGAACACAACTAAGTAGATGACCTAAGGTTAAAATAAGGTACTAATTGAATTCAAATAAACACATATAACCTGAATTTAAAAATGAGGATAAAATATTGAATACTTAATATCAACTTGCATAACTATTTAACGTAACTTTAAACGACTAAATAATTGAACCAATATAAATAACGCGTATGTGATGAAATAAATACTCTTTGAAACAAATAACCCAGTAAAAAGTATAAATAAAATAAGACTGAATAAGATTTGAAAGGCATAACCTTAAATTACCTAACAATAAAACTTAATATTCCTTGAAATAAATAACATTGGAAATAAATAACCTAGAACTGAATAACATTAAAGCTCAATAAAATTTGAAACGCATTTTAACTGGCGATGATGGAGTAGAACCCCCGCTATCGGTGTGGCCCCAGATTAAGGATGCCTTATAAACTAAGGTAAGTGCCGCCCACGCATGATTTGTTTATATTGTTTGATATAATGTAGCCCCTAAGGATGACCTGGTGACCAGCGACCACCCTTCTAATTCTTTCTTTTCCTCCCCTTTTGCCCCTCTCGTTGACCCTGGACGTCGTTCCACCCCCTCGTCGCCCCTTTAGTTTTGTTGTTGCATAGGCACGAGCGATTTGACAGTATAACTGTCACCCCCTCCGGCAACCAAGCACCGCGAACCCCACCCCATCTGGCGAGCTAGCTAGCGCACCGCTAGTCGTGCCTACAACCGGTGCATTGGATGCGTAAATTCGCGACACTTCCCCCGGCGGTCGAACCGTCCGAGCCACCCTTTTTTTTGAGTCCCCTTCCCCAAGTTTTTTTTGTAATGGTAGTCTTTTGGCCTTTATGGCAATTTCCCTCCTTCGTGCCCCGGCACACCTACCTCCGACAGTTACAGATTATGAAGAGCTGCAGACCGTCCTACATGAGTGTGAAGCAGTGATTAATTCGAGGCCACTAACCTATGTGTCGGAAGATCCTATGGACTTCGTCCCATTAACCCCGAACATGTTTTTAAGAGAAATCGAAGACGACCGAACACCCGATTTGGATATGGTTGATGCAGCTTACTTAAATCGTAGACTACGTTATAAAAGACGTTTGAGGGATGTACTGAAGCAAAGATTTCACGATGAATATCTTGGACAACTAACATTACACGCGAATAAGAAAAAGACGATTTCCAGGAAAATTCAACTAGGTGAGATAGTGCTGATAGGTCAAGATAACATGAAACGTATGGATTGGCCATTGGCCAAAGTAGAAGAGATATTACCAGGTCGAGAGGGAATAGTGAGGCTGGTTAAGTTACGAACGTCATCCGGGTATTTATTGCGACCAATCCAAAGAATATATCCTCTTGAAATTGAATTCGGCAAGTACGAAGACACCGACAGTCAAGATATAATGAAGGCTGCCGAGACTGAGTCATCCGAAGAAGTGGAAGTGAAGCTTAACACTGGGCCAAACACTGAGACCCAATCATCAGAAGAAAAAATAGATTTAAATTTAGATTCAAATAAAATAAATGTAATTACACGTAGTGGTAGACTCATTAGAAAACCATGTAAACTTGTTTATAGTTAGTGAGTTGATTTAAATGAATAATTATCATCAACTCAGGTGGGAGTATGTTAGAAATAATTTGTTATTTTTATGTTAAAACACTTTGAATACTTTGTACACTTGTGAGTTTTGTGAGAATTTGTAAAAAAGTAGCAAGTAAGGGTTTTTTATTTGACAAAGGGATTTTAGGTTTTGATTGTTTTTTAATTGAGAGAACGATTCAGGTTGTACGAGATTTGATTCCTGTAATAAAATTGTATTTTTTTTCTAGTTGAAGCTGAGACTTTTTTTTAGGAGAAAACTTATCCCATCCTTGAATATAGTCCATCCGTGGATTTTGATAGACAAATTTCCACAACAGGTTTGGTTACAGCGTTTAATCGTCTATAGTCACCACACACTCGCCATGAACCATTTGCGTTTTTGACTAAATGTATTGGGCTGGCCCAGGGACTTTTTGATGGGCGACAGTAACCAGCTGCTATTGCCTTATCTATGTCATTTTTTGCTGCCTTCCACTTTTCAGGAGTGAGTCTTCGGGCTTTCGCGGTAATTGGAAGTCCTCTTGTTTCGATTGTATGCTCTACTGATTGTAGTTTCGATTTCTGTCCTGATGAAATATCTTGTGTGATATCGTTGTAATTTTCTAAAAGTTGGTAAAAATGCAAATCTGCGCGTATTGATTCGATTGTTTCGGATTTTGGGACTCTTTTCCCTTTGGTGCGTACTTTTGTTGTTTCATCGATTAAGCAGTTCGCCTTGATATTCACTAGTAAGCCGTAATGCTTTAAAAAATCAGCACCATCAGGTTTGGAAACGTTTGCTACAATGAATGTCCATGGAAATAATCTCCTTAAATAAAGATCTAACACCAAAGTTTTTTGTCCATATGTTTTAATTGGAGTATTGTTTGCTGCAAATAACTTAAAAATGGTAGGTGATATCAACGTGTCTGCCTTACCTGGTGGAATAACAGAAACTTCTGAGCCCGTGTCTATCAAAAATTGAGCATTCGTTGTCTTGTCGCGCACAGATAAGCGGCTGGACTTGGTGGTGCTATCGGCTGCCGCAACGGTCGACGCACTAACTAGTTTAAAGATGATTGTGTTTTCTTGAAATTGCAGGTTTCCCTACATGTACGAGCTTTAATGCCGAAACGTTTGTGATACCAACAATAGTTTTCCATATCGCGTGATTTGGAACGATTTCTGCTACGCGGTCTAAACGTATTATTGTTGCGATTTGTCTCCAAGCGTGAAATTCTTGATGACAGCACCTCGATCTGGCGATGTACTGTATTGCTGTTGTTGTTTCCATTGCTGGCTTCTATTTCGTTACAATATGTTGGCTGTGATACTTCTATAATTTTGTTAGCCGTCTCCGCCATCTTGTTAACGTCGCCATCGATTGTTGACAAAATCATTTGCACTTGTTCGGGCAATCTTTGTAACCATAATGATTTGAGGATTCCGTCCGATAATTTTCCGCCTGATAAATCCTTCATTTCTCGTAGTAATTGTGTTGGCTTTCTATCGCCAAGAGGAGTTTCTCTCAATAGTTTTTTAAGTCGCGTTTCCTCTGAATCTTCGAATTGGTTAGTGAGACGACTTTTTAATGCTTCATATCTATTATTTTTCGGAGGATTTAGTATAATATCACTGACTTGCGCTAACACGACGCCTCTATAGTCGCTACTACAGTGTGATATTTAGTTTTATCATCTTTTATGCCCGACCTTGTAAATTGCGATCCTATTTGAGAGAACCACAAAGCCGGGTTCGGCTTCCAAAAAGGTGGACGTTTGACGGCCACCGCGGCCACCTCTCTAGGTTTCACCTCGTCCTCCTCTGACATTGCCGGATCCTGCCAGAAATCCACTTTTCGGCACTCCTATGCCTCTCAAAAAAATGGACGCCAAGCACACACCACGTTTTGAAAATGTTCTTTTTCGTCGGGATCACCACTTATTTAAGGTTTTCCTAAGGGATTCCTAAATATATATTCTCGAAATAAATCAAAACTGAATTAACTAAGTTAAACACGACTCTAACAACTTAATACATTTATTGAAAATAATCTTACAAAGTTAAATGCGCGCCGCTTGTCATTCCACGTCAATTCCAAATGAAATCGATTCTCTATTCAATGGGATAGAGCTTTTTCTAGTCTCTTGTTTGTGTGGAGCGTATGGCTATGTTTACGCGAACTTGTGCTGAGCCGCTTCAGTCCCAATAGCATTTTAAGCAAAAATTTGAGAAGAAATATGTGTGTGTTTGTGTTTGTGCGTACGTACATATGTGGTCATTTTTTCCTGCACGATTTCGCCCGAACCAAAACAGATATCGACTTCGTGAGATGCCTTTCGAAGCTTATTAATGGAAATATGATCTGAAAATGAACGACTTAAGTGATTTTTGTACCAGCACGATTTCGCGCAAACTAACAATGATACCAACTTCGTTGAGGTGTCGATCGTAGCGTATTACCGAAGTTACTATCTGAAAAGATTTTCATAAAATTCGGTCGAGCGGTTTCATTGTTTAGACGACGTAAGTAATATTTGTACCAGCACGATTTCGCGCGAACTAAAAAAGATATCGAATTCGTTGAGGTGCCGTTCGAAGCATGTTAAAGGAAATATGATCTGAAAAGATTTTCATAAAAATAGGTCAAGCTGTTTTTTGTTTGAACGAAGTTCGTGATTTTTGTACCTGCACGATACCATGCAGACGAAAAATTATATAAACTTTGTTTAGGTGCCGATCGAAGCGCATTAACGAAAACATGTTCTGTAAAAAAAATTTATAACATTCGGTCAAGCCGTTTTTTTGCTTAAATGAATAAACTTCGGCTAAGATTCACAAGCACTTTAAATTGATTGGTTTTCCTAATATCTAATAAACTCGTTGAAATAAAACCCATTCTAAATGAAATTACTTTTTCTGGATTCAGTAGAGTGATAGCTTCCCATCAAGATATTACTTGTCAAAATCCAAGCACTCTTTCACTCTTACAAAACCGTGCAAAAATTACGTAACCCTTTAAAACCATCACGAATTTTTCAAACTTTTAGATCAGCACTTTTATGACGGAGAGTGATTTGTTTTCCACGTCCTACAGGCTCTGGAAATTGAAGTTCATCCCGGAAATTTCAGTAGTTGTGAAACATTTGGCCTTTTCGGTCAAGGGTGACAAGTCCTTTACATTAGCTGCGATCCATTGGGCGATTTGCGAGTACATCACTAATGGAACACGATTTTTGACAATTACCAGTAAAATGTATCTGCCCAAAAACAAGAGCAAGGGTAGTTGCGAGTAGCTCGCAGCAGTTTTGAGCAATTTACCAGTTCCAATGGATCGCAGCTATAGAATAATTTTGCCAATACGTATCTCCTGAAATCGTTCGAATTTCCAAATGAAGGCATTTGCTTCCAAATTTATCGTTATTTGAACTAGCTACTCTCAGGATTACTTTGGCACTAGTTCTGATACTAGCCAATTTCCCACTACTACAAAAACTATTACAATTTTCTAAGTAGACAATTTATTTATATTATATTATTTAAAATTACAAGATTTTTGCTATTAGGTATAGTAGTTGTGTTAGTTTGAAGAACCAGTTGTATGAATTTGGTGTTATTTTTTCTTACAATTTGTTGTTATTATTGTTCATTTATTATTAGAATATCTATTCGTAATAATAGACATTCATCTCACTGGGAAGTTGATCGTGTGGACCGAAAGGGTCAAACCCACATCCCAACTAGTTTATTTTTATTTTCGTTCCGCGGTTAACTTTTCCCGGGTTTCGGCATCAAATCTTAAATAAAACACACACGCTCTTTAAAATTTGCGTTATAAATTTATTAATTCGTTCAAATAAAAATACAAATATTTTTCCGTTTTGTAATTCTTTCGTTTTACGATCGCGGTCAGTTCAAACCGGATTTGCGTCAGAATTTGCAACAGACCATATTAGCCGCAGGTGCGGTCAACATTTGAAAGAAATCATCTTTAAAGCATAAATGTAAGAGAATGGTACTTTTGTATGATAATCAAGATTACCCGATAATGTATGTTTATTTTTTATTTTTGAAAAAGTACCTCTAATCGGAAAACCCAATATACACTCAGCGTCCTCAAAAGTGAAGCAAAACCTAAACATTTTAACTTTCGCCTCGTCATGGAAAAACGGAAAATGGTGCTTAATATCTTAAAATACTGCTTTATTTAACAACAAAGTATTTTATAAAAAATTTCGTTTCAACTAACAAAAAAAACTGTATTTAATTTAGTAAAAAAGATCAAAATTTATCAGTCAAAAGTGAGGTAACACTTGGAATTTCCTGTTTATTCCTGTATATTATTAAAGGGGCGACAATTTGTTTTTTGTCCGGGGTGACGTCACCTCTAGACCGGGCGCTGGCTGCGAATAGTTTAAGAAAATTGAAAATGGTATTATGTTCTCATTTTAAATTATGTTATTTTAAATCGACAAGGTATAAATGTGATATCGATTACCTAGTTGTAAATGTATAGAACTATTGTTGCACCACTTACATTCATTCATTTATTTATATTTGCTATTGAAGTGGAAAGAAATAACTTTGTGAATTTTATTATGTTGTTATTCAATGACAAATTCACTATTTTCAGTTTTTAGTAGTACATTTTTCTGAATATATTTTGTTTTTAAGAAATGGTTGGGTTAGGAATGGAAATGTAGATAATATCGGATAATTAAGTGCAAACAAATCTCACATTGGTATTCATAGTGGATAAGTTTGCTGCCGCGAAGAACTTACATTCATTTTCACTGTAAAAGCCGGCATTGTTTACCCAGTAGGGAAAGCAAGTAATTACCCATCGATTCCGAAAGTAGTTCTAAGGAGCTGTTCTAAGGAGTAGTTCTAGCTCTCGTTCAGATTACAGCAAGTGGAGATAAGGCATTCATTACATTTGCACGGCGATGTCATAAGCGGTAACCAATCGCCTCCATTCTGCTTTACATAGAACGCTCAAATCATTACTCGTTGCATTACTTTTATGTGGAAGTAATGCAGCAAGGAAGTACTTTTTCAAGAATAAAACGCCTTTATTATCTGTAATGAGGCCTAAAGAAATATGAAGCAGTTCTAGAATTAATTCTGCAGTTTGGGCCAAGTCAATAATGCACGTTTCGCGAGCAAATGACTTCGTCAGCAATTGGAAGTCTGTAGCTGAATAAGTCAATTGCTCGCGTAACGTGCATTATTGACTGGGCTCTTTCCCTACTAAGCAATCAGTTTAATTACAAACATCAAGAAAAAATTCATTACTAATTTACCATCTAAGTATCAAGGCATTCACCAAGATTCTAGTTACTACATTTAAAAACGCTAAACTTATTTTCCTACAGTTTAACAATTATTTTTAACTCTAGTTGTTGGAACCCCCGTAAGTTGGTTGGGAGCTGCGGGTGTGGGGCAACGAAGGCACAGCTCCTCGGATGTGTGGAAATGTGAACATCAGGCGAACGAGCTCAGATTGTCGCATTAACTTATTCTGAGGGAGAATGGGCACTGGCAATTCACGTGGCGGAATACGTGACACTGCTTTTTCCCATTTCTGCACACCTTTTGTTAAGCTCGTTAGTCGCAGTCTAGCAAGTACATTTCTGTGCGATTCATCTTTGGGTATCAGTTTGATAAGTTTCTTGGTGGCGTTGCAGTAGAAATCAAATTTTACACGCTCTATAAAAGTGGAATTCAAGAAAGGTTTAGTTTATTTTTGTGATAAATAAATGCAAGTAAACGTAAATAAAACACAACAATACGCGAACATGTCTGCTTATCCTATACTAATTGCAATTTAGAATAGTGAATATAAAGTGAATTTAAATTGCTATAATTTTTTATGTCATCTAAGTTGTTTTTTGATAAAATGTGTAACATGAAAATATTTTTTTGTGAATTCGAACAAACTAATAAATAGTTATCATCCAACACGGTCGCCTACAGTTAAATCGGCGCTCTCACGTTTTGTGCAAGGTGATTAAATATAAAACCAATAACGAGCAACTGTGCCACGCTTGAGTTTTGAAAGTATATTGGTAATTACGCAATTTTAACAAATCAGTTGATTTAATAAAGGAATATACAAAAATATTAAAGTAGTAACAAAGTAAGTATTATATATTATCAAACTTCTTTTATTATCAAACAAAATTTGCAGTACGTTATATCATTATGTTCCTATTATAACTCGCAACAGTTACCAATGCATTTGCAAATGCAGTTAGCAATACTATAAATTTAGATTGTAAAAGGTTTTTATGGTTACAACATAACAAGGACTATACATACACACATATACATATTTAGAATTCAAAAAAATACTATTTATAGCTTTTGCTTTTTCAGAACAGCAAAATGGAACAATGGATAGTATCATTGTTATACTTATAGTTAATATAATTTTGTACGCAATTAACACGTTTCCTTTGAAATGGCGTTTATATGCTAACTTAAATTAAACTAAAAATAGGACAGAGGCAGAAAGTAAGAAATAGGAAATCCCAATCACCAACGTTAGTTAAGTGGCAACTTACAGCTGAGATTTCATCAAAAAGTAAAAAACCCAAATCAATTGTTGAGACTTAATTTTGTTTAAAAGTAAAAGTCTTAGCCAGATCCGTAGAATATACATATACATATGTATCACCACCTTCACATTTTAGTTAAAAAAACAAAATTTTGACTGTGGTGACTCATTACCCGGGAAGTTGATAGGGTAGAACCTAGAGTTTTACAGCTTTAGATGGGTGGGAGTATTCTGCGTATACTGATACCTTACTCATGAAAATAGGTCATAGGGTTACAAAAATACAGGGTGATATGTAAAACTCTTAAAAAAACTCTAGAGGCACGTTAAAATTATTGTTAAAACATTTTTAAAGTGAAAATATGCTTTTTGATATATAAGTAATCGATTTTACCAGTCTTCTCATAAATTTAATTTAATTTGGGAAATAACGGCCACCCTAATGTATATGCATATGCATCATAAAAGCGTGTAAGTTTTAAGGAATATAATGATTGCAAACCCTTGTGGTGGTAACTATTACGTAACCATATGGCAGTATGATTGGAGCAACTTTAGATCCATCCTGTCATATTCAGGTAACGGATCACAGCTCTTATTTTAAGCTATGAAATCTTTAAACTTAACATAAGGTCTCAATCAAACCTCCAGTCATTGCAGAAGATACTTTTTCTACGAACAGTTATTGTTTTGCATCTTTTATTAAAGTACTTGATGAGTTTGCAAAACAAACATAATAATTCGTTCAGTATGTCTCCTCAAAATACTAATTTTTAATGGTATAGCATTTGAGCGATGTAAATCTATATATATAAAAATGAATGCCGTGCGTTAGTCCCGCAAAAACTCGAAAATGGCTCGACCGATTTCAATATTTTATTTTTTGTTTTGTTCGCCTCAATACAGGGGTGGTTTTAGAAAAAAAAACATTTCAAAAAACCAAAAGGAACAGCTGAAAAACCAAAAAAATTGGTAATTTTGGGATTTTTCACCTCACATTAGATTCAATAGCTTCATGGCCTACCTATATATTGTTTGACAGCTGCGTAAATGTGAAATTGTCATTAAATTAAATCGGTAATTTCTCAAAAACCCCAATTTAATGACAATTTCACATTTACGCAGCTGTCAAACAATATATGGGTAGGCCATGAAGCTATTAAAACTAATCTGCAGTGAAAACTCCCAAAATGACCAATTTTTTAGCATTTTCAGTAGTTCCTTTGGGTTTTTCTTATTTTTTTTTAAACCATCCCTGTTTTGAGGCGAGCCATTTTCGAGTTTTTGTGAAACTAACGCACGGCAATTGATATTTATATAGATAATTGAAAATTACACTTAAAAATTATCTTATTAACATCTTTAAGGTGCAAGATCATATTCTCCGTCATTCTCATCTGGATTACCTTCAACATTTGTAGTATTTGCAGTAAATGCGTAAAAGCTTTTAATTGGTGCGATTAAATAAAGTGTTAATAAGAAAATATATAAATGTCGAGTTTTTGCATTATGCCTCAGATTGCGGTACACCTTGAAAACGGTCAACGTGTATATTTCACTGAAGAAAATGCTCTCCAACGAGCTTTAAAGTCACCAAAAACTACACTTACTGAATTTTTCACACTGTGCCAAAAACCTGATACTTTCGGACAATTCGCAACAACATTGTTATATATCGACTTCCCTCGCTATTATACATGGAACAAATCAGGTAAAAAATGGAAGCCACGCAGACAAGGCGAACCACATCCAACTATCGCACGCGTATTGAAAGCAAAGACATTGGGACGACTTTACACAGTACATCCAAAACAGCGTGAATGTTTCTTTTTGCGTTTGTTGTTGCTGAATGTTCCAGGACCAACGTCTTTCGAATTTTTACCAACAGTCAATATTCAAATATTCAATATATTTCAAGATGCATGTCGCGAGTTGCAATTGCTGGAAGACGACAATCATTGGGATCTGACACTTACTGATGCAGCATTTGCATCCACGCCGAATAACATTCGTCAACTGTTCGCAATTATATTGTCGACATGATACCCAACATAACCCTCGGTTTTGTGGGAAAAATACAAGTACGGCATGACTGAAGACATACTTCGCAGAATTAGACAAACAAACCAATATCCAAACCCTCCAACTTTTATAGGAATAATTGGTTTTTCGTTAATGGTTATACATATTTGTTGAAGAGTTGAATTTTGAAGATTTGGATTAATTTTAAATGTCTTAAGGTTGGCTGCAGCGAGTCGGAAAGGCATCTTCTTTGTTTATTTACGCGCCGGAAAACAAAACCAAAAACATAGTTTAACAGCAAGTTTTGTAAAAGAATGCATTCATAGGTAATTTTGGTCACACTTAATATGAAAGCATATTGAATCTAATGTCTCCAAATTTTACAGAAATAAGTATTGGTTCTTTCCTTAGATATTGCGAATAGTTTGATTTTCAATATTTGCATTAATTTCACATGTTTTGACGAACACAATTTCGTAATATAAGAGAAAATAAAAGTTGGTTTTTTGGCATTGCTTTTTCCAACTATAAAATATTTGTTTCATTTTTCGATTTTGTCATACTTCAAATAAAAGCATTTTGAATTTAATGACTCCAACTTTTATAGGAATAGTTGGTTTTTCGTTAATGGTTAAGAAGAGTTGAATTTTGAAGGTTTGGATTGATTTTAAATGTTTAAACGTTGGGTGCAGCGAGGCGCACCGGGTCCCAGCTATCCAAAATACAGAAAATAAGCGGTTCATTGAGACACTTCATCTATGTATGAAAATTCATATCTCGAAAAATGCCATGTCAATGGATGGTTTTTATTGTCTCGATCAAAATGTCAGATATCTAATAGCTTCACATTTTGTTATTTGGAATCAAAAATACCATAAAATTGCCTTTTTCAAACTCTCCTACTGTATATTAAAATTCATATCGCCTGATTACTACTATTGGCTTATGGGAGCAGCATAGGCGCGCCGGGTCCCAACTAGTATTATATAAAATGCAAAATTCAATTTCGTATAAAATAAAATACGACCTTCACTGAAACTCATTTTTAAAAACTAACATTTTTGCTACTACACACTCGCCATGACGTGAACAATATAGCACATAAACGTAGACCTTCCGATGGTGGTTTATGAAAATAGGACATAGGGTTACAAAAATACAGGGTGACATGCAAAACATTAAAAAAAATTCAAAACGTCCTAACGGCTAAAGGGTTTAAACCATTACGATTCCGCCACCTCTAACGATTTTTTGTTCGTCTATCCACAACCTAACATTCGGTCAAGCCGTTTTTTTTGTTTAAATGAAAAAACTTCGGCTAAGGGTCACAAACACTTTAATTGATATTAGTTGTTCTAATATCTAATAAATTCGTTAAAATGAAACCCATTCTAAATGAAGTTACCTTTTCTGGATTCAGTAGAGTGATAGCTTCGCAACAATACATCACTCTTCAAAATCCAAGAACTCTTTAAAAATCGTGCAAAAATTACGTAACCCTTTACAAACATCACGAATTTTTCAAACTAGATTTTTGACGAAGAATTGTTTTCCACATCCTGCGGTTTCTGGAAATAGAAGTTCATCCCGGAATTTGCAGGAGTTACGAAACATTTGGCCTTTTCGGTCAAGTCTGACAAGTAATTTACGTTGAATAGTTTTGCTAATATCTCCTGAAATCGTTCGAATTTCCAAATGAAGTCATTTGCTTCCAAGTTTATCGTTATTTGGACTAGCTGCTCTCAGGATTACTTTGGCACCGGTTCTGGTACTCCAGCCAATTTGCGTGAAATCCGCGACTTGATAATTCAGCGTGAGTTCATGTACAGACGTTACCGTAGGACTAAGCTACTTAGGTGCCGTAATGACTACAAACGGCTCCGCAACCTTATCAACAGTAAGGTTAAATCTGCAAAACGTGAGCATTATTCCCGCAAGTTTGATCGCACTTTAAATTTTTAAAAATTCTCGCCTAATCTTCTTTCGCTGGGCATCCATGCTCCTGTGGTCATCCCGTTTGATGCTGATGTAAACCTCCTCAATACATATTTTATTCAATCTCCTCCTGAACCTGCTACCTTTTCTGTTCCTCCTCCCACTGACACACTTAGTTCTGATGGTTTTAATTCTGGGGTTGTGTTGACATAATTGAAGTTCTTGAGATACTGCCTTCATCTCTTCCAACAGCATTGGCTGGGATGATCTATCTCCCCGTTTTCTTAAGATTCTCTCGCCGCTAATCGCTGAAACTATCACGCAAATCTTCAATTACTGCCTGACAACCTCTCAAGTTCCGCTGCTTTGGAAAAAAGCCATAGTGATTCCTTTACCTAAAAAATCCCCTCCAGTTGACATAACAAATTTTCGTCCCATCAGTATTCTTCCTTTTCTTGCCAAAGCCTTTGAAAAAATCCTTTATATCCAAGTACAATGATATCTTGAGTCTAACAACCTCCTCTCTAAATATCAGCCTGGCTTCCGTACAGTATTAAAGGTAACGACTGATTTGCGTTCTGCGCTCGACAATGGTGACATTGCCTTACTGGTTCTTTTAGATTTCTCTAAGGCATTTGATTCTGTGGTTCACTCGATTCTTCTCTCCAAACTTAGCCCTTTGTTTCTCTTCTCTCTAATAGGCTTCAATGTGTTCGCCTTAACAATGCTCGTTCCTACCTGTGTTTCTTGGAATTCCGCAAGGCTCAATACTTGGTCCTCTTCTCTTTCCGCTGTATGTTAATGACCTTCCCGCTCTCATCCAAATTTGTTCCTACCATCTCTATGCTGACGATCTCCAGCTGTATTCTTCATGTTATCCCAACCAGATTGAACAATGTATTTCTGAACTCAATAGCACATTATCCTGAATTAATGAATGATGCTCCGTAAATTTCCTTAAGCTAAATCCTAATAAATCCTAATAACTACTGTTCCTTAGTCGTCGCGCTCTGCCCCTTGGCAACGTCTCACCTTTTCTACTCAATAGCATTTCCCTTCCTATTGTTGACTGTGTCAATAATCTTGGAATTCTTATTAACTCCAAACTTTCATATTGCAAAAATGTTTCACTTATGCTCTCGAAGATATGGAACATTACGCAAACTTTGGCTCTATTCCAGTCTTTTGTCCTCATCTATTCGGCTTAAGCTTGTCAAGTCCCTCATTCTGCCACATTTCCTCTACGGCTCTCTCATATGTATCTTTCGACTCATCCTGTCGTCAGTGTCTCAAAGATGCTTTCAATGACTATTTAAGGCTCAAATTCCACATGAGAAGATTTGATCATGTGTCTGGTGTCCAAAATTCCTCGTTAGGTTGTGGCCTCTTTCGCTTTATTGATGTCATGGCTTTAGTCATCCTGCATAAAGTTTTCTACACTAAGAGCCCTCCCTACCTTTCTGACTTCCTCATGCCTCTTCAATCCCTGCGTTCAATTAAATTTCTCATTCCTGCACATCATTCCCTAATTGGTAGTCGTTCCTTCTTTGTGCACTCGCTCAGACTTTGGAATAATCTTCCTAACTATATTCAAAGAATAGGCACAGCCAGGGCTTTCAGAAGGCAAGATTCTCTTTTTCTATCTTCTCCTCTTCCTATATGTAGTATTTCTAATCACTCTCTCTCCCCATTATTCCCACATTTACTTCCTTTATTTCTGTCCTTTCGCTTTCTGTTTCCCTAGAATACTACACTAAGTTCTTGCTTTTTTTCTTTTTTTTTCTTCTTTCCTCTTATTTTGCTAAGTTTAGAATATTTAGAAACTAGATTATCATAAGTTAAGATTCATAAATAAAAATATGTACATATGTAGGTATGTACTATAAAAGATGTAAATCTTGTGTACTACTATAACCATAAATTATTATTTTTATTATTATTATTATTATTATTATTATTACACTCAATGGCTCAGGGATATTAGAGCTCCAGCCCAAGTGTATACTTAAACAAGACTCATTCCTCCAAAAGTTGGTAAGATAGAACTGTCGCTTTTACCATCATAGATAGGTGGAGGAATTCTGCAGTCATTGTTACCTTATTCATGGAAATAGGCTACACGGTTACAAAAATACAGGGTGATATGCAGTGGCGCAACAACTACAAATGTGTAGGTTGGGGGGGGGGGGGGGGTCCAACAAAAATTTAGATCGCAAGCGAGTTTTCTCTCTCTGGTATAAAGTTCAAACCCCTGAAAATGATAAAAATGATTTGTCCACGAAATGAATGCGCGCATGAATAATGGACTCCATCTCTATAGTCGTGGGAGTCCCGGACCAATGGCGAAGAACAATATACTTAAACTGTATTATTTCCAATATTCCAAAAAGTGCAACACCTGTCCAGCCGTGTTAGTAGATCGTGTTGGCCGACTCATCTCTTAATACCTTAGGCGTAACATTAGCCAAAGACTTGCGATGGAATGACCAGATATACCAAATCGCCAAAAAAGCATCCCAGTGCTTGGGATTTCTTAAGACGTGCAAGTTCCTCCTCTAGCGATCGGCCCGTGCTGTAATATACAAATCCTAAATTCGGCCTCTTCTTCAATACAACTCTCTCATTTGGGGCCGCGGTTGGAAAGCCACCTTGGCGTGGCTAGATAAAACACAAAAACGGACCCTCAAAGTTATCGGTGACGACGCTGCTTGTTCCCCCATCGACCCCTTTAGCTACCGTAGGAATGTACTGTACAGCACTGACAAATTATATCGTTACTATCATAGCGGCTGTTCCCCCGAAATAAACGGTCTCCTGCCTCCAGGGCAATCTTATGCTCGCAACACTAGATTATCTCACTCGCCTCATTCTCTCCACTTGAAACTCCCCTTTCTCGCACTCTACAAACTATTAATTCGTTTCTAAATAGAACAACTCGACTGTGGAACAACCTCTCACTGTCAGTATTTCCGAGCTCCTACAACATCCAAGATTTCGCAGGTTTCATCGCCACTTTCTACAACGCCCTCCCAGACCCTCATACCCCTTAGCCTATTCCCGCCCGTACTAAGTTTACTGCTAGGCATTGACTAGACTAAACTAGACGGACTGGTAGTACAAAGGGGGACTCCTGAGCTTAAATCTGCCACATCAAAAAAAAATTATACATTGGGGTTCAAAGATTCTACACGGATTTTACAACATTTACGTCTTAGAGTCATATCCATCCATCCATTTAATGGCGCTACAGCCCAAAATGAGTGGTCTCCTCTAAGACATATCTCCAAGTTTGACAGTCTCATGTTAACACGTCTCTAATTCCGAATTTTGAGCATCACCTCTGCGTCAGCCGTCACAGATTCTATCCAGCCCACGGCATACAGAAAAAAGTTAATGTTAAAAGAGACTGACAGCTTCGAATATCGTAGAAAAATGTGACGTCACCCAGTGACCTAATGCAGAAAAACTACAACAACAATTTCGATTTTATATGGGAAGAGGTCACTGAGTGACGTCGCACTAAAACGATATTCACTCTTTTACATTACCTTGTTTCTGTATACCGTGCTATCCAGCAACTTCTGGGCCTGGCTACTATATAGTCTCTTTCACGAAATTTCTGCTACCATAAGCCGTTTTGGGATACGATTGTCCTCCAACGTGATTACGTGGCCGGCTAGACAAATGGTTCGAAAAATTTTGATTTAATGTTGGGTCTACCTAATAGAAGAAGGGTCCGGACCGCCAAAGATGACGGGGGGTCCGGACACCCCTGTTGTTGCGCCCCTGGTGATATGTAAAATTCTATCTTTGTACAGTTCTGACCGTATTACTCAGAATGGACAAAGATTTCGAACTACACTGATAAAAAAAATTTCTTGGCTTAAAGCACTTTTTCTTGAACCAAGCAACTCATGTTTTGGATATAACGAAAACAAAATTGTTTCGGGATAAGCAATACTCATCATGGTCTTGGTTTTATTATCTTGGATGAAGACAAAAGTTGAGTTGAAGTTAAAAAAAATTACGAAACCGATGATATTATAATTGAAAAAAATTCAAGTTCGGAAATGGGCTATTTTCCCCTTTCTTCACTTCGTTTCTCTCCCATAAAAGCGGTTTCACCCGTCCGAATCAGTCTCGTGTGTAGCACCACCCAATAGATGTGATACATTTTTAGAGCTTGAAAGACCGGTAAACGAAAAAAGTCCGATGAATTAAGAATTTAGTTTCTTGAGTAAAAAAATAAACAATCTTAGTTCGAGAAAGAAATATCTTGGTCGAAAAATATAAGTATTGAGCGAAGAAATACCTTCGCTTGGCTCAAGAATTTTGCAGTGTCTTACTATGAGACAGCATTCTCATGTTAAGACTGAACAATTTTTCTACTCAAGACAACGAAACGAAGACTATCGAATTGCTGGAATCAAGACAATTTTTTTATCAGTGTAGGCGACATAGCAACTTATATTCAGCTCAAAAACACCTATCCAACAACGCATTACACATAGCTGTTTGAGGTAGGTACCAAAATTTGCATTATCCTTTTGACAGTAACTTTGGAGGAATAGACATAATTATAAAGCCCTAAACAGACTGGCACACTTTATCCGGACTATGACGTCATACTTGGCTTTCGGAATCCGGATTAATATCATAGTGACACATCCGGCGTTTTGATCCTGATTAATTGTCTTACTCTCATAGCTTTTATATCGGTATACGTCATTCTGACGTCATAGTCCCGATTAGCGTGCCAGTCTGTCTAGGGCTTTATTGGAGACTTGCGACAATTATCTCCAGTCCGAGCTACTCCAATTTGCAAGCGTCCAAAACAATGAGTGGTTGACCTCTGTTGTGGGAAGAATTAAAATTCTATGAATTAACTCAATGATAATCGCATAATCTACAAACTTTGTAAACACTGTTTTATGATAAAACTTACCGTTTAAGAGATATTTGCAAAAAACTGATATTTTGACCCTTCGACCTTGCATAAAAAGATTTCCCGGCGGCCGATCGGGTGTCAGTCTCGACATTTTATTTATAATGATGTTTTTAAGGTGTGTACCAATTTTCCGCAACTTCCGACTTATTTTCAGTCTTGAGGTTTTTTTCGTCTATTTTGACTGGACTATATAATGTCGTGCTCGGAAAGCGACGACCTGCTCGCTCGCACTCACACTTTTGTTTTCAAGCACGATTTGTTCAAGCATTCAGAGCTTAAGGTGAAACCTCAATGTAGGCTTGGCTGGCTTGGACTTGGTGAGCTTTTCAGGTACCACGTGTCAAAGCAAAACAAGCCCAACAAGCCAAAGCAAAACAAACCCAAATACACGCTTTGCTTTAGTTACTTTACAGTTTGCTTTTCATGAGCTCAGGAAATAGAAATAGTACACGAAAGAAGTAAGAGGTATGATTTTGCGTAATTTTTCCTTTGGAATGGACATTATTGTTTCATAAAAAGAACAAAGGATCGAATGTATATATCTATTGTTGTGTAGAGTGATAAAGAAGCACAAATGGTCTATGGCATTAACTGTTCAACCATTTACGAGAAATTTGTTAAAATGGGATATAGAAATAGCTGTCTCAGATTAATTTTGAACTCTTAAATATTTATAGTTAATGTTATTCCCAAAAAAATAATTACTTTATGAAATAAATTTTCTCAAACCTCTACATACATTTATTTCTCTAAGCAAAATAAATATTAAACAAACGCGAAAGCATACAAAGCATCAAAAAATTGAACATTGGTCATTTCGAGCTTTGCTTTGCTTTGCTTGGGCTTTGCTTTGGCTTTGCCGCTTTGTCATTTGGTTTTATCCCATAACAAAGCACTGGTTTATTTGATATGTCAAAGCAAAGCAAAGCACTAAAGCAAACCAAGCCTACATTGGGGTTTCACCTTTAGTTAGGGATGCGAAACTGGATGACATCGGCTCAGAATCGGGACCGGTGGAGAGAACGGTTGTGAGAGACCAGGACCGGATCCCGCTTGTAGAGCCGTTAAAGAAGGAGAAGAAGTAGAAGACTTATTCTATTAGTAAGTAATTAGATATATTTGTATTACTTTTGTAGGGGGCTCCTAGGCTTATATGAAAAAATAGGACTGCCAATATTTTTTTCGTACTATATGTCTTTTGATTTTTTCACTGCAAAAAGAGTATATGTCATTTCAGCGTAAACCACGAGAATACCGATTTACTGGAATTACAAAAGTGTCAACAAATTATCTACAAATTCGTAATTGAAACTTGAATTCTTTAAAGTTTTAACAAATCACATGCAATTATTTGTGAGCGCTAAATCCACTTTTTTTTGTAATTAGTGTTAGATTCGTTAAACAATATATCAAGCTAAAGGCAAATTTTTTTTACTAAAAAGCGACTTTAATTTGTTATTTCAGTAAAATGGAGGGAACAGATTCTACACACAATACAAAGATCTCAGACTCGGCTTATTCAAACAGCTGTAGCAACAGTCAATCACAAAGGAGGTAATTGCCGCTACCCGGTTTTTGAAAGCTACAATGTTTAATTTTTTTTTATTCTTCAGTGGGAGTTCAAAATCCAGATTAAGTGGAAGCAATTCCTCTGGAAGCAGTGGTTACGGTGGCAAACCATCGACACAAGCAAGCAGGTGAGTCATTTTATTTTATCACATATAAATTTTTACAATCGAGCATGGTATTTAAAAATAGTTCATTGATGTGCCACGTGTCCCCGCGACTCCAGATGTTAAGCTATGTTTACATTTATATACATGTATCAGGATTTGTATGAGATTCAAGTCAAATAAACAAATCTCGCAACAGAAGCTCATACAAGTGCTCATGCATTGACTGTGTACTCATACAAATGATCATACATTTTGTATATCGGTATTTCGCTCTTGATTTGACAAGTCGCGATATTTAAGGGCTAGAAAATAATTCGAAAAGGAAAGTTTATAACCGCTGGTGATATTCAATTACTTAATTTAGTGTCCTTTCTCACTATTATTGGTCCCACTAACTCCAATAACTGCTCAAACTCTTTTCGGTCCATCCTTACATCATTTTTAAAACGTTCGCGCAGTCCACGCAATTCACGTATCCACCACTTCCGTTTTCTTTTATTTTGTTTAGTTTCATTTTCTTTATTTTATTTTTCTTTACAATGAAAATGCAAATTTACGAATCAAATGTAAATGGATATTTAAACATATCAATTGATTTGTAAAAATTTAGTCATACGAATCTTGATAATAATTCTGTACAAATCGCGACACAACTCGCGATACATCCCAGCAAACCAAATTTTAAGATATCTTACCGAACTCGTTATGGAAATTCGTATATTTCTCCCGAATTTGCAATCGATTTCTGAACAAATTCGGAACGAAAAATATATGAAGGGGTTGACACGACATCGTTACAAAAATTCTTTTCTAATTCGTTACGAAATTTAGTAAAGATTTAGCAAAGCTTTTTACCCCTAATAAAAGCTTCAGATTTATAGGTTTTTTTTTGCTTTAAAATAAAATAACAAAGGACATGGCTAGTTAAATTCATAAAACTCCATTATAATATTTTAATATATTTATTTTATTATAAATTATTATTAATTATTATAAATTATTATAAATATATAATTGAATATATAATAAATTCACAAATGCACTTGCCCACTTCACTTAAAAGACACACGATTTCACATGGAAGTTTTTTTCCGAATTCTTTTCGAATTAGTTTCGACTAATCGCCACATACAAAGCTTTAGTTTTGGTTGTTGTATTTCTTCCGAAAATCTTCCGACTTGTATGAATTCGGAAAGTTTGGCCCTAGATTTCAAAAAGAGCTTGCGCGTAAAGCTTTCTCCTCGATTTTGGAGATTTTGAATAGTCAGACTTCCCCTCCAGCAGTCCCATCATTGAGATTAGTTGGTGCTTGCTTATGATTTAGTGCCGGGTGCGCGAAGTAGTGATGAGCAAACGCAAGAACAAGACAAGACTAATATAGTCTTGGTCCTGTCTTGTTCTTGCTCAGTCAGTCTTGTTCTTGGTCTTGCGAGCATAGCTAAGTCTTGTTCTTGTTTTTGCAAACATAGCTAGGCCTTGGTCTTGTTCTTGAAAACATAGCTAAGTCTTGGTCTTGGCTTTGGTCTTGCTAAATGTGCAAGACCAAGACAAGACAAGACAAAACTGCAAGACCAAGGCTTTTTTCGCTCATCAAGTATGTATTGTATGTATTTTTATAAATTGGTTATTAAAAAAAGAAACGAAGGAATCTTCATTTTTGTATGGTTTTCTTCTTAAATCCTGAGAGAATTAACAAGAGAAGGACTCATTTCCTATACACCAGTACCTAATTGAAGGAAAGTAATAGAGCACCCAATTGACTAAAAAAAGACTTGACAGTGTGAAACATCTACCTAAATCATTTCGGCAAAGTAGATCACCCAGCCGCCATACATTTGTGGGCTAATTCTGAAAGTGCCGGCCAACAAAAATAAACGAATTATTTTAATAGATTACAACAAAATAAACATTTTTTATTATCACACCAAAGGTCTAAGTCAAGTATCCGAGGTAATTTTCAACCTTAAAAGTATGTGAAATAAAATGTCGTAATGCTGCAGTTTAACCCCCTCACCCTCTGAAATTTTAATATGTTGTAGAGTTCAGAACGCTGATAAAGAATACCCGAGTAAAAATAAAAAACGGCCTTATAAAGGGCGAACACCGGCCGCTTGGCTTTTTAAGGGGCATATGATGGCCGTAGAGTTTTTAACTATTTTTAATAGGAGCACATACGGCCTTACGACGGCCAAATTTGACCAAAAGATTTAATAGGCCAAGTACTGAGCTGTAGACACGGGCATTCGACGGGAAACTTGAGCCAAAAAAAGAATCTGCACCAAATGTATTGTTGAATGTGTTTTATGGGAACTTTATCATTTTCGTTACGTACAATGGTTCTTTCGATTTATCCTACTTAAAGATATCGATGCACAAGAGAAACGAGCTCGCCAGTCGTCGGTTTGTTGTACGTGAAGTGTGTGGTGCGTGTTGATTTATATTTTAGTGGGAAATTTTGTTATTTAACGGCTTGAAAAAATACACAACCGAAAAAAAATCAAACATTTAATTGCAGTGAAATATATTTTCTTATAGGAAGGCAAATATCCACGTTTCTGCCACTGTACTACCGTCGTATACCCGTAATAGCAACCATACGGCCGCCGTATCACCGTCGTATGGCCGTTATTGGAACTGTAAGGCCGTTGTTTTGCCGTCAATCGCCCCCTGTACGGCCGTACTGTCCTGCAACGAGCCTTCTGTTAACCGCCAGATGGCCGAGGACTATGTTTCAATCACAGTCGGCATTTGCCCGTTCTAAGGCCATCATTTATTTTTACTCGGGTATTATATACATGTTGGACGCGGAAAACATCTCTTCACATAGTTTCCGAGCCCCGAGTAAAAATAATTATATAGAAAAATATATAATCATTATATAAAATCTTATATAAAATATTTCAACAGTTTTAGACGATTTTATATATTTGTATATAATAATATATAATAATATAGAATTATATATTGTATCATTTACAGTTCAATATGGGATGATATATAACTCTATATCATTATATAAAACTGTATATAAAGTCTGCAAATGAATTTGCGCAATTATATCTGATCATATCGATATACAATCATATATAATGCCTTACAATAATTTTGATGAAATAAATATTATCAATTGGTAGATGGAGTTTTTCGGGAAAATCACATACTAAAATGCACATTCTCCAGTCGCACTGAACCAAGGGTGGAGAAAGACCTCAAGAAAAAGGTGTGTGGCTGAAAAATGATGGGAAAAAAGTTATTATAGGTATGCTGTCAAAAATATCTCATTATATCTGTTTTAGAGTTTAGCCAGGATCACGCCCTTAAAAATAACTGGCCCTACCACGATAAAAAGCATATAGAACATTCCATGTCTTAGAAAATCGGCGAAATAAAAGATATAATTGCCTATATACAATTCTATACAATTGTATATGATTTTCCTTATTATATATAAAAATATATATTTCTATATAATTATATCGGGCCAAATTTCATATATAATTATATATAATTAATTTATATATAAATATATCCAATTATATATCTTTCTATATAATTATTTTTACTCGGGGCATTAAAAAATATAAAAAAAGGTGATTTTTATTCTCATGATATTCCAGTGCTTTAAAAATGTATTTAAAAAACCGTTTTTTTATACATTTTAAAGCACTGCAATGTCGGTTAGTATAAAAATTACACAGGCCCACAAAAAAAAAAGTCTTTTAGTATGAACTTGAGGTATGCTACCTTATGTTTTTCGGTGTGCTGAAAACGAATCCGAGGTCAGAATTTGGCCATCACCCTCAGATTTTGCCCCACAAGCCCCCCACACCCCCAAAAAGGGCCCAAAATTTGAGCAGCGTAAAAATTCAAAATCAGCATGTTATTGCCCGTTTTTGGATGTGCTGAAAACGAATCCGAGGTCAGAATTTGGCCATCACCCTCACATTTTGCCCCACAAGCCCCCCACACCCCCAAAAAGGGCCCAAAATTTGAGCAGCATAAAAATTCAAAATCAGCATGTTATTGCCCGTTTTTGGATGTGCTGAAAACGAATCCGAGGTCAGAATTTGGCCATCACCCTCAGATTTTGCCCCACAAGCCCCCCACACCCCCAAAAAGGGCCAAAATTTGAGCAGCGTAAAAATTCAAAATCAGCATGTTATTGCCCGTTTTTGGATGTGCTGAAAACGAATCCGAGGTCAGAATTTGGCCATCACCCTCACATTTTGCCCCACAAGCCCCCCACACCCCCAAAAAGGGCCCAAAATTTGAGCAGCATAAAAATTCAAAATCAGCATGTTATTGCCCGTTTTTGGATGTGCTGAAAACGAATCCGAGGTCAGAATTTGGCCATCACCCTCACATTTTGCTCCACAAGCCCTCTCCCCACCCCGAACTTGACCCAAAAATTCAGGGGCTCAGGAATTCAAACCAGCATATTGTTCTCCGTCTTTGGGTATATTGGGAACGAATCCGGGACCAGCCGTTCTCCATCACCCCCAGATTTTGCCCCACAAACCCCCTCCCCCACCCCGAACTTGAACAAAATTCGAGAAACATGAAAGTGGGAAACAGCTTGTTACACTCCGTTCTTTGCTGTGCTAGAAACGAATCTGGAGTCAGTCGTTGCCCATCACCCCCAGATTTTGCCCCGAAACCTCCCCCCCCCCCCACCACTTTTATCAAGAAAACAAAATTCCCCAGACCGCAGCTTACCATGCGCGCTTCTTTTCAGAAACCGCCCTCTGAGAAAAAATCAGTTTTTCCTCGGTTTCTGACCAGGGAGAAAGGTGAATCGCAATCCAACGACTGACTCCAGATTCGTTTCTAGCACAGCAAAGAACGGAGTGTAACAAGCTGTTTCCCACTTTCATGTTTTTCGATTTTGTTAAGGTTCGGGGTGGGGGAGGGGGTTTGTGGGCCAAAATCTGGGGGTGATGGAGAACGGCTGGTCCCGGATTCGTTCCCAATATACCCAAAGACGGAGAACAACATGCTGGTTTGAATTCCTGAGCCCCTGAATTTTCGGGTCAAGTTCGGGGTGGGGAGAGGGCTTGTGGGGCAAAATGTGAGGGTGATGGCCAAATTCTGACCTCGGATTCGTTTTCAGCACATCCAAAAACGGGCAATAACATGCTGATTTTGAATTTTTATGCTGCTCAAATTTTGGGCCCTTTTTGGGGGTGTGGGGGGCTTGTGGGGCAAAATGTGAGGGTGATGGCCAAATTCTGACCTCGGATTCGTTTTCAGCACATCCAAAAACGGGCAATAACATGCTGATTTTGAATTTTTACGCTGCTCAAATTTTGGTCCATTTTGGGGGTGTGGGGGCTTGTGGGGCAAAATGTGAGGGTGATGGCCAAATTCTGACCTCGGATTCGTTTTCAGCACACCGAAAAACATAAGGTAGCATACCTCAAGTTCATACTAAAAGACTTTTTTTTTTTTGTGGGCCTGTGTTATCACTCCCCATCCCCTTTGGCACAATTCAACACCACTTTTATAATACTGCTCTTATAAGGGGGCGTCCATAAATTACGTGAGGTGTTTAGGGGGAGCGGGTCGAGCCGAATCTCACCAAATCTCACGTGGGGGAGGGCGAAATATATTTTCTTATAGCAGGGCGAATATCCGCGTTGCTGCCACTGTACCACCGTCGTATACCCGTAATAGCAACCATACTGCCGCCGTACCACCGTCGTATGGCCGTTATTGGAACTGTAAGGCCGTTGTTTCACCGTCAATCGCCCCTGTACGGCCGTACTGTCCTGCAACGAGCCGTCTGTTAACCGCCAGATGGCCGAAGACTATGTGTCAATCACAGTCGGCATTGCCCGTTCTAAGGCCATCATTTATTTTTACTCGGGTAGGCTGAAAATTGGCAGAGAGCTTCTTTTTAGGCTTCTTAATAAGGGGTTATAAAGTCTACCGATTTTCTACCCCGAGAAGCCCACTTTTTAGGGGGTTTTAGCCCTCAAAATGGGTATTTTTCAATTTTTCTGTATTTTTTTTTGCAATATTTCTTAATATCTTTTTGTTTTTTTCAATTTTAAGTACAATATCTGTAAATGAGAAAATCTTTAAAATCGTCTTTTTGGACCCGCACTTAGATTTCATTCACGAAAATCTTGGTGCAGTATCAGATGAACATGGTGAAAGGTTTTATCAATATATATTTCAAATAGAGAAGGAATAATGAATCCATTACATAAAAAGTATACGTGATATATTACTATATTTCGACTCAATAGCAATTGGGTATAAAAATTTTGCACTGTCGTTTACACTGTATTTGTTCACTGTTGTAAATACCATCCGACTGGAACATCCAAAAAAAAGTAAAGAAAATAGTTTAAATATCTGGGAATGAAGAGTGTATGACGTGATGAAAAATTCTTATCATTGTATACAATTGTCTGGGAAAAACTGCGAAAGTAATGTATGCATTGACTTATACGACCATTTTTGGACAGATTGCGACCCTACGATGAACTAGTGTGGGGGTCTAAGCTTAAACAAAACAAAAGGCCTAGAAGCCCAATTGATAAACCTGGAACCTAATGCCCTCCTCAGTATCTCAAGTGCATAATGTACCCAATCCTACTGCAATCATAGAGATTATATTAGGAATCGGCTCTTTTCACATCAGTCAGAACACCATGCTATCTGCGGTGCATTGCCACTACACAAAAAGCAGACATTTACACCAGGCGACATAATTAGTCATCTAAGCAACTTACAGGATTCGAATTTTCAATCGACAACCATCTGCTGTGATATACTAGAGGCCAAGATAGATTTTGAAAACCTTTTGTTATCATTATTGAGAGTTGTGAAGAATGGAAGTCTAACAGATCCGCACTTCTTGAATCTGTATCCTGATGTACAGGCGGCTCAAACGTCAATTTGAGAAGCTGACTGTGACTTCAGACTCCGCTTTTCTAAGGCGATACGAAAGTAGGAAGCAAACGGAAGCTAGTAGCGATGCCTGATAAATCTTCGAAAAGAAATTATTAGCCAACCAACTTCATTTATTAACTTAATTTGACATTTTGATGCGAACAATAAATTTAAAGAGTTTTTAGATTATTTTAAAACAAACAAATAAATGCAGCGCATGCCGCAATGGCTTTACTCGCGGACTGAAATCCGATAACAGGCGGACAAATTTAATTCGAATTCGCATTGGAGGAAACCATTTTCTTTTTCCGAATTACATGACTTTCGAATCGCATTCCAGGATAACCCCCTGGGTAACTCAGTCACAGGTTTTTTACCCAAAGATAACATCTATAGAAGAATGCTCCGGAGTTTGTATATGTGCAGAGTCATAAATGGCTCTACCATTACTATTCAAACAGTCAAGTCGTTACTCTCTAAAAACGAATTAGTGGATGCCAAAGTCAACCTTCGTATGTCAATATGCTAAATGGTTATCCACAGGTATTGTAGTTTATATTGGGTGCACGCCAAGGGGGGGTCGAGCCAAATCTCACGACATCTCACCAAGGGGGGGGCATGAAAAATCGCCAAAATCACCTCACGTAATTTATGGATGCCCCCTAATCTATATATATAAAAATGAATGTGTGTATGTATGATCGCTATAGGCTCCTACACCGTGCAACCGATCTTAATGAAATTTTAACCATGTGCTATTTACATTCAAACTTAGAACATAGGCTATTTTATTACTTTCTAAAGCCACTCCTAGATGGCGCTGTCATGGAGAGCTTCGTTGAAAATCATCGCAGAGCTTTGATTTTTAGCATGAAGTTCCGTGGAGGTCTCCTATGATACACCTCGAAGCCCGATTTTCGAAATTCAAAATGGCCGCCGAAATATGACCGAAATTCAAAATTGCCGCAGAAATATGGTTGAATTTGCCAATTTTATTCCGATTCCAATGAAAGTGGGTATCTAGGGGTTTTAAAGGTCGCAAATAAAAAATTTGTGGTCAAAACTTAAAAATTCAAAATGGCCGACGAATTTGCTAATTGTGTTCCGATTCCAATGAAAATCTGTATCTGAGGTTTTTTAAGGTAGCAAATAACGACTTTATGATCAAAATTTAAATTCAAAATGGCCGCACCAATATGGCCGGCGAGTTTGCGAATTGTATTCCGATTCCAATTAAATGGTTTTTCGTTAATGGTTACGAAGAGTTGATTTTTGCACGTTTTGATTTATTTTAAATGTTTAAACGTTGGGTGCAGCGAGGCGCACCGGGTCCCAGCTATCCAAAATACAGAAAATAAGCGGTTCATTGAGACAGTTCATCTGTGTATGAAAATGCATATCTCGAAAAATGCCATGTCAATGGATGGTTTTTATTGTCTCGATCAAAATGTCAGATCCCTAATAGTTTCACATTTTGTTTTTTGGAATCAAAAATACCAAAAAATTGCCTTTTTCAAACTCTCCTACTGTATACTAAAATTCATATCACCTGATTGCTACTATTGGCTTTTGGTAGCAGCATAGGCGCACCGGGTTCCAGCTAGTCTATATATATAAAAATGAATGCCGTGCGTTAGTCCCGCAAAAACTCGAAAATGGCTCGACCGATTTCAATATTTTATTTTTTGTTTTGTTCGCCTCAATACAGGGGTGGTTTTAGAAAAAAAACCATTTCAAAAAACCAAAAGGAACAGCTGCAAAACCAAAAAAATTGGTAATTTTGGGATTTTTCACCTCACATTAGTTTGAATAGCTTCATGGCCTACCTATATATTGTTTGACAGCTGCGTAAATGTGAAATTGTCATTAAATTAAATCGGTAATTTCTCAAAAACCCCAATTTAATGACAATTTCACGAGTTATGGCTTTAAGTGTGAAAAAACATAAATTCAAAGTAGTTTTTCTCCAATATCTTTTTAATTACACGTTTTTTTGCAAAACTGATAAAACGTTTTTTGTGCGCAATTTCATTGCCCACATTTTTTGTTTTAACTTTTTTCTGTAAAGTTAATATTAATGGATTTATTACACCTTAAACGTTGTAATGGATGCGGTAAAATGTAAAATGGGGGAATGTGAAGTTTGAGGCAAATCCGAAGATATTTAGAGGTCGCTACCGGCCGGCGGTCAAAGTTTCAAAAAATGTGATTGCATTTTTTCCCATTTACCCACCCCTGAAATATATTATTGAACCCTGACCCTCAACATAATAATACATTAAACCTTTGCAACAAGCCAAATTTAAAAAAACGGTTGACAAATAAGGGAGTTATTACTTTACTGCTTATGCTGTGATTAGGTTAACTTGTACTCTTAGTGCCAATTTTGTTACCTTTTGAGGTATTAAGGTTATTAACACAATTCAATGAAAGACACAATTCTTAAAGTTCACTATATAACACTTGCAATTCAATAACTCTCACTAATAACTTTATCGCCTTTGAATTCATTATTTAATCGCCACTTTTCGCTTGAGGTCACTTTTATCACTTCGAACACGCTTTTCAAATCAAAACTTATCCAAGTTCCAGATATTTCCAGCACAGTCTGGAGGCCCTCTATTAACGGAACTTTCGGGACTTTTCTTTTCGTATATTTAAAACCTGACTAATAGGTGTTAACTGTCTGCATAAACATTTACTAATCGCTCGTTCAAATTCTAACTAAACCGTTACAAATAATAGTTCGTTCCAACTTCTAGTAAATGACGCACAAATCATCACAATATTATATTGCTAAAAAACTACATATTTTAATGATTTAAATGCTTCCTATTCTTTGTTATTATTATTGTTCACCTATTATTAAAATATCCTATTATAATATTCAAAATTTCATCCTAATGGGAAGTTGGTTGTGTGGACCGAAAGCGCCAAACCCACAACCACGCTAGTTTTATTTTATTATTGCTCTTACTTGAAATAACATATCAAATAAATTTTAATTGTGCATGCTTTATTAAGCCATTAACGTTTATGAACTAGAAACCGAATAATATTTTCTTTATTTTACAGCGAAGTTAATTCTCAACCTAACATAAAACGTGTGAAAGATAAAACACGAAAGAAGAAGAAATTGAAAACAACTAATCAAAACGAATCCTGCACTGAAAATTTAGAAGAAATTCAGAAGAATGTTGAAAATTTAAAAGAGGATCAGTGTGAAAAAGTAGACAAAGGTAGTGTAGTTATGAATTATTAAACAGAATTAATTTTTAAATTTTCCAAGATACAAGTAAAGATATAAAGGAACGTACCACAGATAATGCACCTTCAGACCAATCATCTATAGATCAACCATCACATTTTCCAACGCCCTCACCTATTTCCGGTAAGTAGAATAGATGAAATTAAAGTATTAAGACGAATGTTTATTACTTGGGGATACGGTCTTGGCCACTCGCATCTTATCTCTCCTTGCATGGCATCATCAAGCATCGGAGCATCCTGATTTATGTCATCTTTTCTGCAGTTTGTTCATTATTTTCTTCTTAAACGGCGCTACATTTCTTTAGGACTGTGGCCTCTTCAAATATCTTCTGCCAGTCGTCTGCTAGTTCTCTCCAGTTTGTTAAGCCACGACACACCGGCCTAACAAAAGCCAACGAATGGCATTCATTAACATTCGTTGGATCTAAATGGACGGCTTAACGAAGGCCAAAGAAGGTTCGTTGGTGTTCGATTGCAGCCCGTAGCATGGTGGAAACTTCCAACGAACTTGCGGTAGCTGACGCCGAATGTCGTTCGTTGGCCTTCGCTAGGCCTGTGTGTACGCGGCTTTATTTGAATTTTTCGATTATCTGCTTGCAAGTCATTCATCCACCTATTTCTTGGTCGTCTTTTAGAAGTAAAACTTTTTTACGCGTGCCTTAGCACAAAACTTTACTTGGAAGTGAATTGCTTTCATTCGCGTCAGACTCTTACACGTTGTAAAAACGTCAGATTTTTTCGTGTAATGATAGGAAAAGGGCAAGTTGGCGGTAATACCCTTGACACACTGCAAAAACGAATGAGCATTCTTCTAACTTCATTTGCTTTCAATGATCATTCATTTTACTAGTGACACACTGCATTTCCCAATATTCATTGGGAACTGTCAAAATACAAACTTATAAATAAACTGCCAAATATATGAACTGAAAGTGATTACATAGTCATTTATACTATTAAATGTAATAAAAATTATTAATTGAGGCCAAACAACAGTTATATACAATGGATCGTACTATTGTTTTTAAAAAATTCTAAAATCTGAATGACAGTTTGACAGTTATGTATTTCCGTTGGGAAATACAACTGGGAAGTTCATGGAAAGTTGTTCGATAATTTCCCAATTTCACTTATCTTCATTGAATGAAGTTATTTTTACTTCAGTCGATTGAATGACCAATGAAGTTGTTGAATGAACATTGGACATCACACACTGGGCACGAATGATCATTCCGAATGATACTTCAATGTTCATTCGATGCTGCAGTGTATCAAGGGTATAAGAGGCGAAAAAACTCGAGAGTGTACGTGTCTATGCAACAGTTCACATACACTCTGCCTTATGCTTATGACACACATGAGGTATCGATACAAAGGGAGCGGTACCAGGATATGGCGAATACCGGGGTATTGAGGAACCCCTGACACACATGAACGAGGGTATAGTTTGACGTTTGTCGACAGCTAAAAAATTTTTCAAATCTAGTAAGCGAATTTTTTTAAATTTAAATTTTTAAGTGTTAAGTGGCATATTGAATTTGATATGGAAATGGAACATTTAATTGCTTTATTCCTTGCCAAACAAGAGGAAATAAATCTGGGTCTGAGGCAAATTCAACATTTGGAACGAAAAAGAAAAAAAAGATGAAATATCTTGTTTTAAAAATATATATTTAGACGTTTTCGCTCGATTTTCGCACACAGGTGGCGCTGTTCGCAGTGAAAAGATCTTATACCTACTCTATACCCACAAAATTTTCGTGGTATCAATACCCAGTTCATAACCACTTGTTTTCCTGGGTATAAACTGGGTATAAGGTGACAGACATGTGGTATAAGCTGGGTATACGCAATACCGTGGTATCGATACCCCATGTGTGTCACAAGCATTACTGCATCGATATTTTCTGGCGTTTCTTGTCTACGTTGTTTCCCCAAACTTTGCCTTTTCTCATTACACGAACTCAAATTCACCATTAGAAGTGAAATGTTTAATATATTTCTTGTGGCTGGGTGCTTAGAATACCAAAAGGAATCTGGAACTACGGTTTGGGTGCGGAGGCCTAGCGGTGTCTCCTCTTTTAGGCATGGAACTTAGACAGGCGGTCGCAAACATTCCTTGCTGCTAATCCGACTTAAGATTCTCACCACTCCCTCGTAAAAGAAGCATGTTTACTTCTTTGTACAAACTCCTAGCATCTTTATTACTGTAGCTTTGTTTGAGTGCACTTATTCTATTTCTGAAGTAGTATGTAGTAGTAGAAACTTTTGAAAATGTAAAAAAGGTCAGAAAAAAGGACCTTAGTGACTTATGTAGGTTTTTTAATTATAGTGCACAACATGTGAGAAAATTGTTTTCCACGTTTTTTTTACAATTAACCGCTTTTATTTCTATATTTTCTAATCCCACACCATTGTTTTTATTAATTAAATAAGAGCTGTAGTCCTTACGATACAAAGATACCCCGTCAAAATAGACCGTATACTATAAACGGTTGTACAACTTGTGGCGGAACACCCAGTATATTTTCATTACTTTTCTACATGAAGGCAAATTTTTTTAAAAGATCTTGGAAATCCCATAAAAAGGATACAGGAAATCGGCAAGTTTTGAAACATATTCATTTATCCTGAGTAGGCGGGAGTCATAAACTTAATGAGTTTATGCCAAAAAATACCGCAAAACGCCATATTTATGCCTGAACCTATGCTATTGTCGCGCAGTGAATATACAGTATTGGCCAATACTAAAGCACCCCCTTAAATATTTCATAAATTTTTCATTATTTTTATAAAAACTTAATAAAAACAACTATCCAATATTACAAAATTTATATCTAAATATTTATTTATATATCTAAAATATAAAAAAATTCAAAAATTATAACATAAATACTCCAGTCTTACAATTCAAACTATACAATGAAATGATAAACTATTGTACCAGTGGACAAAACTAAAGCACCCCCTCAATTCAATGGAAAATTTGCCATAGCAACTGCCTAAACTTTAGGCTCCAAATGATTAACGGTCAGTAATATCGTGAATGATAACAAAGTACGAGGCAACGGGACGGGTTTCACCTTTTCATTCTGGCGGAAGATCGAACAAAACATATAATAGGCAGTGCCGGATCTGGGAATTTCTTTAAGGGGCAAGGTTGGATTTTGCCGCCCCCAACCAAGAAACCAATATTAAACAATTAGTGTTTTATTAAATCATTTTTTTTAATCATTGAAAGCACTATTACACTAGTCAACTACCTAAACTGTTTTATAGGATAACTTTCCTTGCTTTTTTTTCGGCAAAGGTGTTGATTGCTTCTTCATAATTTACTGCACTTGCTTTGCCATTCTCAATAGAAAGCATTGCCAGGTTTGACAGTCTTTCTTGAGACATTGTTGACCTCAAGTAACTTTTTATAAGCTTTAGCTTACTAAAACTTCTCTCACAAGTCGCTGATGTTGTAGGGAGTGTTACGTAGATCCCCAATGCGACGCAAACATTAGGGAAAGCGTCGAGCAGATCCCTGTAAATTATTTAATGAATTAATCACAATTTATTCATCAAAGTCTAACAAATTTATCAGACCAAACATGATCAACTGAACTTATTGCTAAATGACATTAGCCTATATTTAATATTTACAAATAATACGCTGAAATTAAGTCTTTAATTTGTCGTTCAAATGTCTATTGGGAATGTACAATAAAAGCGATTTTTTACCACACAGGCTATGATACTGATATATGGATACATGATACATGTCATAAAATAATATTTTTACCTGCTATTTATTAAGTTAAGTAAATCCAAAGAATTCAGTTTTCTTAAATTATCCGTTACGTTTTTGACATGGTCCCGGAAGACCAAAACCTCTGTGCGAAACTCTTCCAGATTTAAATCGTCTTCGTATCTCATAGCTAAATTTTCAGCCCGCTGTTTTAGGTCTTTCTCAGTTATTGTACTCAGTTCTTGTCCATGAAGAAATGAAAAACTCTGATTTAGCTGTTGCGCACTTTCCATTCTGGTCTTTATTTCAATCATTATCGTATCTATCACTTCTTTTATACTGTGAAAAAATCTCTCATCCAGTGAAAATTGTCGGGCTTCATCTTTCGCTGTTTCTCCTGGAATTTTTTTCTTTACAGGTACTCTGCGTGATTTTAAATTCGGTTCTAAGTTGATGCTTGCTGCCATTGCCTTAGCGGTTTTTAACCACTCATTTGGTTCGTTTCTTAACCTTTCTAAAGTACAAGTAAGGCCTTTCAACATTTCCACCGATCTCGACAGAATGACATCATCTTTCTGTACTTCTTTGTTCACCCGGTTGATTTCTTTCAACAATTCAGCCCAAGCGACTAAATATAGAATGAAACGAAAGTCAAGAACTACATGGAGCAGACTGCCCGCTTCTGACTTCGTTTCAGGTTGAAACTGTCCCTCCTTGAGTTCTTTCAGAGCCACGATCACTCCATTGATGTTTTTGGTGAGGGCATTAACTGCATCCGACTTAGCAGACCATCTGGTCTGACTAGTTCCCTTCAGATTTGTTTTACTGTGTTTTTTCATGACCTCCCATCGTTGTGTTGAAGATACAAAAAAAGTGTAAAGTCTCTGGACTATTCCATAAACATTACACGTTTCAGCGGAAACTTTTGATGCATGCACTCCAACAAGATTCAGTGAATGAGCTATGCAGGGAACATAGATCGCCAATGAATTTTTATCTAAAATTCTGGCTTGCACGCCCTTTTATATACCTGCCATGTTAGAGCCATTATCGTAAGATTGGCCTCGACAGTTCTTTATTTCTATACCATCTTCTTCTAATTTATCCAAAATGGCCTGAGCCAAATACTCTCCTGTTTTTCCACTTACTTCCAAAAAATCAATAAAGCTTTCTTTAACTTCATATTCGCCTTGTTCGTTTTTCATGACATATCTTATTATTTGACTCATTTGTTCAGTATGAGATATGTCAGGGGTACAGTCAAACATTATTGTGAAGCAGTGTTTCTTTCAGGCAAAATTCTCCAGGGGGGCAATTAAGAGACCTGGGGGGGCGGACTAAATAATTAAAACAAAGTAATATTTAAAATTAATTCCAGTTATTATTAATATTTTAATGAATGAAAAATGCTATCAAGCTACACAATAACTAAAAGATCAACTAAGCTGAACCAAAATTGTCAAAGTAACATATTATTCTTTACAAAAATCTTATTCTTCGTGGCTTTTTTCTTGCATACAAATCAACAACTTTTTCCAAAAATTCTTCTTTTGGAGTCTCTGGTCCCTCGATGCTAATCATCATACAATGCATTAAAGTTTCAGGTAGCATTCTGTTTCTTGCCTTATTCAGTATCCTATTCATCGTACTAAACGATCTTTCGACGGAGGCTGTGGTTACGGGAATGACAAGAAGGATTTCACAAAGCTTTTTTAACTCGCAGTACCCTACGTCTGCTTCTAAGATTTTAGCGATTGGATTTTCACCTGTCTCCTTGTAAATTCCGCTTTCTAGCATGGACTTGATGTAAAATTTAAATGATTTAAGGTCTGCTATCACATTTTCCGCATTAAGCGTAGGAAATTTGTTACAAAACTTTCTTACTTCTGTGTCTTGTAAAGCTATTATTGATTGAAAGTCCTCAAAACTACTTGAAAATGTCATGACATCAATTGATTTGTCATTGAATCTGTCTTCTATTTCATCAATTACGCTTTCACAATACTTCTTCAACCCTTTAAATGTATCAGTTGCATTTTCATCAGCAACCAGGTGCACTTCAGATTTGAATTTCTCTATTTCGAGCTGAACTTTTTTTTGGAGAGGGCTATTGACATCTTCGCATTGCTTTGTAATATCCTGCAGGTGTAATTTTGTGGTGGTAATTAGAGGAATCACTTTGGCGAGACATAAGTCTTTCTTTTGCAAAGCATTGCTGAGGTAAGAAAGTGCACTGAGGAGTTCATTCATTACGTGACAGGTGACGATGAAACTCTCATTTCTTATTTCCAGTAAGATGCCCCCTGCCAGTGATGCAAGATCTGCGCCTTCTTTGTGGATATGTTCACAAGCCATCATAATTGACTTAAGGGTCCTAAAAACAGCATTTACTATCCTGTAATGTGATAACCATCTTACTTCAATACATTCTGGAATCTTAAGAATGGGATCGTTAATTACTGCTTGAATTTCATGTAGAATATTTTCCTTTTTAGGGGACTTGCTAAACAGCTTGTATATGTCTTTTAAAACATGAAAAAACCTTTTGACCTTTTTATTTTTATTTCTGCAGGAAGCTGCTGCCAGAGCCAATATATGTGCTTTACAGTGTATGTAAAGAACTTCTTTATTTGCCTTTTCTGATAGCTTCCTTCTCACACCACCAACATTTCCAGCCATATTCGAAGCGCCATCAAATCCAAAAGCAATAATATCGTTATAATGTAAATTAAGAGCAGTGAGTTCCTTGTCAATAGCATTAGCAATAGTTTCTGCCTTTCCATCGGGGATTTTGACAATTGCCAAGAACTTTTCCACAGGGACTTTATCTTCCATTACTCTGAACATCATACTTAGCTCCATTTCGTTTCTTAAAGAAGTACTTTCATCAGCTAGAACGGAGAACTTCTTGTTTTTCAATGTTTCTTTTAACTCATCTCTTAAAACTTCACCCACACATTCTAGTAGTTCACAAGCTGTTTCCTTACTACTATAATTAGATCGCTCACTTAGTGCATGTCTCCATGTTTTAAATTCGCCATTCATTTTGTCGAGAATACTATCAATCAAACTCTCGTATTTAGTTGTGTGAGCTATTTCTTCTTTTATTAAAAAATACAAACCTCTCAAAAGTATTTTTAAGCCCTTCCTATTTAACTCTTTTTCACTATCACTCTGTTGAATAATTTGAGCATGAATGGGTTTTTTCATGGCCTGCCTTCTGAGATTTTCCATTTCTACGCTTATAGTATGAGCTGATGAATGCTCATGCTTCTGTAATTTTCCGTCTTTTCCTAAAGCCTTTCTGAAAGATTTGAATGGAACTGTTATGAACACCCCACCTGTCTTCTGCAAAACTTTTGGCTCATTTTTCATAAAAATTTGGCACAGTTTACAAAATGCACCTCCACTTTCTTTATCGTAAACTAGCCAACTATATTTCTGTTCCCATTGTTTATTATAGTGCCGTTCTTCTTTACCAGATGGTTTTAGACTAGACGACCCAGAATCGGTATTTAGCACGTGTGATTCATTAGGAAGAATGGATGATCCAGCTTCACATTCTTCTTTCTGTTTTTTAGTAGGTGCCGCCGCCGGTGTGGCTCGAAAATAGCTGTCTATTGTTCTCTTCATTTTATAAAAGAATTAACAAATTGTGCGTTGCCGGATACATTCAAATGAACGAAACTTATACTGGACGAATACAACACTATTCAGCACTTCATCTCATCACGCTATCAAACTATTTAGCACTTCACTTTCCACCTTCCGACTAGGTACTATTTTCAAACCGTCAATATTCTCTGTACTGCTATACTGCTCTGACCTCTAGCACGAATATTTGTAGGTTTCGTATCGTAAACGTATCGAGTTGCTTGAGTTATTTTATGCTTCCAACAAACTCCGACGAAAGTTTTCTCACTGTCAAATTTATAGTGAATAAACTTTCGTGAAACTCGCAAACCAGCTTTCGATACTATACGTCATTTTAAACCTTCGTGCTAGCTATCTTCATACAAACCGCTCAAGGTTACGTACGTTACGAATTCGATACGAATACGAAACCTATAGGACTAAGTTCGTGCTCACAAAATTAGTTCAAATTAGGCTGGCTCCACACCGAAGCAAGCAAAGCAAAGAAAATTGTTTTTTTCTGCTCTGTGATATAAAATATATGTAATAAATATGGGAGAGCCCACACTGCAGCAAGCAGAGAAAAAGGTAACAAAGAGAAGCAAAGAAATTTTGCTTTGTGAACTAAATACGCAGGGAGTGTATGGTGTTACCCACACCAAATGCAAGCAAAAAAGATGTGCTTTGCTTTGTGTTTACGAAGATAGTCGTATGTACTTCATTCCATATATTTTAAATGGAGAAACCCACACCAGAGAAAGAAAACAAAATCTCTTTGCAATCACAAAGAACTGTGCTTCGTGATGTTTATTTGGTTCTTGCTTTTTCAGAGTTTTGCCACTTTCTTTCTTTCTCCAGTGTGTGTTGATAGCGAGCAGAGATGTTTGATTGCCAAAGCAAAAGCGCTTTGCTTGCTTTGGTGTGGAGCCAGCCTTAGGCACACCAGACGCGCTGTTCACGTTTCCATACAAAATGCTCACGTTAACGATACGAATACTTTTTCGCAAGTTGTTCGTGCTAGGGGTATCTGACCGATACGAAACAAAAATTTGTTCATTTTACGTCTGGGGATTCCCCGGCCCCGCGCGTGCACGTTTCCCAAGTGCGAGTTGGACTCGCCCGTGAAGGGTTTTGTAGTAGCAAGCATATCTTTTTTTTCTTTCAAATTTCAGAGCTAGCACCGATGAAAAGTTAGATGAGGCTAAGGCTAGCATTCCGTTAAACAAAGAGTATCCCTATTTTTTTCTAAACAGACTGCACCTCTTAAAATAATGCGGACTCCGCTTTCTCTCGAACAAGCCTGCCGACTCGCCTTGCTACACACCACGTGTGTTCTGTTCTGACTGTCGATATTATTATGTTATACTGTATGCTTCCCGTGGTCCACGGAAAGCAGCTCGCTTTATAGGTTTAAATGATTTGCCAAATTGTCGGGAAATTCGTCGTGAACATACGTAATGCTATTCAGTTCCAAGTGCCCGTGCCCCGGGGGGCGGTAAGGCTACTCCGGGGGGGCTTTGCCCCCCCGGAGTAGTACCTGAAAGAAACACTGTTGTGAAGTACTTAGCATGGACAACATCATCGAGAATTTTCTTACGGACACACTCGCCCATCATTTCAATTATCTCATTCTGTATTGTCTTGGAGAGATATGAAACTTGGCCTTGTTTTAGTTCTTCTAAGAGTGATTTTAATATAGAGTTATGTTTCGAAAGTAAGAAAATCAGATTTAAAAAGTTTCCTTGTTCTTTTGATGCAAATGACATAGTCAGTTTACTTTGAGTCTCTATTGCGCCTCTAAGAGGAAGACAGTTACACGCAAGGTAGAGTATGGCATCAATTATAATACGTAAAATGTCTCTCCACTTATTTTTTTCAGATTGGATTGCCTTTTCCAGTTGTTTGTCAATGCCACTATCGCTATTGACTGTGTTCAACAAGGTCTTCCACTTAACAAAATTTTCCTTGTGTAATTTTGAACCTTCATGCTGGCATAACTTCTCTAACGCTTTTTTCCAATTTGTCAAACCAGTTGTTTGCAATGAATACATTCCTGGTTTAAGCGATTCAGGGCTGTTAAAAAGTTTGCACGGTACACAAAAAAGTGAGTTGCCTTTTTTAGAATAGGTTAACCATGTCCTTTTAACTTTTTCGTTGTTGGGCAGCTCCTTGTACCAAGCCGAGGGCGTAAGATGTCGATTTTTCCTTCCTGTTGATTTAACGTCAATATATTCCGGAAACTTTGTTAACAGTTTTGTAGTTTCGGTACATAAAAGACATCGGATCTTATGATTCATTTTCTGATTATTAGGCCAAGTTCCTGGCTCAGAAGGTTCAATTGGGACTGTTTCGATTATTGTAGACTCTTCTTCTACAGTATAACTATTACGTGTAGTTAGTTCGTCATGAATAGGCTTAATTTCAAGATTTGAAGAACTAGGTCCTGGCGCATCAAATGGAACTGTCTCGCTTGTTGTCAGCCTATACTCACACTTTTCGTCGTCAACAATATTTTGAAATGAACAGTTCGCAACGCTATCATCTATATTAATATCTACTTCCATATCGCATACTGATGATAAATGTCCTTGCAAATCCTGATCGAATTTATCGGCCTCTTCTATATTATATTCATCGTTTGAGTCAGATTTCGTTTTTTCTTGCGATTCGTCAGGTTCGAACTCATTTGTGTCCACTTTATTTGTCTGCAGCCAGCTGGACATGGCTGCCGCACTTTGTTTGGCTTTTTTTGTTTGTATTTCGGACCTCTTTCTATACTCAGCACAGGATAACCGTTTTCTAGGAATCATGATTTTCTAAATCGATTCAATAAAATCTGAAAAACGTCAAAATAACGACAAAAAACATCTCTTATTATTAAACTTCGCAAATAAATATTGAAAAAAGTTTATTTCATTGGATTATTTTTGATTATTATTGAAATTATCGCGAAAAAACCCTTGAAAAGGGGTGTTTTTGCATTTTTAAGGGTGACGTCCATATTTTAGCACTGCGGGACTCTGATTTTCGTAATCAGCGACCCAAAAAACTTATAGGGAACGATTTTCATAGCGGTGTTATGGACTTTAAAGCATAAACGATTCGTCGATTTGTTTGTAAGTTACAAAAATTTGTAATTTAAAAATTTCTAAAATTGTTGGGTAAATGTCGGTAGAGGGTGGTGGTCCAGCACATCTCACCAAAGGGGAGGTGGGTGCCAATATAAAACAAAAACACATAACGCATTTAATTGACCACACCCCTTTGGTATTCTAAGCTCCAGCCACAAGAAAAATCTAATGGTGAATTTGTATCCGTATAATGAGATAAAGCAAACTCTGGGCGACAACGTAGCAAACAATGCCAGAAAATATATGCAGTAAGGCAGAGTTTATGCCCAGCGGGAAATAGCAGCATTCACTGATGCATGAAGAAGCTATCTTTGGGCATCTTAGAAGTGCTTCCCTTCCGTATCCCTATCCATATCTTTTTTGCCATTGCATGTCATTAGCAAGAAGCAGTTTGTTCGATTTTCTTATAATTAGCTTCCTGGGATGCTATTTTGAAGATTTAGAGCCGGTTTAGACGGTGCGCTCCAGCGCATTTGCCTCACGAACTTTGTGGATAAAGGGAGAAGTGGGGTGGTACCTCTCTTCATTCCCACTCCCCCTTCATCACCAAACGTTCGTGAGGCGCATGCGCTGAAGCGCACCGTCTAAAACAGCTCTTAAGCTTTACAAGCAGTAAAGCTTTCATTTTTGCTTCTTTGGGAGAAGAGAAAAAGGTTTCGCTCAAAAGAGAAAATTTACCAACAAAGTTGAAAATAACTTTTGTGGCTCGTATATGCACAGGAAAATATTCCAAAATGCTTCTGAAGCGCGACAAGGAATCACTTCCAATTTGATTCCAGAGGAAGCTGCATCCACTTTTCCCGCTGGGTATGAACTGTTGCACACAGAGACTCGAGTTTCTTCGCCTCTTGTGCCCCGTCCTTCCCATTTCCCAGCGTACCAGAAAAATCGGACGATTTTTCAATGTGGGAGAGCCTGACGCGGATAAAACCGATTCAGCCCCATGGGAATTTTTCATGCTAAGGCGCGCCTAAAGAAGTTTTACTTCAAAAATGAATTCTTCATAATTCAAACGTAATAAATTATATATTTTGCAAGTACTTACAAGTCGGTTAAATTACAATTGTTCCTAGATCCGCGGAAAATGCTGTCACAGTAGTTTAGCTCAAAAAATCAGTCTACAAAATCAATTCGCAAAATCAGTCCACATAATTTTCGACGTTCACTATGCTTCAAAGATGTTTCCTAAACTGCCTGCGTCTGCAGTCCTTCTTCCAAAACAAAAGAACATCAATGTAGGTGTCGTTGTTGCCAAGGAATAGCGTCTTTAAGCAGATATCTAGTAGTCGAGGAAATTAAGCACTAAACCTACGACTTTTTGAATAGTAAGATGGATCTTAATGCGATTTTTTGCATTAGATTCGTGAGAGCGTCTACAAACTTTGTGACAGGTAGTGATCAATTCAAATGCATTTCCTGCAATAAAAATATGCATTTTAGAAGTGCATCTCAAAGAGACACTCTACCACTCGCTAAATGTTGATGGAAATGAGTCGAGTTTTGCTACTCGGGGGTTTTTGGGGTCGCTGATCACGAATCCGAGGTCCATTTGTATGCAGGGGTGGTTTTAACCCCTAAAAGCTCCCACTCCCCAGAGGAAATATTAAAAATGGGCTCTACATCTTTCCGCGAGAGACGAGAGACGATTTCCGAGGCAAAATAATAAATTTTTCAAATATTTTCTGTAACTGGGGGTGATTTTAAGGGGTTGAAACCACCCCTGCATACAAATGGACCTCGGATTCGTGATTAGCGACCCCAAAACACCGCGAGTAGCAAAACTCGACTCATTTCTATCAATGTTTACCGAGTGGTAGAGTGTCTCTTTGAGATGCACTTCTAAAATGCATATTTTTATTGCAGGAAATGCATTTTTTCAAAATGAATTGATCACTACCGGTCACAAAGTCTGTAGACGTGTAACGGTCGGTTGATTATTGCAAAATTCTTATTATATTCTTATTCTTATTGGAAATTAATATTCCAATCACTTCAGGAGCTTTTTGGATTCGAAACTTTTTGGAATCACGTAGGCGAATGAAAACAAAATTTTTCTGAGAAAAGAAAAAAATAGAATTTTTTTGACAGTCGGGATTTGATCGCGACCAGAGAGGCTAGATGTACTCGTGAAAAAATAAAAAAAGATATTCTGTTGTTTTGGATACAAGAAGTTGGGTTGCAAGTTGTTGTAATTTAAGCCTATCGAGGCATATAATTAATTAGAAGTATTCCTTTGTCGGTTTTAATAAAGTTTAATTAGTAATTGAAGTGACGATAGAGTAACACGGTGAAGGTCCAACAGAGTATTACGGAGATTCAGTGATTATCCCAATTGAGGGGATAGATTGTAAACGCCGTGTAGAAAAGAGTGCTGCCTTACCCGGGTTATTTACCAGGGTTATCAGTTGTTGATTCCGGATGCATATAGTTCCAGTGAAGAAGGAACTTTGTTTCGACGCGGAAGCCGTCACCTGTACGGGTGAGCCAGATGCTTAGTCCGTAACAGCTCCTCTGCCAGCAAAGAAATTTCTTCAAAGATCCAGGACTTAATTTTTGGCATGGCTATTTATGCGAAAACTGTGAAAGTTAGGATTTTGGACCAAACAACAGCTCACTTTCTAAGACAAGGAATGATTCAGAACAGTTGGTATTATCTGTTTCTTTTTGTATAAATGAAAAGAACTATTCTTATGCATTTTATTCTTGTATGCATGTACATAGACTTGAAAGTGTTATTTAATATTTTTTTAACTATTTACACACGGAATTAGAGCAATATTGTTAGGTTTTCTTGTGGTGCGCAAATTATAGGTACTACAATTTTAATGATTCAGAAAACTGAATTGAAGTAACGAAGACGTCATCGGCATACTGCACCCCAGTGCGGGCCAGGCAAATCCGAAGTAATACCATCAAAGGTTAAGATTAAATCGAATTGTCAGCATTCACCGATTCTCCGGACTAGATCTAGAAATTACCTAAATCTGCTCCTGGATTCAACGGAGTTTTAAAGGTTGTAACATCAAGAAATTTGTTTGTAGTATGTTTGTTTATTGTATTGTGTTTTTGCCACAAGTATTCATAAGATAATTCTTTTTGTTGTTAACAAGAATTTCTCGTAAATTAACACTATATATCTCAGATTAAAAACACTGACCATTTTCTATATTGATAGTACATATGACATTGCTTAACATTACATATATATTTACGCTTCTTTAAGTATATTGCAAGAAAAAAATTAACCAGATTACTATTACTTTTGTTGGATTACATAATATAATTACACCTTACTAAGCATTATAAAAATTATCCTATTGATCCACACTGTTGAAAACTTTACACTAGCATTTTTCTTTGGGGTGCAAACAGGCACTCGATTGTTCTTGTTGAAACGATTGCGCTGTAACATTTTGATTTTGTTATTATCGGCCGATTAACTGGAGCGGCCAGGAGTCGTGCTCGATTGGGAGTCTGGCCTAAACACAAGGTAAACGAGTAAAATAATATAACACCGATTTGGCCAATTCGACGTTCGTTATCTTTACCTTTCATAGTTTTTTGTTCAAGCGTCATATCGTCGTCGAGTTTTTTTGTACCCATTGTACACCATTACACCTACCATACGTAATCATTTCTGTTGGTAAATTGTTGTTATTACTTTTGTTTAATTTTTGTGAACCTGTTTATGATTAATGAAATTGCTCTTAATAGAATATATTTGAAGTTGTTATTTTGTGGTAATAGTTGGTTGCATCCACATTACCTATATTGTAAGGGTACTTTTTTTTGATTTACACTTATCTAATAGTTAATTCAAACTTACCTTCATTTTGTTGTTAATTAAGTATATTGTATTGGGCTGTAATTACTGTATAATATATTTGTTATCAATTTCGTTACCTCCACGAGTATTACTAGGCATGACAGCCTAAGGGGATAATTTGTCCAGGATGGTGGGGTTGTGTTTTCTCTCCAGGGTTCTCTCGAAGTCGCGTTGAACATTTACAGGTCCACCAGTTCGTTGGGAACTTCCAGCGATGAATACCTTTGGCTAACCTAGGACAAGAACGGTATGAAGAAATCTCCCTTTTGACTAATAGGTAAGTGGTGAATCATATATGTAGCGTTCCGGTCACACACCCCACGACCCCTACCGTCGAGCTAGCGTATACCGTGTGACCGGCTAATCACCCCCTATCACTATTTCGGACCTAGGGAGGATGGTTGTCTTTCAAAATTTTTATGTCTACCCAAGCATGATGGCAGTAGCCTTGCTGTCACCAGCAAGGAGCTCCATTGTGCCGGTACATAAATGGCGCCCAACGGTATGCTTACATGCCAACGCTTTTGGTAACCAAGTTTCGATATTAAATTACGGCACACATTTATTTCATAAATGACGCCCCAAATTCGGTTAACTTATTAAAATTATATTTAACCATGGTTCACCACCAATGCCTCTTTTTACAGATTCATCTCCATTGTCTAAATTCAGTGTGAATTTTGAGTTGCTTTTACTTTTAGGTTATCCCGCATCATGTTATCTTCTTCGCTTTAGGCATCTTTGAACTAGGCTTACCGGCACCGCTGGCTAACAAGCGTATGACCGCTTGGCCATGGGTGAAGGCTGAGTCTGGAGTTCTTTTGTCCTGTTTTTTTGCTCGTCGTCCTGAGTATCAGGCGTCATACCGCCTGCCAGTGCTGCGTTCAGTTGACAGGATCCTTGTTACTTTTTACTGATGGACGTTTGAGTTGTAACTCGGGCTTAACCTTCTGAGGTAACAGCCGTGCTATCGCCTGCCCACTGCGTCCCGTGGACACCTTTAATCCATTCAGTCCCCTCAAATTCTTTTTCTTTTGTTTCAATTTAGACAATTCGTCGAAATGTGGTGAGGGATGGGGTCACTTCAGGTGAACCTCTATGAGGCCGCACAGGCTTAACCGTCTGGCTAATCACCTGCGCCCTGTGGACTTTTGTTGAGGGATATCCGGCTCCTTCCTTGTGCTTTTAATTTTTTTCTCTCCAGTCTGTCCCCACTGCTGATTGATTTTCCGTAGTGTAGCTCAGTTGTGGTTGGACAGCGGAATCAAACTAAATTTTTATTATTTGCGAAGAAGATTTCCTTGTCTTTTATGTTGAGGTAGACCCTTCATGTCGTTCGGGTAGATGAAGACGTGTGGTGATTCCGGCGTTGTCGATGACATCGGCCACCGAGACTCCTGGGGAGAGAGATTCTTTTTTTCAACCATCCTGGAAAATTAACACACATTTAATAACAAACTTAAACTATATTGCATATTAATTCTTGTTCGTGCAACTTATTGTGTTCAGGAATTACGTAGGTTATAGTATCACACAACCTAGTGTATGGGTTACTTGTTGCGATTTAATATATATCATTTGGGTTAACTTTGAGACCAAATAGGATTAGAAATATTGTGAAGTGTCTGCGCACGGAATTTTTTTGATTAGGATAGCTGCAGTTACGGTAGTAGTACTGACTTTGGCAGCAGATTTATTAAGTTGTTTTTTTGTGTTTAGACCCGATTGTGTGGCGTGTTATTTTTATCCACTTGCTGTGCTTAGAGTGGCGTAGATTTTTATAGGTTAATTGTATATATAACGGTTAGCATCCAGAAGAAATCCCCATTCATAGTTATTTTTGGATTTCTGGGTAATACGTTGGATAAATGGAACTTCGAAGTGGAAAGAATACCGCCCCCGCTTCTGATGGAAGCGATATTCCGGGCCGTTCTCAAACCATCTCGAAAGAAATTTCCCCTCCCGAGGCAACTACCCCGGAGCTCGTGGAGCAATTACAACAACTTCGACAGGAACTCGAGGCGCTCCGGGCACAACAGCGAGCTGCTGAGTGTCCGGTGGCAACAGCTACGGATCATTACTTCTCCCCAGTCGAGCCAGTGCGTAACGAAGATAGGATAGACTTGTCGTCCGGCACCTATCATCGCAAGTCTCCGGTTACGTCCTGGAACATTAAATTCTCCGGCGATGACAATATGCTGTCGGCGGAGGAATTTTTGTTCCGGGTGGAGCTGAGGGCTCTCGATGAGGGGATCAGGCGATCGGAAGTCTGCCGTAACCTCTCGGCATTGTTGTCTGGCCGTGCGGCAGATTGGTATTGGTCCCAATTTAGACGACAGTTCCCGGACCCAGATTGGGAAACCGTCAAAGCTCAGTTCATCCGATATTTCCGAAGCCGGGAATCGGATGAAGAAATTATCCAACAAATGATGGAGTGTAAACAGCAGCACCTCTCTTTTGATGACTTTACCGCTCAACTTTTATCCTTGCACAACCGGATGGCTGTTCCCATGGCGAAACCCGGACCTGAATGTCCCCTTAGGTTCAGCCGTGATAGGGCACAGCTTTTCCAGCATGCCACAACTGCGTGAGACTTGTATCCGAGTTGAACGCTGGCAGAAACAAAAACGCTTAGAACGTAGGCCCGAACGACAAGTGCACGAAGTTGAATATTCAACGATGTACCAGCCTAACCTTGTCACACCGGACGTATCCTCACAAGGAGTAGAGGAGATGACCGCGCCGCGTCAGTTCCCGACGAACCCACGACCTTTCCGTTGTTGGAATTGCCAGCAACAGGGTCATCCTTTTATGGACTGCCCATCTGAGACTCGTGGCCTGTTTTGCTACAAGTGTGGCAAGCCAGGAGTCGTGACACCTGTATGTCCCACCTGCCAGGGAAACCGGAGCCGGGGTGCGAGACCGTACGGGAGTCCGCGCCCGAGCTATGCTCGCCCGTCATTTCCCCGACCATTTCAAACCCCCTTACTACGTCTACCATCAGCGACTTCACGTCAACTGATGCTCTTCCGTCTTTTCCCTCCGAGGAGGTCAGACTTTCATTTATTTCCCGTTGGAAGAGATATATCTCCACTCGTGCCCGCATCTTTTCGGAGCCCCCTTTGGTGGACTCCCTGCATTCCCAGCATACCCCGCCACAAATTAGGGTACGAGCTAAGGAGAAGCGACATCTTTCGCAGAAACTTGTTTCTGCTTTCATCTCGGACTTGTCAGATCCTCGTCCTTTTACTAAGGTCACCTTACTTAATGAGGAGGTGAATGGTTTATTGGACAGTGGCGCTAGTATCAGCTGTCTGGGAAGAGATGCTGAATCCTTTCTAGCCAAACATCCCGAAGTGACAGTCTACACTTTGCACACTGCGTTGCAAACTGCTGACGGGGCTTCACAAAGAATTTGCGGTTACATCCGGGTTCCGGTCTCCTGTGGAGGTCGGACCCTTGATATGACCATCTATGTGGTGCCCAGTCTCAGCCAGAGACTGTATCTAGGGATCGACTTCTGGAAACTATTCAGCATCGCTCCCCATTTAGTCTGCGAGTTAAACGCTCCCACTGCATCTGCTAACATGCACGACTTAACGTCCTTGCAAAGCGAGCAGTTGGAGCGGGTCAAGGCCAGGTTTCCCTCTTTCGATGTCTTAGGACTGGGAAAGACCCACCTGGAAGAACACACGATCGACACTGGTGACTCAGTTCCCATTAAGCAGAGGCATTATCCTGTCTCACCCGCTATTCAACATTTGATGTATGGCGAGTTGGACAGGATGTTGGCTCTGGGGGTGATTGAGCCATCGAACAGTCCCTGGAATTCTCCAGTGGTGTTAGTTAGAAAACCAGGTAAGGTCCGCCTGTGTCTTGACTCTCGCAAAGGTCAACAGTGTCACGGTCAAAGACGCCTATCCCCTTCCACACATCGATGGTCTTCTTGGTCGTCTTCAAGACACCAAGTTCATCACGAGTTTGGACCTTAAGGATGCTTTCTGGCAAATTCCATTAGAGGTGAAGTCGCGAGAGCGGACAGCTTTCACTGTCCCCGGTCGTCCCCTGTACCAGTTTACAGTTATGCCTTTCGGCTTGTGTAATGCCCCACAGCGCATGTGTCGCTTGATGGACAAAAGCATTCCTGGACATTTACGTAAGAACGTCTTTGTCTATCTGGACGACCTGCTCATAGTTTCACCTGACTTTGACTCCCACTTAAAGCTGTTGGACGAAGTCGCCAGCTGTCTCCGTCGTGCGGGGTTAACACTCAATCTGGCTAAAAGCAAATTTTGCGTGACTGAAGTCAAGTATCTCGGCTTCATAATTGGTGATGGGACACTGAAAACGGATCCTACCAAGGTGACGGCCATTACGGAATTCCCGACTCCGAAGTCTCATAAGCAGACTAGGAGGTTCTTGGGTATGACCGGATGGTATCAGCGTTTCATCCCCAATTATGCTAGCGTGGCTTCTTCAATCACGAATTGTTTGAAAACAAAAACTTTTAGTTGGAATGATGAGGCCCAGCAGGCGTTCGAGACTTTGAAAAAGCTGATGACGGAAGCTCCTCTTCTAGTCACTCCAGATTTTTCTAAACCTTTTTATATTCAGTGCGATGCCAGCAGGACTGGTGTAGGTAGTGTGCTCTTTCAAAAGGACATGGATGGATGAGAACATCCGATTGCTTATATGTCCAAGAAATTGAACGGAGCACAGCGAAACTACACCATTACTGAGCTCGAGTGCTACGCAGCCGTTCTGAGTAAAAAAAAATTTAGAGCTTATGTGGAGGGACAGGCTTTCACAGTCATTACCGACCATGCAAGTCTGAAGTGGCTCATGGGCCAGAAGGAGCTCAACGGACGTTTAGCCCGGTGGAGTCTTAAGCTTCAGGGGTTCGATTTTACGATCGAACACCGTAAAGTGGTTCCCGATGCCTTGTCACGCATGGATTGCGTTGACGATCTGTCCCTGTGCTTCGACGTGGACTTAAATGCCACGTCCTTCAAATCCCCTAATTATCTTCGCCTGGTTGAACGAATCAGGCAAGCCTCACCGCCGTTACCAGACCTGCGAGTTGAAGATGGGTACGTATTCCAGCGTACCTCCCCACGTACTGGAGACTCCGTTGCTGACGACCTAACATGGAAGTTGTGGGTCCCAACGGAACTGACCACGCCTCTCATCGAGTCGGCTCACTTGCCTCCCCAAACATCTCATGGTGGAGTAGGGAAAACTCTAAACCGTCTAAGATGTAAGTACTTTTGGCCAGGTGTGTCCAAACAGGTGAGGGAATTCATCGCCAACTGTGAGATCTGCAAGACCACCAAAGCCCCCAGTTCAGTACTTCGTCCACCTATGGGCAACCCCATGGATGCGTCGAAGCCGTTTCAATTTCTCTACGTAGACTTCTTGGGTCCTTACCCCCATCGAAGAAAGGCCACACGGCAGTGTTTGTCGTCTTGGACGCCTTCACTAAGTTTGCCTTCTTGCACCCCGTGTCCGCTGAGACCACGGCGGTGGCCGTCAAGTTCCTCGAGCAAACTATTTTTCACACCTTTGGAGTTCCTGAAACCATTTTCTCCGACAATGGTCGGCAATTCACCTCCAAAGAGTTTGCTAAACTGCTGAATGACTACGGCGTGCGACATGTGCGCACTGCAGTATATTCGCCTCACCCTAACGCTTCAGAGCGGGTGAATCGATCAGTCCTAGCCGCCATTAGGGCGTACTTAAAGGAGGATCATCGTGAGTGGGATAGACATCTCTCGTCCATTGAATGTGCTCTTCGTAGTGCCCACCACGAGGCGATAGGCATGTCACCGTATCAGGCCCTTTTTGGTAGCCATATGATCCTGCACGGATCAGCTTATCCCGTCCTGAAGAAACTGAACGTTTTCCAGGAGGTTGACATCGCTTTCTTGCCCTTGACGGACAAATTGCAGAAACTTCGTGAGCGGGTCACGCTAAATTTAGCCGCCGCGCACACCAGGCACACCTCCCGGTACAACTTACGGTGCCGTGTGGGCAGTTTTCGCCCTGGGGATGAGGTCTTCCGGAGAACCTTCTGGGTGAGTAACAGAGCTGGACGTTTCAGTGCCAAACTGGCGCCCAAGTTCGTGAAAGCTCGGATACGAAGAGAAATTGGAACTAGCTTGTACGAGCTGGAGGATTTGGCTGGTAAAAGCATAGGCGTTTATCACGCCAAAGACATACGACCCTGATTGTCCTCGAAGCAAGCGCCCCTCGGAGTAGCCCTAAGAAGGCATCTCGCCGGCTTCACCGGTTATTAATAGGGTGCCTTAATCCGCTTAGGTAGCTTCCCTAGCGGATGGTACACCTCTTTGCTGTTCGTTCAGTCTGGCGAAGAACTCTCGGCGAATGGTTGGCCTGGCGCTCCCCCGGAGTATGTCAAAGGCAATGTGGTATTGCTGGAGACAGACCCGATGGAACGATAGGTGACCTTTTCGACGTGAATGTCTGGATGAAGGTAGAGACCCGGAGTGGGACAATGTGGTATTGCCTTCCGCCGGATCTTTGCAACTCCAGGCATACCCTCCGTGAGAATCGTCAGACTGTTCAATTTTCCAACAATTTACTTGACATTACGACTAAATCCCTAGCGATTTATAGCTCTGCAGCTGTGGCATGAGACTCTGGTTCTCACGGTATGAGACGAGCCCCACATTGGCGCCACATACCGGACTCTACGACAGAAAAACCTTCCGTTTTTTCGGTTCCTCACTGCCTCGCAAGTCGGCCTTGTGGACCCGAGGGTATGTAACGGTCGGTTAATTATTGCAAAATTCTTATTATTAATTATTCCCCCCATCTAGCGGAAATGTTAGAAATTAATAGTCCAATCACTTCAGGAGCTTTTTGGATTCGAAACTTTTTTGAATCACGTAGGCGAATGAAAACAAAATTTTTCTGAGAAAAGAAAAAAATAGAATTTTTTTGACAGTCGGGATTTGATCGCGACCAGAGAGGCTAGATGTACTCGTGAAAAAATAAAAAAAGATATTCTGTTGTTTTGGATACAAGAAGTTGGGTTGCAAGTTGTTGTAATTTAAGCCTATCGAGGCATATAATTAATTAGAAGTATTCCTTTGTCGGTTTTAATAAAGTTTAATTAGTAATTGAAGTGACGATAGAGTAACACGGTGAAGGTCCAACAGAGTATTACGGAGATTCAGTGATTATCCCAATTGAGGGGATAGATTGTAAACGCCGTGTAGAAAAGAGTGCCGCCTTACCCGGGTTATTTACCAGGGTTATCAGTTGTTGATTCCGGATGCATATAGTTCCAGTGAAGAAGGAACTTTGTTTCGACGAGGAAGCCGTCACCTGTACGGGTGAGCCAGATGCTTAGTCCGTAACAGCTCCTCTGCCGGCAAAGAAATTTCTTCAACGATCCAGGACTTAATTTTTGGCATGGCTATTTATGCGAAAACTGTGGAAGTTAGGATTTTGGACCAAACAACAACTCACTTTCTAAGACAAGGAATGATTCAGAACAGTTGGTATTATCTGTTTCTTTTTGTATAAATGAAAAGAACTATTCTTATGCATTTTATTCTTGTATGCATGTACATAGACTTGAAAGTGTTATTTAATATTTTTTTAACTATTTACACACGGAATTAGAGCAATATTGTTAGGTTTTCTTGTGGTGCGCAAATTATAGGTACTACAATTTTAATGATTCAGAAAACTGAATTGAAGTAACGAAGACGTCATCGGCATACTGCACCCCAGTGCGGGCCAGGCAAATCCGAAGTAGTACCATCCAAGGTTAAGATTAAATCGAATTGTCAGCATTCACCGATTCTCCGGACTAGATCTAGAAATTACCTAAATCTGCTCCTGGATTCAACGGAGTTTTAAAGGTTGTAACATCAAGAAATTTGTTTGTAGTATGTTTGTTTATTGTATTGTGTTTTTGCCACAAGTATTCATAAGAGATGAGTCAGCCATTAGATTCCTTTTGCCCGTTGAGATAAAGGGAAGGGCGGTGCAGGTTTTTGTAGAGATAAGATGGTACTTTGTTTTGGTTGCGTTGAATTCAACAATATTCTTCCGGCCCCCATCAAGAATGAGTTCAATGTCCTGTAAATAGAGTTGGACATGAGTTCACAAGGTCTGGCCCGTGCTTGTTTTATATTGTCGAAGGCATAGGAGTAACGCAGAGTACCGTCATCGGCAAAAACTATGAAGTGGGCTGGAGGGGATTGAGAGCAGATCATTAAAGAATATTAGAAAGAAGGAAGGTGAGAGAATCGACCCTTGGGGAAGGCCAGCCTAGATGGAATTGGGGTTGGATTCGACGCCATCCACTACAATCTTGATTGAACGACCAGAAACAAAGCTCTCAAACCAGTTCCTTAGAGCTGAGATGTAAGTTAATTTTTCAGTTTTACAGAAGGCGTCGAATTAGAGGCTGCAACAATTTTCCGCTTTTCAGTTGCACGCATAACTCTACTCTAGAGTCTCTGCAAAGAACAAAAATGTGCGTAGTTTTGAAGAGGCCTCCTAGATAGACAGTCTCAGTAATTTGCAAGTAACAACTTTTAATAGCAAGCACTTAAAAAAATTGACCTTTGAACCAAAAAAAACATTAAAAATGAATGAAAATATTGTAGATATGTATTATAGATCTTATGGTGGGTCGTACGATTCGAAAACAATTAAAAAACAAAATAAAAATTAGTCCCTCAAGTTTTTCATAGCGTACTTAAAATATTTGATTTTTTAATTAATTAATTTTTTCCTGATTTTTCCGCCCCTCATCGTGCCGCCCAGGGCGCTTGCCCCCTTTTGCCCCCCCCCCCCTTAGATCCGGCACTGATAATAGGGAGGACTCTTTGCTAAAAGGGACCATCTTTAAATCCTGACATATCCTCATCACAACTTCCTAAATATTTCGGCTTTGGAATAAGTCAGAGAACAATCCGACGGATTATTAAGTCGAAGATCCGCTAAAAAACCACTAATATCTGGAAAATATATGAAATATTGAAGCGGGGTGCTTTAGTATTGGCCAATACTGTACATTGATTAAGGTAGAAACAGAATGGCACGGCGACCGTGTCGGTGGCCGCCGCTCAGAGAGTTTCCCAGACATTTAATTTCTCCCCAGGCGGCGCGGTCAAATTAAATGTATGGGAAACTCTCTGAGCGCGGCCACCGCCACGGTCGCCGTGCCATTATGTTTCTACCTTTATATACTAAGTAGAATGGACAAACGCAAGTCAAAATAACATCCACTTAAGCGTAGTTTACATTATGCTAATACATTAGCGCTAATAAATTAGTTGCTAATAAATTAGCAGACAATGTCTGTTTACATCATTAGCTCGCTAATAGTGAAGTTGTTGTTGTTGTGAAGTTGTCCCCGCCATCTTAAAATATGCGTTAGCAAACTGAATTAGCCCAAAAGTTGGAGGGCAACCAACATTACTAGCGCTAATGGCGTTAGCGCTAGCGCAATTAGCAAATGTGTTTACATTATACTTATTGTGTGCTAATGATGACGTTTTCTCTATTGGCGCTAATGTATTAGCATAATGTAAACTACGCTTTACGGCGCTAGGTTTTGTTCTCCTCTATATGGTTAGTTTCCAAAATAAACTTTCTCTTGTTTATGGAAAAGCCCTTCGCGCATTTGGAAAAAAATCAGAAGCTGCGGCTTTGATTTTAGTGGCTGCAGATCTAAAAATAGATTCCTATGCGCTTATAGCTATTGTTTTGTTCATGCATGGAAGAAAAATGATGACGATTTCGTGGCCGATGGGTGAAATTTGACAATGGGGTAAAGAAATGAATGGGCGAGACAACTTTAATCGGAAATTTGGCATCAAGCGTTTTTTATTATGTTGAGAAAAATGAAATGGCTTTCAAGGGATTATTTAATTTTTTTTAGCGAAAAATGTGACAAATTTTTAGATTTTTTTCTCAGGTATTTTAATTCGTAGAAACTTGAGATTTTTAGGGATAATTGTATTAGGATTGAGATATATAAAATAATTTTTATTTTTGATTTTTTTTTATGTGGCATGGTCAAGCTAAGGAATCTCTCTTTGTTACACTAGTCCGTCATGTCTTTCAAGTCCTGGTGTAATGTCTAGTACTAAGTTTGATCTGATGGATAGAAGAGAAGGAATAGATTAGAGGTCTAGAGGGTGCGTGAGTAGATGTCGATGAACCTTACGTTTGAACTCTGCTGGGTTCAGCAACACAGACTGTGGAAGGCAGTTCCACAATCGAGTTGTTATTTATATTTATATCTATTCTTTTTATAAACGAACTTCTAAACCGTAATGGCGCGAGCAGGAGGTCTGCAGTGAGCCTGGGGTGAGAGGAGTTGGCTGGTATTGTGTTGCGGGAATGAAGTTGCCAGTGTAGCAGTCGCTATGGTAATAGCGGTAAAACTTAATGAGGCCTGCTACATTCCTACGGTGGCTTAAAGGGTCTATGGAGGAGAAAAGTGCGGTCTCTCACCTTCTCTAGCCAAAGTAGTTTTTGGGACGAGTTATATTCAAAGCGGGGTGGAATGTAGGACTTGTAAATTGTAGCCAGGGCAGCTGGCTGAAGGAGGAACTTGCATCTCTTGAGGAATCCTAGGCATTGATAAGCTTGGTTGGCGATTTGGAATTTGTGATTATTCCAATGCAGATCTGAAGATAAAATTACGTCTAAGATGTTTAGAGATGAGTCAGCCATTAGATTCCTTTTGCCCGTTGAGATAAAGGGAAGGGCGGTGCAGGTTTTTGTAGAGATAAGATGGTACTTTGTTTTGGTTGCGTTGAATTCAACAATATTCTTCCGGCCCCCATCAAGAATGAGTTCAATGTCCTGTAAATAGAGTTGGACATGAGTTCACAAGGTCTGGCCCGTGCTTGTTTTATATTGTCGAAGGCATAGGAGTAACGCAGAGTACCGTCATCGGCAAAAACTATGAAGTGGGCTGGAGGGGATTGAGAGCAGATCATTAAAGAATATTAGAAAGAAGGAAGGTGAGAGAATCGACCCTTGGGGAAGGCCAGCCTAGATGGAATTGGGGTTGGATTCGACGCCATCCACTACAATCTTGATTGAACGACCAAAAACAAAGCTCTCAAACCAGTTCCTTAGAGTTGAGATGTAAGTTAATTTTTCAGTTTTACAGAAGGCGTCGAATTAGAGGCTGCAACAATTTTCCGCTTTTCAGTTGCACGCATAACTCTACTCTAGAGTCTCTGCAAAGAACAAAAATGTGCGTAGTTTTGAAGAGGCCTCCTAGATAGACAGTCTCAGTAATTTGCAAGTAACAACTTTTAATAGCAAGCACTTAAAAAAATTGACCTTTGAACCAAAAAAAACATTAAAAATGAATGAAAATATTGTAGATATGTATTATAGATCCTATGGTGGGTCCACTTGAAAGAGGCTTTTGTCGGTCGTACGTTGAAGTGACGGAGTGCCTGTGCGGACAATGTCGACGGAATGTTTGTGTCCACTTTTTCCACCGGGTTGGCAGCGCCTTTCCTTTGTTTCACGGTTCACGCGAACAAAGTTTGTGGTGTGTGGGTCATAGGGCTCACATGACCAACTACCGAGTATGATGAATATTGAATATTACGAATAAATATTAAAATAGCTGACAATTTCTAGAAATGCATCTTTCATTTATTGGTTAATTTTTAGTACTTCTGTAACAGCATACTCCCTTTTGTAAGCTGTGCTTATTATATATGTTATATTGCTTATAACTACACAATATGTCCACATCCTCAACTTTCTTCTTTGATTTTAGATCTCGTTGCAACCTTCACATCAAGAATTCCAACTTGTTTGCAATCTTTTTGTCACCACAAAACAAGTGAGATTTTGTGTCGCAGAACTCGCAATTAGTTATGGGTTTTCACGGCAATATTTTTATTTCCAATTCTTGGATTGTTTTCATTAAATTAGAAAATTTGATGCTATCGAAAGTAAGCAAGGGGGTGGTTTTATTGAAGCTACCATAACTAAACGAATGGGTAATGGCGTGGGATGTGCAGGGTGTATCACGAACAGTGACAAAGCGGCCGCCTGTGGATAGGTTATGGATAGACGAACAAAAAATCACCCCCCCCCCATTCGATTTTTTGTTCGTCTATCGATAACCTATCCACAGCCGGCCACTTTGTCACTGTTCGTGATACACCCTGTATATGTAGATGTATATAGGGAGTTAACCTAGTTGCATAAGGAGTTAACCTGAACACATTTCCTTTGGAATTAGCCGTCGGTCACCCGTTAAAAAGTTATTCTGGGTTGAAATTTTGTAAAATCACTTTTTTATAATAATAGCGATTCAATAAGCAGTCATTTTAGTAACGACTTTGACTCTGGATTGCGCGCCCCCAAACACTTGCCCACCTCAACTTCTACCTCATTCTCGGAGTAGGGCCCGACCATTTTGGTGTTGCGGCAAGAGCGGAGGGCGGGGCGATAAAGTAAACAATCACCCTTAATACAAACATTTAAAAAAACTCTCGCGCCAACGCAACGTATTGGTCAAAAAACCGCATCACACGGATCTCGCGCCAACGTGTTGGCCATCACTTCCCGTCATTCCAATACATACCAACATGAGCCAAAACCCCCGCTCTACACGATGGCCAAGGTATTGGCCACAAACACATTGGCCAACGTGCAGAGGAGCCATCAGACGGTGCCCCCTTCCAACAACAACAAAACAACAAACAAAAAACAACAAAACAAAAGGAATACGCGCACAGGAATCTATTTTTATGGCCGGTATACTTAGTCGCTACACACCTAAGTGTGTAGTTTTCTTGTAGTCACTTTTAATCCACTTTAAAGTGTGTTATTTTCTTAACACACTTTAAAGCGTGTTGTTTTAACACGTTTTTCCGTAAATTGTGTTGAAGCAACGCACCTAAGCCTGTTATTTCTACACACCTTAAAGTGTGTTGTAGTTTAACACGTCTTTCCTTCAGATAACTTAGTGACATGACGAGAAGCATGTTAATTACGAAGTGTGATTTTGCTTCAATAAATAAAGTATTTAAAGGTAAGTCATAATTATTCTTAATGTAAATTCCTAACATGGCCTTTCATCACTGATATTAACACTCTACGAACAACAGGAATTGAAGTTAACATAGGCAGAGGAAGAACAGTAACTTTAATGGATTCTTATTGTTTTGTGCTGGAAATACTCCAGCCTTTGCCGTACTAGGCGGATTTAAAGAATCAACTGCGGCATATCGACTTGATAGATCTTGTACAGCAACTCATGAATCATGGAAATTACAATTTTGCCATAAACATTTTGTTGCACGAACTATTGTAAGTCATAAAAATAATTTAAATATTGTCAACGACGAAACAATAACACCAGCAGCTAAAGCATTTTGGAAAAAGTATCATGGTATTAGTAATAGAAGTCCATTAATGGACATTGAAGAACTTGATATAACAGCTCGAGTTAATCTTCTAGCTCAGAAGTACACTTCTCAGCTGGGCTGAGAAACGGGCCACGCTTATGTGCAGGGGCCGAATCCGGCCGAAAGCACCAAAAAAGGTATAAGAAGAAAAAAACACCGCAAAACGAGCATGCGACCGAAAATGCGGGTTCCTTCTCAACCCTCCTCGGCACTCCTGTACCGAGCCGGTCCGGTCCCTGCACACAAACGCGGTCACATTTACCACTGCACAGTGGCTCGGCTAAGCCATGCAAACACAAAACAAAAAACAATGCAACATTTAAGAGCACAAAACATCAAACAGAGAAGCGTGCAAAGACAATGAAAACGTGGGACACACAAGGAGTCACGCCACATTAAAAAGTCCTTTTAAGGACATCTTCTACCCCTTATATTTACCTACCCGCCCGATCTATACATAACACACACACCACCTTGTATGGCATACCCCTTCATATTTACACCCTCAAACACAGGGCATACCCCTTCATATTTACTTTCGCCCCAGGCATACCCCTTTTCTGGTTTGTTTATACGGTTACCGTGGCGCCACACACACCCTCACACACGGCATCGCTGTTGTGCGCAAAGCTCCCCGCCCAAAGCCTTCTATATTGGAGATTTGAAATCCTAATGTTTATACGGTTATCGAGGCGCTGAACGATCCCGCCCGATCGATCTATGCATCACACATCACACCGGATGAGTAGAGATGTACACCCCCCCCTGGCATAAAGTTTATTTATGTTTTATTTTCATTTCCCCACATGCGCGAAGAAACATCAACCAAATGAGGTCAGATATGCACAGGCACACCCTTCACATTTGCCTTCACCGATCCCCACATATACCAGCAGTATATTTCGCAACATCAGCTTTTACACAAGGTTATCGTGTATCTCTTCTTCCAAGACCCTCGTAAGTACAGGCCTGGAAGCAGCGTTTGTGTTTGTGTTGGTAATAGACCCATTATCTGTCAAATAGGAAGAAATTAAATGGAGGAGGTAAAAGTTCGGGATATTTTGCCGTAAAAAGTCATAAAATAATATATTTAACCAGTTTTTGTTGCAATAGGATTACCAGTTAATAGTGCTTTAGTGATTTATTTAAGAAAAGTTAAAAAAATCGAGTGGTTAAGTGTGTTTTAAGTGTGTTAATTGTAAAGGTGGCCAATTTTGTTTACATTCGCGGTGGTTTTTTCTTGTTTATTTAGCGGAAAAATGTTGAATTTGTGTAGTAATATAATAAAAAGTGCTTTTTGAATGATTAAAGATTATTATAGAATATTTATTAAACACATTAAGTGCAAGTACCACCATACAACATGCATAACAATAACTTTTTCACTTTTCCTTCATATTTTTCTGCACTTATGTTTTTAATAAGTATTCCATAATAATCTTTAATCACTCAAAAAGCACTTTTTATTATATTACTACACAAATTCAACATTTTTCCGCTAAATAAACAAGAAAAAACCACCGCGAATGTAAACAAAATTGGCCACCTTCACATTTAACACACTTAAAACACACTTAAACTCTCAATTTTTTTAAATTTTCTTAATTAAATCACTAAAGCACTATTCACTGGTAATCCTATTGCAACAAAAACTGGTTAAATATATTATTTTATGACTTTTTACGGCAAACTAATGCAAAAATATTCCAAACTTTACATCACGGCGTATAAATCCAACAAAAGTGACAGATTCTGGGACTACGAGCAGCTGCGTTAGGGTTAGTGAGATAGGCAACTTCCAGGCCTGTACTTGAGAAGGTCTTGCTTCTTCTCAACTTCTCGTTGATCGTGTGCATATTTACTCTATGCTGTAAGCTATGCTGTAGAAAATTTGGCTCTCGAAATATAAAATCGAAATTGTTGTTGTTGTTTTTCTACATTAGGCCACTGGGTGAAGTCACATTTTCTACGATATTCGAAGCTATCAGTCTCTTATACATTACCTTCATTCTGTATACCGTGAGAATATTTATCATTCTTTTGGCCAATATGAGTGTGTGTATGTGTGAATAGAATAAGCAGAGAATCAGATATCGACTTCTCGTTGAGTGCAGATATGATTGATTGATAAGAACTCTTTGCTATATTCTTACACGAGGGGTCCATGAAAATTTTATCTGGTTGCTGATCTGTGTGTGTGTGTTGGTTTAATGTAGATGTTTTTTCATCCACCTGTTCAGGATAACTTTTTTATAAAATAAAAACACCGAAATATTGTATTTATGGAAAATCTTTATTTTAAAAATTATTAACAGTAATTACAAAACAGCTTTTTAGAATGATTTTTCTAATGATAATGATCTTAAGATTGTCTTTGATATTTATTTTTCTAAGTTTCTAAAATTTTATTTTTTTGTTAATGAGTTGGTTCTCACCAGCTCGTTGAGATTTAAATTTTTTTCCCATAGAAAGTGAAGCTTCATATTTAGTCTGGGAATTTATTCATTGTTTTACAGTTTGACTCCTTAGGCGCCATTGATGATAACAATAGGAGGCATACTATGCAATTTTCCTGACTTCACTGGTAAGTGGTATGTATTCCACTATTCTATCATGCAGCAATAAACAGTAGGCTGTAGTGTTGGCTGGAACGTTCGCAGATGTCTTGAACTCCACCCTTATATCCACAGGACCGGTTTTAATAGCCTCGTTTTGACGTGAACAATCAATTACTGAGATTGGTGCATTGCTCTTAAACTCATCCCATGAGAGGAGCGGCTGGAATTGACGTTGATAGTACGAAGGTTGAAATTTTATATACATATCATATAGACGTGCATATTTATCTATATCAAACTTCAGATTCAAATCGCTATACGGGTATGATTCAGAATTCAGGTGTACTTTAACATCTGTCAGCATGCAATGATCAAATTTGCTGGCATTTTTTGTTCTATCATTTTTGCGATTTGTTTGTAGAGCAAAGATAATATAGCGAGGTTTTTCCATCTGGGATGACGTTTTAACAGACCAAATGTGATGAGTTGTTGCTGGTAACGCCGGATACTCATATAAATCCCAACTTCTGAATGGCATTCGTATTTCACGCCCACTCTCAATGATTTTAAATATAGTCAATTTCTCATGGTCGGCAACATTAACATGTGGAACGCGCCATTGAAGTTTAAATATTTCAATTTTTACAGCATCTGTTGGTGATACGATTGCATCTTCATCTGCCCTGCTTCGTATTAATACGAGTTCATGCTTAGCATTCGCAATAATTTTCTTATAGTCTTCAGCAAACCCCAACAATGATTTCAGCGGTACACAGAAATTGAAAAATCCTTCGGTTGGTGTAATCGACTTATCAGGTGACCAGCTGGCGTTGAGTAACATTTTACTCTCATTTTCACTCAATGATATATAATTTTTTAGTGTTGTAGCAATTCCAAGATTTCGAGTTCTATCAATTTCTACGCAATTGAGCTCATATCGAATTTCCTCAAAGAGGAACGATACAGCATTATTTACCAGCTCTTCAGTGTCTGATATTGATTCATCTGATTTAATTAGTTTTCCTTCTATGTATATAAAACTTTCGGCTGGTAAGATAGGTCTTGATGTTGCACAGAAATACGGATTTCATCGCTGTTTTTGAATGATGTTAAGAATGGTGAATAGATGTGGTAGTCAATTTTTGATATGCTATTATCATAATTTACATCCCCAGTAATACTCAAGATGTTGCTCATTGCTTCAAATTTAGTTCTAATGATTTTAGATATTTTATATTATCGGGTGTCAGCTGACGTCTTGCACGCTTCAAGGTCACTGGATGACTAATGTTTCCGGTGAAGTTCGTTCTATATATATATATATCGTTTCACCTCGAAAATTTATTAGATCTCCGTCCTGATCAACGATCTTCAGTGTGAGAGAACTTATCCGTTTGACGTTCACAGGTAAATAGATCACATTCGAGGGAACCTTTACTATTTTATAACCAGGTCCCACGATTGGAGCAAATTCATGGAGCATATGCACATGTTTATTGTTAATGTATGAGCCTGATATGATGTTACATTCTACCCGAATAGTATTAACTTTAATTATATTAACAGGTAAATCTGATGTATGAAGCATATTTGCATCCAATACACGTCCCCCAAATCCCAACAGTGGAGCGATAGATCGCTCTTTTTCAAAATGCAGAACTTCGGAGGCCTTTATTTCACTCTTCAAGGTATTATTGTTTGCTCTTAATAAGACTGATGCCTTGCTGTCGCTTTTATTTAAACTTTGCTGCACCAATGTTGCTATATCATCAATCTCTTATGATCCCACAGGTATTTCGATAGACGCATCCGCCACATGCAATAAATTGTTGCTCTCATCAATATTAGGTATAGAATTGTATGTCTGAAAATCGATCAATCCGCAAACGTAATCTCCAAATAATTCCAATGGTGGAAAGTATTCGGCGGTGAGAACTGATGTATTGCCTGTAAGAGAGAGTGTTATCGACATGGCTACTTGAAATGAAATGACTATGGTTATTTACGAAAGTCTTTATTTATATATGTTGAATAACATTATGTAAGAATTTTAAACATAAGTGGCCGCAAATTACTGAATTGAAATTTTGATGAGGTGTATAGTTGTATGTAACTGCATCACCCAAATAATTTGCAACTTCTCGCGGCGGCTGCAAGTTTCCAAAACTATCAAAGTAATTTATGATATTTTCATTCTTCTTGTACGCTACCCAATGCGTTCCAGGTCCAGATGACACATCTAGATTTATAATGCCACTCTCATTTTTCCATGGTTTTCGCGGTAATTGATCGCGCATAAATACTCCTCGAAAGTGGGCTATGTGCTGTGAATATTTACGTAGATCATTTTCATTGAGAGCTCTTTTGGGTAGCGACTTTAGTAGTTTTTTGGCTGAGGGTTGAGGAAAAGTCCCAGTCCTTTCCTATATGGCTTTAGAAATAATCCTTGTCCACGTTTTCCTAGTGCTATAGCTTCCATTGACTCATTATGGCGTTTCGCTTTTTATCCTTGGAAAGGTTGTTTTGGGTTTCTGGAAATTTTGCAACCCGGAGATTATTTTTAGGATTAGCTACGAAATCAGCAGAGCTTTAATCTGCCAAGGATTGCAATCTTTCACTTTCTACATTACCATTGATTTGAACAGAACTTGGACCATCCATCCTTCTATTCTTTAAATCAAGCTTACTACTAGACCTTGCACCATGCCTTGAACAACATGACGGTCTAGTAGCACAAAGTGTTACTCCTAAGCTTCATCGTAACACAAAAAATTTGTTCTAAAATTATGTTATTGTTATTTTTAATGAGAGTTGTAATTTGGAAACTGCTCTGTACAGTACGGAAATGTTATACTCATTACATTTCAAAATTAAAAGCCGGTCTCGACATTGTTGTATTTATAAATTTAATAATATATATTTATTAAACTATAAACATTTTATTTGTTTCAGCTTCTCCAATAATCCGAACTCCCAACAAAACAGATAGAATAGATTCAAACTACAATGTGGAAGGCCCGCCAAAAGGGAAAAAATCAAAAGACGTAAGTTATTATGCGTACTAACATTTAAGTTAGTTAGGCAAAACTACTGGGCCACGCAGTGTACAGGCCATGACAATGTGTTCACTATGATCTCTTAACGGCATTTTTACGGTCCTTTTGTCTCCTCATAAAACCCTGTACAGACAACGCTCTTAATGAGCATTAAGAAATGTGAATTAAGCGCTTAACAAATGTTTTGGTGCAGAAATCCAAAAGTTATCAGTTTAGACTTATATTAACTTGTACAACCGGTGCTGCTGCTGCTGAAAGAAAACTAGTGTAGATTGGGCCAATAAATAATTTCTGCGGAAATTTTACAAAAAGGCACAAGCAGTTTTGTTAATTTACAATATATATAATAATCCATGCAAATGCTTCAAGTGAAGCATAAAATTTATAGTAATATTACAAACATTATAGTTATATTACAATAAGTAATAGATCAACAAATATTTTAATATACTATTTTCGCAAATTGTTAAATGTACGAAACTAATCCAGTTATTCTTTTTTACTTATAGAACGGTTTCTGTTGCGTTATATCAATGCACGATGGAATTGTTTTATACACGACACCAAGTATTACTGATATTCTTGGGTTTCCTCGGGATATGTGGTTGGGGCGGTCCTTTATCGATTTTGTACACCCAAAAGATAGAGCAACATTCGCTAGCCAAATTACCATGGGTGTAGCAGTTCCAATAGCAGAAACACGAGGAAGCTATCCAAAAGATACACGAAGTTCATTATGTGTTATGCTTCGACGATACAGGGGACTGAAAACAGAAGGATATGGTGTAACAGGAACAGCAGTGACTTACGAACCTTTTCGATTAGTCCTTACATTTAAGGAGGCGCCAGAAGAACCTCGTTCTGAAAACTCAAATAATTTAATTCCTAATGGAACAAGCATGCTTTTAGTTGTATGTGCAACACCTATTAAAAGTGTTTATAAAGGTAAGAATTCGGTGATACATAAATTTGAATAAATGTATTTGTTATTGATTAATTGTAGTTCCCGAAGAAATACTCGCACACAGATCTCCCAAATTTTCAACTCGTCATACTGCATCTGGTATATTATCTCATGTGGACGGTGCTGCGGTTTCCGCTCTAGGCTTCTTACCACAAGACATGACGGGACGATCTATAATGGATTTTTATCACCCAGAGGATTTACCCTTTTTGAAAGATATTTATGAAACGGTTATGAAAAAGGGACAAACTGCAGGAGCTGCGTTCAGCAGCAAACCCTACAGATTTCTCGTCCATAATGGTTGTTATATAGCTTTGGAAACAGAATGGACAAGTTTCATCAATCCCTGGTCAAGAAAACTGGAATTTGTAATAGGTCATCATCGCGTTTTTCAAGGTATTTCAATTATTGTAAACGATGTACTATCCAGACATAGTTTTGATTAATTTTAATATATTTTTATTAATTACATTTCTTTATATTTCCATAAGGCCCAACTAACTGTGAAGTTTTCGATCCTCCAATAAGCACAATCACAATCCCTGATGAAGTTAGACAAAAAGCACAATTATTGAAGGAAGAAATTCTGAAATTATTGTCAGAAACAGTTTCTCGTCCATCTGATACAGTAAAGCAAGAAGTGTCAAAAAGATGTCAAGCATTAGCATCATTCATGGAAACACTGATGGATGAAGTAACTCGGCATGATTTAAAGCTAGACTTGCCGCAAGAAACAGAATTGACAGTTTCCGAAAGAGATTCTGTTATGCTTGGAGAAATATCTCCACATCATGAATATTACGATAGTAAAAGTTCTACAGAAACACCACCTAGCTATAATCAATTAAATTATAATGAAAACCTTCAGCGCTTCTTTAATAGCAAACCTGCCACAGTTCCAGCCCCAGAAGATGCGATGAAAATCGATCAATCATATAATGATGGTGGAGATCCTCGTGCTGCCCTCAGCCCGGTGCAGTGCATTGACAGTAGCGGCGGTAGTGGCTCTGCGGGAAATCTCAGTTCTGGAAGCAACGTGCAGATGGAAACTATAACAAACACAAGTAACACCGGCACAGGGACATCTTCTGGTAGCTTTCAACCTCCAACTTTAACAGAAGCTCTTCTTAGTAAGCACAATGATGATATGGAAAAAATAATGCTAAAAAAACACAGAGAATCAAGGGGTCGATCAGGGGATAAAATGAAAAAGATTTCTGAAAAGAATCTAGATAATACCGCAGGTCATGGAGTAAAGAGAAGTGGTTCTCACTCGTGGGAAGGAGAAGCGCACAAGTCAACAAAGCATCACCATCCTCTTGAGCCACAGAGAGATATTCAAGACGAAACAGGTGTTTTACCACACACACATGTGGATATTGGTCCAAGCGATCAATTTTCTCAACAGCGGGCACAAAACGTGGAACTCTGGCCGCCCTTCTCAGTCAGTTTAACCTCCACGCAAACATCGCAAACGACTACACAAAATCAATTTGGAACAACAGCTGGCCTTTTTCCCGCTGTGTACTATATACCAACAACACAGCAAGGAACTCAAAGGGGAGAGCATCCCGGCCCACCTTCGTCTACCCCGTATTCGGTTCAGTACATGACGGGGTTGATGTATCCTCATCCCACCATGTTTTATCCTCATGCAACTATGATGTATCAGCCGATGCCGTTTCAGGCTATATCTAATTCTGTAGCTCTTCCCGAACAACTATCCACCCCGAATTATTGCGTAAGATTTCGTATCCAAAGCTATATTAATATAAATAAACTCACAACTTTTCAGAATCCTAATCCCGAATGGTCAATACCGGCACATTTGAATAACAACAATCCAAATTCCACAGTAGTCGTTCAGTCCCAGAGACCGTCATCACAAGCAACATCAGTGAAAGCAGAACCAGGCTCTAATGTGGTTTGTATAAATATTTCCCGTAGTTTTGAGTTTATTATTTATGCTAGAAAAAACTCAGGCACCTTCTGACTCTTCGAAAAAAGAAATTGCCGATTCTCCAATTGCTTCTATACAAGATGACGTGAAAACTGAATCGAAAGGTCAAGACGACTTGGCAAAGGTATGTTTATCTACATTTAAGAATTCATTACTTGCACAAAATGTTTCAAAATGAATTCTATCAATTCAAACTAAGCACAGTAAAACATTGTTTTTCCAACTAAATTTTATCTACAAAAGTTGTGTATAATATTAAAGATTATATAATATTATCCTACATGTATATAATATTGAATGACAACCAAAGTCTCGATTGTAGAAAATTTAAATATTATGATATAGTAAATACATGATAAATCCATGTAATAATGTACTGTACGGAAATAACGAAATATTTGTTTTTTAGAAATGTTAACCGTTCTATCTTATTCTTTATAGTGGACGAAGAAAACAATAACTTAATTTCTATTAATCTGATAATTTCTCTGGGCAGAAATCTTATTGACCTACAAATTCCAGACAACTAAACGCTAGTGTAAAAATCTAGATCTATTTTGTACACATTCCTAGCAAAGGGTGGGTGTGGGTGTATGTTATGCCTGCCTATTTTAGAAAAAAACTTATTCCACAATACTCTTCACGACTTCACTTGCGTCCTAGAGCTATGTTCCTTAATCAGTAATCATAATACATACTACAAATTAGTCCGGGGATATTAGCATTTAAAGGAGACAAAATTCAGAAATGGCTGAAAATTGGTCCACAGCTTCCTTGGGACTTTTTAAGAAAACAATTTCGGAATCACAAAAAGAAAACATGGCCGCCGAAAAAAATAGCGGTTTTCCGGTGTTTTCCTTGTATCTCGGTTTCTATAGGTCGTACAACCCCGTACAAATGCCCTAAATGTTGACAATGAAATACTCTACATCTTTAGTTCTTACAAAGATGTTGACCTGATAAACCCTTTCAAAGTTATTCAAGGTCAAAATTATCAAAAATTAATTTTTGGCCACAAAATCACTCAAAAACTGCTTTTTTCGAAAATTTATTTTGGTCAGTCAATACGAAAGGTTATTCCCTACAAAAAAGCCTCTTGCCATTTTTTCGAAAACTTAACCGTTTCAAAATTATTCAAGGTCAAAGTTTCCAAAAATCAGTTTTTAATAGAACTTTGCGGTTTTTAACTTCCCATTGGAAGTTATTGTAATCGGTCCGAAAATCGGATTCGAAATTTTCAATGTATTTACACTTTTCAAGGTCCTAATAGCATTTTAAGCAAAAATTTGAGAAGAAATATGGGTGTGTGTGCGTACGTATGTGGTCATTTTTTCCTGCACGATTTCGCACGAACCAAAAAATATATCTACTTCGTTAAGGTGCCGTTCGAAGCGTATTAAAAGACATATGAATTGAAAAGATTTTCATAAAAATCGGTCCGCCCGTTTTTTTGTGTGAACGACTTAAGTGATTTTTGTACCAGCACGATTTCGTGAGAACCAAAAAAGATATCGACTTCATTAAGGTGCCTTTCGAAGCGTGTTAAAGGACATATGATCTGAAAAGATTTTCATAAAAATCGGTCGAACCGTTTTTTTGTTTGAACGACGGAAGTGATTTTTGTACCAGCACGATTTCGCGCGAACCAAAAAAGACACCGACTTCGTTGAGGTGCCGTTCAAAGCGTGTTAAAGGAAATATGATCTGAAAAGATTTTCATAAAAATCGTTCGAGTTGTTTTTTTGTTTGAACGAAGTTCTTGATTTTTGTACCTGCCCAATATCGCGCGAACCAAATATGATACCGACTTCGTTGAGGTGCCGATCGAAATGTATTAACGAAGATATGATCTAAAAAATTATCATGACATTCGGTCAAGGCTTTTTTGTGTTTAAATGAAGAGACTTCGGCAAGTGTTCCAAGTAACTTAAATTAATAAGTTTTGCTACTGTCTAATATACTCGTTGGAATGAAACCCGTTCCAAATTAGGTTAACTTTTATCGATTCAGCCCAGCACTAGCTTCCCACGAAATTTTCAATCATTTGTCCATTTTCTGCCATACATCTGCCTACACACAATTCACGAATAGGTGATTTATCGTGACTAAGTATTTTGTAACGTAACGTCCGCATGAGTTGTTAAAGAATTAGCAGAGTGGTCATTATTTTGGTAGATCGTAACTCTAAAAGCTGCAACTTCAGGTCGCTGAAAAATTTAACTATATACTTGTTAAATAAGTTTTGAAATAACAACATATTCTTCATTTTTTATCCAAGTGTCAGTGTTAAAAGTAATACATTAATTTTGTTTACAAATTCGTCATCCTAATCTTGTAAATACGCACATATCATTCGACAACTTAGCGAAAGTATTGATTAACAAATGTGACAAATATTAGGTACTAGTTGGGACCCGGCGCGCCTATGCTGCTCCCATAAGCCAATAGTAGTAATCAGGTGATATGATTCAATTGAAATTGACATATGAAACAAATTTTTTAAAGTTGGAAAATATTATTACATCCTGAAATAAAAAAAAATAAAAGGATTATATCTACTAATTTCAGATTTAGAAATGGACTTTTGACGGTGATGGACATTATATGCTTGCAGTCACGTACTGAGGGGGTGTGACTTCAGAGGAATATTGTCCATTACCAGACATGTAATAAAATGCAGAAAAATTACATGTCTTGCAATTGCTTGGCCCCTGGGTTCTCATCTGCAATGTCACTGACTCAGGTTTTATTTGTTTTCCCGTATTGCAGAATCCTAAACTTATACCTAAAAATTCAGAGGTGATGGGTTTCTTTCCTTCTTATCCGTTATACATAAATCATCCCACATTTCCGTTTCTCCTTACCATCTTTCCAAAAAAACTTTGTTGATCAATTCTGAACTGATTGCTTAGAGAGCTTCAGGACGCACTATATGCAATGGTTTTCCATTTGTAGCTAAAATGTCAAGATTTTCCGATTTTTCAACTCTTGAACAACCTACATACAGCTAACCGGGAAATGTGACACTTATTTGGCAAAATTCTTCCGCCATATAGGCCCCACAATTTTGAATTTATAAGTTTTGATCATAAATTCGTTATTTACTACCTTAAAAACTCCCATATACCGATTTTAGTTGGAATCGGAATACAATTCGCAAACTCGTCGGCCATATTGGTGCGGCCATTTTAAATTTAAATTTTGATCATAAAGTCGTTATTTGCTATCTTAAAAAACCCCAGATACCGATTTTAATTGGAATCGGAACACAATTTGCAAATTCGTCAGCCATTTTGAATTTATAAGTTTTGACCAGAAATTCGTTATTTGCGACCTTAAAAACTCATAGATACCCACTTTCATTGGAATCGGTACAAAAGTAACAAAACTCGTCCGCCATATTGACGCGGCCATTTTGAATTTATAAGTTCTGATCATAAATTCCTTATTTGCTACCTTAAAAAACCTCAGATACCGATTTTCAAGGGAATCGGAACGCAATTTGCAAATTCGTCGGCCATATTGTCGCGGCCATTTTGAATTTATAAGTTTTGACCAAATATACGTTATTTGCGACCTTAAAAACCCCTAGATACACACTTTCATTGGAATCGGAATAAAATTGGCAAATTCAACCATATTTCTGCGGCAATTTTGAATTTTGGTCATATTTCGGCGGCCATTTTGAATTTCGAAAATCGGGCGTCGAGGTGCATCATAGGAGACCTCCACGGACCTTCATGCAAAAATTCAAATCTCTGCGATGATTTTCAACGAAGCTCTCCATGACAGCGCCATCTAGGAGTGACTTTAGAAAGTAATAAAATAGCCTATTTTCTAAGTTTGATTGTAAATAGCACATGGTTAAAATTTCATTAAGATCGGTTGCACGGTGTAGGAGCCTATAGCGAACATACATACATACACACATTCATTTTTATATATATAGATTTTGTATTATATATTGATTATTGTTTATTTATTATTAAAATATCCATTGATAATATTCCACATTCATAATACTGGGAAGTTTATCTTGTGGACCGAAAGGGTCAAAAGCCACATCCCAACTAGTTTTCTTCTTCAATGACCCATTGACCGATTCCTGCAATAAAAATTCGTAAACGTATTAATTCGTTTCTATGTCATAATTAATAGCCTACTACCCCACATGCAAAAACTTAATAATAATTATAGATAAGCAAGTTTTCAATCAAGCAAGGAACCTCTTTAGTAAATCACACCAGAGTAAACATATTTAACTGCCACATTAGGGCGATTAATCGCGGGTGCAACAGTTGGACGCATGTGAAGTTTTTTAGTAATAAAATAAAAAACATTTTTAATGAAATTATTCTTGGAAAGCTACATTTTAACATGTTCACTTTTTATTAGTTTATACGAATTTTAATGAAATATTTAAATAGTCAGGAGAGCCGTTCAAAGTGCATCGCGGGTGCAACAAGACTCGTTGCACCCGCGATGCACTTTGAACGGCTCTCCTGACTATTTAAATATTTCATTAAAATTCGTATAAACTAATAAAAAGTGAACATGTTAAAATGTAGCTTTCCAAGAATAATTTCATTAAAAATGTTTTTTATTTTATTATTAAAAAACTTTACATGCGTCCAACTGTTGCACCCGCGATAATAGAATCGCCCACTAGCTACTTTACCTAGATCTATATGAACTAAAGTACACATAATGTAACTATGGTAAATATACCAAACTGCTTTATCTAAGGTAAGAGTAGTATATCAGTTGTTTTTAAAGTGTGGTCCAAAATACCATCATCCAAGACTAATACACTGACTTATTTGAATACCTACGTAAACAGCCTGATTTACAGTAATTAATTATATTTTGTTTTGAGTCTCCACAACATTAAGAAATTTTCAGATTGGCTAGTTTACTATTCGACCGACGATATGCTGTAAAGGGCAATTTTGATCTACATTAAATGTACAACGTATCTAACGTATTTAATTGGATAAGGATTAATACTGTATTGTTCAAAATATACCTTTGTAAATAACCTATTATTTTTTAGTAATATGTAAAAGATAAAAATGGTTACTGTGGGTTATCCTTAGAAGAGAGACATATATCATCCATAGACCTTTTTAAGATATACAAATCTGTAGTACATTATTTTCATCTACCTCGTAAGCTTTGCTTTATGCTATTTAGAGATTGTTATGTAACCTCACATAATATTGTCAATCATGTAGTACAAAACAGTAAAAATTAATTAAGAAATATGTATCTGTACCTAACCAATATAATTGCTAGCTATATAATTTTTTACATTTTTAAATGCTCTTAAATATGTGCATTGTTGCACATTGAAAAGAACACTATTTTGAAAGTAAAACAAGGGAACCTCAAATACGCTAAAAACAAAAAAAAAATTTTTTGTTCTCTATTTCAAGTCTGCAGACTTTTTTTTAAATCTTTTAAATTTGCTCGAACAGAAATTTCAAGTTCAATTGCTCAATCAACGTTGTAATTACGGCGTGTCTATTCGCACCAAAAATATGGTCACACGGGTCGCACGGGTCACACGGGCCACGGGTCGCACGTGTCACGTGTCTCACGGGGCACATTTCACACGAGCCACGGGCGCACGGGTCACGGGTCACACGGGCCACGGGTCACGGCCACGAGTCACACGGTTCACACGAGCCACGGGTCACACGGGTCACGGGTCACGGCTCACACGGGCCACGGGTCATCGCGATATGGGCTATACGGGCGACACAGGGCCCGGGTAGTAATTTCTTCCAGAATTGGAGAAAATCTTTGCCGTGCAATCTGTGCTCTATCCACTGTCTGCAGGCGCGGATTCATAACCCCCGTGACCCCCCCAAGCGCTCGCTGTTTAAAATATAGCGCGTGTAACCAGTGCACGTGAAAGATGTGAAACATCTTTGGCGATCTTTATCTTTCTTTAAATTGAATAATTAATAATAATAAAGGCCATTTTACATCCCAAACGCAAAGGGGAAACGCAGCTCTGGAGCTCTTTTATCGCACAGCAATTTTGCGTTTGGGATGTAAAAAAGCCGTAAATTTTTTACACACCGATTTGTGTTGATGACCTTCGACCAAGATGTCTGACCGCATTTGAAATATATTTTTGGTGGGCTTGGAGACACATTTTTCTAGACAAGTCGATTTTATTTAATTATACAGTCGTTATACAGATTTTTATGCTCCCCATGTTTTTATTTTAGTCTGTTAAAAGTCTCAGACTATTACTTAATCCGCTGACGCGACGCAGCGACTTAAAGTGCCTCTTGGCATACGACATGAGAAAACAGCACGGCTACTATTACAAGATTTCTTACCAGACGTCAGAATCTCAAGAAGGCCCATGTTTGTATTCTAATTATTTTCTAGTTTTTGGTACAGCTTATGATTTCAAATAAAACCATTTAACTTTAAAGTTTTTTTACCTATTTTTATTTTCTAGTTTTTAGTTTGGTTTTGGCTTCTCATCCTTTCCAACTCTTTCATTGCATCTTTGTTGCACGGTTTCTTACCTGTTAATTTCTCACAATCAAGCTCCTCAATACATAGCCCTTCCAAAGTTCTTACGCGACTCAATGCTACATACCATATTGCCAGCGGCATTTTGAATTTTCTAATTTTGACAACAAATTCATTATTTCCGACCTTAAACACACCCAAATAGAGATTTTCAGTGAAATCGAATTGTTATTACCAAAATAGTACCGCCATTTTGAATTTTCAAATTTTGACCACACATTCGTCATCTGTCACCTTAAAAACCCTACCATACCGATTTTCAATGGATTCAGAACACATCTGCAAAATTCATCCGCCATATTGCCGCCGCCATTTTGAATTTTCGAATTTTGAAAACAGATTCATCATATGTGAACTTAAAAACTCCCCGATACCGGTTTTCAACATATTCAGAACACATTTGCAAAATTCATCCGCCATTTTGAATTTTAAAATTTTGACAACGGAATCGTCATTTATGGCCCTAAAAACCCCCGGATACCGATTTTCAATGGATTCAGAACATATTCGCAAAATTCATCCGCCATATTGGCGCGGCCATTTTGAATTTTCTATTTTTGACCACAGAATCGTCATTTGTGGCCCTAAAAACCCCCCGATATTGATGAAATGATGAAATCGGAACACAATTGGAAAATTCGTCCGCCATCTTGGAACCGCCATCTTGATTTTTTACAAAAATGTCAGATTGCATTGTCACGGGAACTCAATGTGTGTGCAAAGTTTCATAAGAATCGGTTAAGTATAATTAGTTGAAAAAGCTGTCGCAAGATTTGAACCGAACAAACAAACAAACAAATATACGAGGATGCTAAATAAAACCATTAAATATAAATAATAAAATTCAAATGCAGAGATCAAGAATTGAACCCGCGACTTTTTGGAATATCAACGTCGTAAGGCAACCACTCAACCATTTGTTCCACTCTGCCTATGTCTGGCTCGTTATGTCTGGCTCGCGGCGCGGCATATAAACACTTTTCTTTGGTGCTACTATTTTTTTTTTAAAATCTTCGTCTTATTCTGTCTTGCTCAATACAGATCTTCCGTTTCGCGGAATGAAAATTGGATTGGACGAAGCGTTCCCTATAAAGCGTTCCCTAAAAAGCGTTCCCACAAAATGTTCCCGACCTTGAAGAATTACTCTCAACGCGCGCAAAGATGTTTCACATCAAAAACAAAATTGACCCAACCAAAAAAACAAAAACAAAAATAACCAAAAGACCAAAACCGACCTAACTTTTTAACAAATTAAAAAAACGACCTTAAAAAAACCACCTTCAAAGTCAACAACAGATTGATCTACACTCTTTCTATATGTTTTTACTAAAAAATATGTTTTTTTTCAATAAAAAAAGGTTATGTGTGCACAGTCCGCGATAAGAAAAAGGTGGTGGTCCAGCGGTTTGAGCTGTGCGTAGTCAGCTCCAATTAAATTTTTATGCAGGGCTTTGATTTGTAGTCTAGTACCATTACACAATTTCAGTGGTTTTAAATTCCGAAGGAGCATTACGTGTGTGCCCTTTCGCAGAGTAAGCTTATGATATGGAAGACCCGGTCGTTTAAGTGACAGACCAACTTATAGACCTTTTCTTCGCCATCAAAGGACTTTAGCAGCATGTCATTAATGAACGCAGCTTGATCGTTTCTATAGGCTTGTTCTGTATTTGAGCAATGCCGGGATAAATGTGATTTATCAGTTCGTAGTTACTAATGTGCACCGTTATGACGCGGTGCTACCATTTCAAGTTTCACAAATTTTGAACGCTCATTTCATCCCCTAGGGGTTGAATTTCAAGAATTATTTATGCTGTATAGTATTTATACCAAGTTCGAAGAAAATCTGACTAAACAAAAAATATTCCCATACAGTGCCGCGGCTGGCATATGTGCAGAGTGTGCAACTTCACAGGGCCCCGCGTATTAGGGGCCCCGCGAGCAAAGCGAGCGAAAAAAAATGTTGCAATAAAAATCATTTGAATTCATTTTTTGCATTTTTACTTCATTGAATGGGCCACATAAATGAGTATGGGCCACACAAATCAGCATATGGGCCATAATTCTGTCGCGGGGACGGGTCTCTATGAAGGAAATAGCGCGAGCGAAGCGAACGAAAAATTATTTAGGATTCCCTGGGGCCTCTCGCTGAATTTTTGCACAGGGCCCCCAATTGTCTGGCCGCGGCACTGTTCCCATACAACCCATTCAACCTCATTTCACCCCCTTAGGGGTAGAATTTAGAAAAATCCTAAAAGACTTGTTTCATTATTTATGGTGTGGAGTATTTTTACTAAGTTTGAAGAAAATCTGACTAAAGCCGTGTCCACACATAACAAACATTTGACAAACATTTGGTAAACATTTGACAAACATTTCACAAACATTTGACAAACGTTTGACAAACATTTGAATAATGTTTGTTTTGTGTGGACGCGAGGCTTGGAGTTTTTGGATTTTTAAAAATGTTTGGATTTAATCCAAATGAAATGGAAAACATCTGATGTTGGTTGAAAAATTTTCAGTAGTTTTATGCACTTTTATGTAGATGGACATTCATCTCGAGTGAGAAGTAGGATAAAACCACCATAATTATATTTCAACTCATCGAAATTTGCTGGATAAGTCAAGTAGCGACTATAAAAATAAAATAAAGCGTACTGATTCATTAAAATTAATTGTTAATGACTTATCATTTCCGTGGAAGAGATCAATAGGAGGTTGTGACAAAGAGGCACACTGAAAATCTTCCAGAATGGCTGTGAAAGACATTAAAGTGGATTCAAAGAAAGAATATGAAGATGGCACTAGTATTGGGTAGGACACGATTACATAATGAGTTTGTAAAAGGGACTTAATTTTCTTTTGAGCCAGTACAATGTCATACATCAAATGAGGCGAGACGCCATTGTAATGCCAAAATGACATAAATAAGCAAATTAAAGAAAGTAAGAAAATAAATACCAACGAAGACCTTTTTTCACGAGTTTTATTCTAATATGCATTTAACTGCCTCAGAGTAAGAGTAAAAGAGTAAGAAACCTACGCCCCCACGATATATATTTATATTTTACAATCACACCTCGCCTCATTTCAAATTGGATATTTTACTGCGCCAAAAGTAGTAAGAGAGAAGAAACCCAACACTACGTATTTACAGTCCCCCGCCCCTCATTTAAAATTAAATTTTAATGCCCCAAAAGAAGTAAGAAAGAAGAAATCCATGTCTCAAGTATTTACAATCACACCTCGCCTCGTTTATCTCGATACACGTGCATATACCAGTAGGAGATTATTTTTGAACCGGGACATTTAAAAAAATTGAGGCCTCAGTACAATTTACCAGCGTATAAGGGACAAATCTACAGAACAGACACAGGAAATAACAAACATTACGGAACACATTTTTCTCGCACAAACTTCACCAAATGTTTGACTAATATTTGTCAAACATTTGTCAAATATTTGTCAACCCCCTAGACAAATGTTTTTTTGCAAATGTTTGTTATGTGTGGATCGGCCTTAAGGCGGGACCACACATAACAAACATTTGCAAAAAAAACATTTGACAAATGTTTGACGAATGTTTGACAATGTTTGGCAAATGTTTGACAAACATTCGTCAAACATTTGGTGAAGTTTTTGCGAGAAAAATATTTTCCGAAATGTTTGTTATTTCCTGTGTCTTCCGTAGGAAAAATAGATTCTTCATTTACCACAATTTCGACAGGATTTTCTTCCTGATCTCCCATTTCAGAAGCCACTGTTATTGAATATTCCCTTTCGTTTAGATTTTTGTCTGTGTCATCTAGAGTTGACCAGGATTTACACGAGGCAGTACATTTGTCCCTTACACGATAGTAAAATGTACTGATGCCTTTGAAATGTCCCGGTTAAAAAATAATTTTCTACTGGTATATGAGGCTTTATCGAGATAAATGAGGCGAGGTGTAATTGTAAATACGTACTGGAGAGACATGGAATTCTTTTTTTTACTTCTTTTGGTGCAATAAAGTTAAACTTGAAATGAAGGGCGGTGAATTGTAAATACGTACTGGTAGGATTCTTCTCTCTTACTTCTTATGGCGCAGTAAAATATCCAATTTGAAATGAAACGAGTTGTGATTGTAAAATATAAATATATATAGTAGAGGCATAGGTTTCTTACTCTCTTATTCTAACTCTGAGGCAGTTTAATGCATATTAGAATCAAACTCGTGATAAAAGCTCTGCATTGGTATTTATTTTCTTTCTTTCTTTAATTTGCTTATTTTTGCCATTTTGGCATTACAATGGCACATCGCCGCATTTGAAGTATGACATTGTACTGGCTCAGAAGAAAAAAGAGATCCCTCTTACAAACTCATTTTATAATCGGGTCCTACCCAACACTAGTGCCATCTTCACCTTCTTGCTCTGAATCCTCTTTAATGTCTTCCGCAGCCATTCCGGAAGATTTTCTGTGTTCCTCTTTGTCACGGCCTTCCATTGACCTCTTCCACGAACACTGATAAGCCATTGGCAATTCATTTTAATGAATCCGTACGCTTTATTTTTTGTTTTTATAGTCGTTACTTGACTTATCCCACAAATTTCGATGGGTAAACTACTCTTGAAACTTAATTATGGTGGTTTTATCCCACTTCTCACTCATGATGAATGTCCGTTTGCATAAAACTGCATGAAAGTAACTGAATAAATTTCAACAAACATCCGATGTTTTCCATTTTATTTGGATTAAATCCAAACATTTTTAAAAATCCAAAGACTCCAAGACTCGCGTCCACACATAACAAACACTATTCAAATGTTTGTCAAACGTTTGTCAAATGTTTGTCAAATGTTTATCAAATGTTTGTCAAATGTTTGTTATGTGTGGACACGGCTTAAAGAAAAAAATTCCAGATATAACCAATTCAATCCCATTTCACCCCCTTAGGGGATGAAATTCGAAAAATCCTGAAACACGTGTTTCATTATTTATGGTGTGGAGTATTTATACTGTTTGAAGAAATCTGACTAAAGAAAAAAAAATCCCCATACAACCTATTCAACCTCTTTTCACCACTTTAGGGGATGAATTTTGAAAAATCGCTTCATAGTGAATGTCCACGTTATTATAGGGATGCACTGTCAAAATTTCAGCCTCTTAGATCCAGCGGTTTGTGTTAACCCCATTTCACCCCCTAAGGGGATGAATTTCGAAAAATCGCTTCTTAGTGGATGTCCACGTCATTATAGGGATGCACTGTGAAAATTTCATCCCTTAGGTCCAGCGGTTTGGGCTGTGCGTTGTCTGTCAGTCAGTAACGTTACTGTTTTATATGTATATGACTGTCTGTGCTGAATATGTGATTGAATATAAATTAATTTTGAATTACATACTAAGTTGGTGTAAAATAAATATTTGTTTTTAGTATTAGTTCAGTAATCAAACAATTATAACATCACTAGTTGGGACCCGGCGCGCCTCTCTGCACCCATAAACCAATAGCCCTAACTGTAATAGCTTTAAGACGTCTTAAGATTCCTTGTATTGTTTCCCATTATACTTACGTTGGAGTCAAAAATGTATAGAATCTGGCCCATTTCCGGAATAATCAATGAATGTAGTGGCTCTGGTGGCGGTATAGATGTTTTCAAATGCTGTGACATTTGGCGCAGGTTGGGGTAAAAAGCTCTCAAAAATGTTTAAAAGCTTGAGAGCATTTTTCTTCCTCTCTAATTGAAAAAAAAGCTCCAAAAAAGAAGGCAAAAGGCGCGCGCAAAAGAATTCTCAGCAATTCACATATAATTTCTGACAACTTGTTGGAAATATTATGACGACTCTGTTTTTTTATTAGAGCTTCTGTATATACCACAGTGGCTTAAAAATCTCAACTGAAAAACGAAATCTATATTTTCCCATTTGAATAATTGGTAGAAATTTGAAGATTTAACAGTAAATGAAATAAAAATGCGAAGGAAATATTTTAAACATTATTTATTTAAAAGGAAACAGTTTTTTTTAATAAAATTGACATTTTATTTTTCTTACAAAAAAAGGGAAAACAAATAATACATAATTTAAATATTTTTCTTAAAGTTTATTAAAATTGTTAATATAATTACAAATTTTTAAATTTTGTGTGGGTTTTTACCATTCTTCATCTCCATCGGTGTCATCAGAGTCCTCTCCTAAATTAATTATTATTCTATTTGAATTGAAAAACATACCCTCTTTTCGCAAATAATCCTCCTCGATATCCTGAACATGCCTGCAGCTTTTTCGCCAGTTCTCCTCCGTTATAGCTGAAAATTCCTTATGTACTATTTCTAAAAGCTTAGCTTCTTTGTACTCGATATTTTGTGCAGCAACTCGTCTCTTTAATATACCCCAGATCAATTCAATGGGATTTAATTGGGGATGATACGGTGGCAACCTAGAACAGGAAAAGCTAATAAATGATTAGAAAATATAATTTTATCTTTTTAATTCATACTTCAAAACATGGCCATGACATTCCAAAAGTGCATCTATACTATATTCAAGATGTTGCTCTCGATGTCTGCATATAACGTCGTATAAATCCTTTTTGTAGAATTGTTTTCAAACGAAATTCCTTTCTCTGTAAGCCAAGATATCATCTCGCTCTTGAGACTTGCAGAGATAGGAATTTTTCTTGATTTGACATTGTGATATGCAGCGTTATCCAAAACAACAACTGAATGCGTAGGTAAATTTGCCAGTAGTTTCTCCGTCAGCCATTTTTTGAAGTTTTCCGCATTCATGTCACAATGGTAATCTCCAGTACGAACTCCTGATTTGAAAATCAGGAGTGCGTTATGGATAAACCCATTTGCGGTTCCTCCGTGAACAATTATGAAGCGGGCGCCTTTTGATAGCGCTTTCTTGGGTCCCTCCTTCAGATTTTGTGAAATCCACACTTTTGCTGCAGCATGTGTTGTATGGATGTAAGTTTCATCTGGAAATAACATATGTCGTTATAGTTAATATAATAACACAAATACAAAATGGAGATGCATATTATATTATAATTAACGACGAAACAAAAACGCTTACTTACCAATATATACTATGGAACGATTATCTTCTCGATATTTTTTTACTCCCCATAGATATTTCAACCGCAAAAGACGAACCCTATTGGTTTCTGTTAACACCTCTCTATTGTCCGGCATACTTTTCCACTGATATCCCAGTCTTTTCATCAATCTCCACAAAGAAGTATCACTGCCTTCATAACTAAGCTGCTGTCTGAGCTTTTCTCGTAACAGGTGAATAGTGCATTGTCGTCCTTCACTAAGATGAAATAAATCTATTATTCTTCTTACAACATCAGAATTGAAATCATCCATTTCACTTCGTGAAGGCCTACGTTTGGCACTTTTTCTCCTTGGTGATACGAAATCTGCTCTTGACGTACTTGGCTGTGGAGAAGGCGTGCGTATTCGTACAACATTCTGGGAACCCTGCAATTTTATATTTATATTAAAACTTAAGTTTATTTAAAAAGAAAAGACTTACCTGTCCTGCTCCAGTAGTAAATTGTGCAGCGACATCAAATGGGTTACCTCTTCTAACATCGGAAGCTTCTTTGACGATTCGTCTCACTGTACTAACACTGGAAGCTGTAAATGAAAATTTTAATTAATATAAAACACAAAAAGTTCTAAAATAAACATACCTGTCATCCATGCAGTTTGATTTAGCAATGTTTGTTCCGAACAATCTTTAACCTTTAATTCGCCCGTTTGAAATTTTTTCAAAAAACAAAACGCACGAAAAATTAATTCACGTTCTTTGCTTTTTTTCCATATTTACTCCACGAATAACAAAATAACAATGAAGTAGATTGATTTTGCAGAGATATATACCTATATTTGCAAAAGCCCTCACTTTTTTAAGAAGTGGATAACGATATTCTTGGAAAATAATAAGCTCACATAAAAATTAAAAAACCCTTTGTAATAAACGCCCAAAAACAAGTAAATTTATGACTAAAGGCCCAACTATGCATGGCATAAGCGCATATGCCAAGTGCATATGTCAAGTTCGGAACCAGAACTTGTTATGAAGGTGGCTACGGTTGACATAACACGGCATAAAAGCTTTCGTTAAACATTCGTTAAACATAATGAATGCGACTTGGGTCGAACGTGACATGACAACATTAGGAAAAGCAAGTTATATTTATTGCTGTTTATTTTAGAGCAAGTGATTTTCGTTCATGTATGGAGAAATAAAAATATCTACATATATACATATATATAAATCAAAATAAATGTTCACTTTCACAGCGCAGATTTTACATCAACTTTATGTCGCTTATGTTATGCATAGGCGGTAATATGTTTTGATTGACATAATGCTGACTTTCGATATTTTTTGATGTTTTTACATATGCGCTTATGCCGTGTTGTTGGGCCTTAAAGGAAATTTTTTTGCAAACCTTTTTTATAAAAGTCTTAATTTTTTCATGTTAAGAATAATAAAATAATGAAGTAGATTAATTTTGCACAGTTATATATACATATTTGCAAAATCCCTCACTTTTTAAGAAGTAGTTAACGATATTCTTGGAAAACCATAAGCTCCGATAAAAATTGAAAACTCCTTCGAAATAAACGAAATAATAAATTTATGACTAAAGGAATTGTTTTGTAAACCTTTTTTATAAAATGTCTTAATTTTTTCATTTTACAAGAATAATGAAATGTTATTGTTTTAAAAATGTTTTGGTTTTTGAAAAACGTTTCTTAGGTAACGTGTAAGATTTTCTGCTTCAGGTATCGGAGAGATTATATACAAATACAACAACAAGTATTCTTCGCGCAACTGATAGGTTGTGATAACCTGGCCTAAAATTTATGATGAATAAACTGACTTTTTAAAGAAACAGAAAACAATGTTGGTTTTGCATATTTTCAATTTAATTGTTAATCTTTGCTTAATTTTTTAACCCATTGTATATTGTAAAAAGTGAGCGGAGAATTGGCTCCTCCTCCTTCTTATCAAATCACTTGCTGTCATTTAATCAATCGCGACTGCGGGTTAATCATTATTTAAAAATTTTACAAATTATGAATGAAAAACGTCCTTTTTATACGCTTTATATTAGCTTGACCTGTATATTGTATGTTGTATGCTGTATGTTGTATGTTTCATGTAAACAAATCTTGCAACTTGATTTTGACTCACTTTCATGTAACGGATCAACTTGAAATTTTGCACATATGTATAGTTCACGTGACAATGCATTCTCACCATTTTGTAAAAAAATCAAGATGGCGGTTCCAAGATGGCGGCCGAATTTTGCAATTGTGCACCTCGACCATCGACATGGGTATCAAATGAAAGTGTATGACAAGCAGAATACAATTAGCTATGTAGCGTCATTAAAAATTCAAAATGGCGGCCAACACAAAATGGCGGTTTACCTTTTTCTGTATAACCCACTCGGTATTGGTATTAAATGAAAGGGTGTGACAATTAGAATACTATGAATTGTGTGGTGTCATTCCAAATTCAAAATTTCGGCCAACACAAAATGGCGGTTTATCTTTTTCTTTACAACGCCCTCGGCATGAGTATTAAATGAAAGTGTACGACGAGTACAGTACAGTAAGCTGTGTGACGTCATTTTAAATCTAATATGGCTGTCATTACAAAATGGCGGAAGACATATAATAGACTAAAAAGTAGAAAATAAAAAATATAGTTTAAAAAAACTAAAAAATACGCTTTTATTTTAAAATGAACCAAAAAATAAAAAATAATTTTGAATGTAAAGTTTTTATTGCTCCAGCCAGTACATGGAAACTACCTACCTTTCGAAATGTAAAAAAGCGTGGGCCTCGTTACCTATATTTTTAGCGCTCACGCTTTTTTACATTTCGAAAGGTAGGTAGTTTCCATATACTGGCTAGAGCAATAAAAACTTTACATTCAAAATTATTTTTTATTTTTTGGTTAATTTTAAAATAAAAGCGTATTTTTTTGTTTTTTTAAACTATATTTTTTTTATATATTTTCTAATTTTCAGGCTTTTGTACATTTGCTACAGAAATAATTTGTAGCAATTCCCATTAAAAAATTTGCAATTTGTGTTTTTAATCCTTTGATACTAGGATTGTTGACGCTTTCCGTCAGTCACATGCGCGCTTCTGCCAGGGAAGGTTGTGTTGCTTGCGGCTGCGGAGAATTCTTAATTTATGAATGAAAATGATCATGAATTTAAAAATACGTTTTTCAGCATTTTTTTAATTATTTTAAATTTAGAGATTAGAAATATTTCGCATAATTATAATAAAATTATTCTTATTATGATCAATAGATTTACTTGGTTGAGCAGGGTTTTACATGTATTTAAAAGCTCTGCTCAATACATATAAAGATAACTTAACTTTATTCATTCGGCATGCGCGCATCCCTTCCCAAATTGTTTTGTTGAGTTTTTTCTGCGTTTGTTGCCTTTTTAAATGAAAAGAGGGGAAATGCTAGAACAACATATATAAAATTTGGCAACGAGGTGCGCAGAACTGTTCAAATTTTTTGTGTCACGGAGTTTGAAAACATCTATACCAATGGCGTCAATTTGACTTGGCTATTGGCGCAGCACAATCCACGTGCTTCATTTTTAAACTTTAATGCCTTGCAATGTGGACACACAACGTTTATTGGTCCAATAGCAACGATTTGCTGTGAACTATAATCGATTGCCACGTTATAATTGAATGCAGCTCGATGCGGACTAAAAGCAAAATTTCTACGTTGTTAATTTCGATTCCATTGATTCCGTTCAACTTCATTTCGCGCTTCGCGTTGCTCTTCAGTTTGACTTGCTCGTATATACCTTTGACTTGCAGAACCTGAGTAAAAATAAAATATGGGCTTACTACGGTCGAAAACCCAAAGTGATTGAAATATAGTCCTCGGCCATCAGAAGGGTATCTGAAGGCTGGTTGCAGGACAGTACGGCCGTACACCACACACACACACCGACGGGTATACGTTTTTATATAACGCAATTTAAAAAAAAACCTTTTAATATACATTTATATAGAGATATTTTCACACACTCTAATGCAATTGGGTTCCCCCAAAGCCTTCTACATTTACAAGCCATCCACAACGAAATCTCACACTCAAATTCAAAGAAAATGGGACTTCAATTTATCTGACAGAATGGACTTCAGTCAGAATGGACTTCAATTTATCTGTGAGAAGTGCGGTTAGAAACGTCAAAATCCGCGTTAAGCAAGTGTTTTGCAGGTTATAGCTGCATTTATTGTTAGTTTAAAGTGAATTTTTGTGTTTTCGTGAGCATTAAAGTGCATAGGAAGTGCCCAGGATAATGATCATCGTTGGAAAAGGATTAACTAATTGCCTGTAAGTAATTTTATTATAGATTTTGCATGCCTGTGAAAAATGTTGCAATCGCCCATGCAAATAAAAATAAATGTACCTGTTTCCAATAAAAGAAATATTTTTGTCTTATTGCAATGATTACGAATAAGTATAAATATTTCTTTTATTGTTTTAATTGGTAATAACAATTACTTATTTCGTGGCGTTTGCAAGAAAATAACAGCATTTCTTCCTTGAGCCCTCTTTATTAATTTGTATTTGGTTTTATCAACAAGAGGGAGGAAGAAATTTGTAAACAATTTTTAAAGGTAAGCAATTTAAGTTTAATTTTCATTTTTAATCGGACTAATTTGTTCATCATTGACCGAGTTTACACGGGTACATCAAATAATTAAATTATGATCAAAATTATTGACAAAATGTTAACGCTGTCAGTCAATGAAGAACATTTTAACTTTGGTCTCTCTTCGTTGCATTCGTGCATACGTTTGCATTTGAAGAAGCCCAGCAAAGTTGCAATAAATATATTAAAAAATTTCGTCAGGACTTCTCGCGCAAAAGCAGCCGTTCTTTGACAATGAGAGATGTATTTTGCCGCCTTTTAATTAGTTCTGATCTTTACATTTCAAGCGCAAGAAAACTTCCAAAAACTAAAAGAAAACAAATGTCGTCTGATGCTAAAGATTTAGTTGTACCCGATGACAGTGACACTGAAGATGAAACTGATGTGTCTACTTAAGATTCCGACATCGATTTATGTGATATTGATAGCGAATAGATAGAGCCTATGTGTTAAAAATAAAAATGTAAATTATAAACTGAATTATTATTTTGTATTTATTTGTACCTATTCCTTGTGTACGATACTATTTTTATGCTTCTGAAATTTTTTTAATATGATGAAATTGTATTAAAACTAAAAATATCAATTTTTTTTATGGCAACCCGCCATATTGGATTCGCCATTTCTTTTTTTTGAAAAAATAATGTCAAATTCGTAATCAGCGACCTCGAAAACCCCGGGTACAGAATTTCATCCGCCAATATGCATTTTTTCATGTGGTCGTTGTAATTTCGTTATACAACGTTGTTTTACATTTGCGCTAAACGACCGACTTCGCCGTCCGCCGTCGCAGTCGCAATTCTGTTTTGACCTTAAGCCTCTCGACACGATTGACGTCATCCAGGCGCAATTTCATTGAAGCCAACAGTTTCCGATGGTTCCCTACACAATCAATTAATTCAGAAGACTTGCTCACGACTGCAGTAACAGTCAACTGCAACTCTTCGACATCAGACCTGATTTTACTCGTCTCTGCTAGGTGTGTGTTGTAGCGGAATGCAGCCCAGCAGTAAATCGCTGCTCCACTTACCGGTCTCGTGGGACCACGATCACAGCTGCACGCTTTTGTGGGATGTTGCAACAATATTCAGAAAGGCGATCCAAAACAAAAGGAGAGGAAAGTTGGCAAAAACAGTGGAACAGCGGATTCCATAACTTTGGCTTTATTTGGTGTTTTGGCGGTAGGAGCGAGTGGAGTCTCCATAGTCGCTGAATCCTGACTGCCGGATCGATCGACGCACGCACGCGCATAGAAATTTTACAGTGTTGCCACTACACCCAGACGCAAATTCCCTGAGACTCCCAGACTTTTCCCGCCAACCACGCGAATTTAAAAAATAGTTTAACTTACTTTTGAGACGACCCTCGTATAATCATAAAAATCACTAGGGGTATTCATGAAAACCCTCGTAAATCGCGTAAACGTAGTAAACGGCGTAACTAATGTCACATTAATGTTAATCTGACATTAGCTACACGGTTTACTAGGTTTACGGGATTTACGAGGGTTTCATGAATACCCATACTGTCTTTATTTTTAACGAAAAAAATCCTGAAAAAATGCCACCCAATTTTTAAATGTAACTGTGTGCTTATTTTGAAATGTTATCTAATAATGCTCTGTATCTGAAATTGTTGAATTTTGAAAAACTCGGCTTAATAGAAAACTCATTTTACTACATAATTTTACAGAACATCTAGCGACAATAGGTCTGTGAGCTATTTAATTAACACCTTCCCTACGGTTAAAGTTGAACAGGACCTATGCGAGGCAGTACATTTATCCCGTACACGACGGTAAATTGTACTGAGGCCTCAATTTTTTTAAATGTCCCACTTCAATAATGACGTCCTTCTACTATTGGCATGACCGTGTAAACCTGCACCGTCAAAAACCTACGAATCTCATGGGACTTATGAACACATTCATCCCTTTCCTGACCCAAATTGGTACCGATAGGGTTAAATAAATAAATGGGCCTATTCAGACAGTGCATATTCATGGCGCCTAAAACCGGTTTAATAGATGACAGAAGGAAGTGAGCGGAAGAACTTAACGAAACATTTTCCACGCAAAACCAAACGCGTGAAAACTAGCACACATATAAAAAGTTACTTCTATCTCTTGCATTCTTTAGCTCTGTTTTTCTCTAACAAGTAAATTTCATCTGCAAAACATTTAAATGTTCCTGTATAGCATTCAAATTTACTATCCATAATTTACGCCCCGTGTGAGTTGCTAGGAGTTGAATAAAACCGGTTTTACTCACCACACTTATGGCAACGTGTGAATATGCCCAATAGAAATGTTGAATTTCTCCAAAGATCGGTGGGGAGCAAAACATTTTTTTTTCAAAAGGTCAAAAAAGCAGTTTTTTGCAAATATCTCTTAAGCGCTAGGTCGCATCATAAAACAATTTTGATTATGCTTGTAGGTAATGCGATTATCTACAAAAAAAGATATACAGGCCTATTCTGAACTCCGCTGGGATCGATTCCGCTGGAATTTTCTTACAATCTTATGCTGCCAATGTATGAATATTCCAGCGGGATCGGATCCAGCGGAGTTCAGAATAGGCCTGATTATACATTTCCCGTACAAATTGCCATTCATAAGATATCGCCTTTTTGATGAGGTGGCCCTAATAAAGCATCCCGCCAACTTAACAGGTTAATAATAGGGTACCAAAGTTCCGCTTAGGTCTGGTCTTCACCTAGCGGACGGTGCACCTCTTTGTTCACCTGGTAGTGGTACTGCCTGCGCCCCAGGCTTGTTTGGATGGTTAGCCGGATTCACTTCATAAGGAGGCATAAAACTCCAACGAGACTGTCTGACAAGCGGCTATTTTTACTGGTGCACGGAGATACCGTGTCACGAGGCTACACGGAATACGGGTTTAAATATCAAGCAGCAATTGAAGCACAGCCTATTGTTGGCCTTGGCTTCCTCCAGCATTCGCCTCCATGATTGTCTGTCTCCAGTTTCTCCAGTTCCAGTTTCTTAATCGTAATTGTGTTATGTCTTCCTCGACGCCGTCTACATATCTTTTTTTAGGTCGTCCTGGTCTCCTTTTTCCTGTCGGTAAACTCTCAGTGAATGTTGTCGGGCAGCAACTTCAGGTGGTAGGGAGGCGATGGTCGTTTTACTTTTGTACGATTAAGATACATTGCCTGTATCTCAAATCGTTCAGGCTTATCTCATGTCCTTTCCCATACAGAGCCATGAGAAACACGTTTCCTGCTTTAGCAATCTTGGATGAGGGTCTTTGAAAACATCAATAACTGGTTGCAAGTCATCGTTGTCCTGCAGGGCTTTCAGAAGTTTCAGTTTCGCCTAATTAATAAAGCAGAAGTGATGTCATAACTACTCATGTCGTGCAGGAATAATATATCGTCTGAAAGGGTTTTTCCCAGCAGCAAGATGGAGATTCTAGACGGTTTGAGACAAAGGTAATCTAAGGCACAATAATAGATACAGGCCGGCTCTTGTTTTTGGAGTTTGCTAGGAAACTATCATGCGAGGCAATTAGCATCATCGATTCTGTAAATTTCTGCGGCAGATTATTTTCTTTGCGCTCTTCTCAATCGCTTGGTGTTTTCATTAGCTTTAGGGAAGTCATCGAAAATTAGATTTGTAGTTTGACTTGACATGATACATAACTGGTGGAAATTTCTGGTGTAACAAAAACCCTCCATCGAAGATATATTTTCTATCGCTCAAGTCCGCCTGTTCAGTCGGTAGAAAGCCCATTCTCATCGAAAAGAAAGAAAGAGAGGGTAGGGGTTAAGTTCGTAGCGCAAAAATTCTTACAGCTCTTCATCTGAATGCGTCACGAAGAACTCTATTCAGATAGAGGATAGGGCTGTAGTCATTAATCCAACCACACTTTTCCTGCGACTGTTTCACGATGGTCTTTCTTAGGAAAAAGGTGGTTGGATTAACTAGGATTATGACTACTGCTTAGTTATTTTTTCCTCGCCCAACATACATATATATTATGTATACTCTTGTTCTGGATGACGAATACTACAACATACTACAATTTCAAAGTCATAGGAGTGGTGGGGGTTAATCTGAATAATTACCTTATTTTCAAATGCTTGGTATCAGTAAAAGGATTAACGGGATAAATCTTACACGACATCATAAAAGAATATTTTATATTTTAGTAGGATGCGTCCTTGAGAAATGGGCAGTGAAAGGAAAATTCGAGACTCTTGATGAAACCGCAACATTCGTTGGTTAAGGGGTAATATCACCTTGTTTTCACTAAATTTCACGTGATTTTCCACGAACGCTAGGACAGAGATGGAGATATGAGGTTTTGTGCATATGAAAGTGCTAGTCTTTAACTACAAAAAACATGTTTTATTTTAATTTTACGATACAAAATGGCGGCGCACGCGAGGATAATAAACACGGACGGTCGACATGGACCACAATTTTTAACCAAACAAAATACCAAAAAGTTTCTTAAAATATAGTCCAAAATCTACCGAACGTCGTAGGATTTTTTGAAAAATTGATTTACAGAAGCTGGGGTTAACTTGAACTTCTTGTTTTTTCGAAAAAATCGGCCGAAAATCGTTTATAAAATCTTTAAAAAGCAATTTATCAAAAAAGTCCTACGACTTTCACTAGAAAATATTGTTTTAAACTGGCAGTTAAAATTTCAAGTCAATCTGATAAAAATTGAGGAAGTTACTGGTACGCCCAATTTGGAAAACGTGGAGCCGACATATTTGAAGTTAAAGTTTTGATCCCCTCATAATCGAATTTTTGTATCATTCTTGGATACTTTATGGAGTGTTTAAGCCAATAAAAAAAAGTGAAAAAAAGTCACAAGGTGATATTACCCCTTAATCGAAGAAAGGTGATCCCAACAACTTGCCCTTAAATTCGCTCCAAAAAAAAGAATAAATCAATATAAAGCTTATTCAATTATCTGGAAATTTCCCTTAATTTATAAATGAGCCTTGAGAATTTCAGTTATTTTCCTTATTAAATTTGTTTCTTTCTTAAAAACCCATACCTACCCCACCTTAAAATACCTATTGTAAATTACCTAGATGAGTGGAATTTTTTTTGGAGCCGGTTAAGTCTGGAGCCCCACTTATAAATACATACATATGTATATACCAAAATTAATATTGAAACTTATTAATAAGAATTAGGGATGTGACCTAATGTGTTTAATTATGAAAACAAAAGTTGTAGACTTTGTCACATCCAAACAATGTATTGACCTTGAATCCTTATCCTTGCTTTCAGAACAATATCCGAATATGTATGATCTGAAAACCCAGCGATCTACTTCCACCGACCCGAACCCAAATTAAGTTCAACCAATAAAATCGATTATGTCGCGTGAATTACCGATACCGCCTCTTAGCCCTACGTACATTAGTATATTCTCACGATGACCCATGTCCTACGACCGACCCAATTAGGAAGCTCATATTGCATGCTCCAGATCCAGATCCGGTAGTCTAGACCAGTGGTCTCCAAAGTGTGGTACGCGTACCCCGAAGGGTACGCAGAAAATTCTAGGGGGTACGCCAAATATTCAATACTGTTGCGCATTTTTAGTTTTTAACCCTTATTTTTGAAAGAAAGAAAATAATAAAAATAGTATCCATACTAAACTAACAGATAGAACATTAACAGGAACAAAAAAAGGCAAATAATCGTCAACCCACCCTTTTTTAAAAGGCCAGGTATCTTTACGGGTGCACGGGGCTACACGGAATACGGGTTTAAAAATCGAGCAGCAAATGAAGTTCCAGGATACTCTTGCCTTCTGAGTTTTCATCATCATCAGGAGCTTCACAGCTTATTGTTGGCCTTGACTTCCTTCAGCGCTCGCCTCCATGATTGTCGATCTCAGGTCCGTCTTTTCCAGTTTCTTATTAGTAATTGTCTTATGTCTTCCTCGACGCCGTCTATACTTTACTTAGGTCGTCCTGGTTTACTTTTTCCTGTCGGCACTGTCCGCAGCACTATCTTTGCCAGGTTCCGTTCCAGACCTCGTTCGACATGATCCATCCATATTATTTTAATCACTTTGACAAAGTTTCAGGAGCGTAGCCAGAAATTTTGGGGGGTTTATAAAATTCTATTCTATGTCAATGCTGTCTTGCTGTCGGGGTTGGATGCTATCACACAACCCTTCGCACGATGTTCGCATCGGGAAGCAATAGATCCTTTTTATATTTACAAAAAATGTGCCAGAATATCGAGTCCAGCGCAGGGTTCAAAGTGATTGGCACTGGTACGAGACCACTCCTTGTTTTTATGGGTTTGACCGGAAAACCTGCACCTGAAGGTAAATTCTCAGTGAAGTCAATGTTCGTTTTGCCTTTGTACGATGAAGATATTTATTCCCTGTGCCAGAAATCGTTCAGGCTACTCTCACGTCCTTTTCCATACAGAGCCATGGGAAACACGTTTCCTACTTCGGCAATCATGCATGAGGGTCAATGACTGGTTGCAAGTCATCGTTATTCTGTAGGACTTTCAGAAGTTTCAGTTTCGCCTGATTAAAAAATGCAGAAGTGGTGTCACAATTAATCATGTCGTGCAGGAACAATATATGGTCTGAAAGGGTTTTGCCCAGCAGCAAAATGGAGAGATACCTTTAATTTTCTTTGTTTAAAAAAGAAGACATTCTTTATATCAGGGCTACACAGGCCAATCAGAATCACCAAAAGATCGATATTTTTCCCTCCCAATGTCACATATTTATTTGACTAGGCCAACATAAGAGCGGTTGTGATCATTAGGAAATCAGCGTCCTCAACAGCTTGTTGTGAATCAATCTGAATGTCCTGCCCTGTTTTATATCCGAATAAAGGTATTCAAAATTGCAAGAAGGTGCACTCTTTCACTTCGTTTGAATTTTACAGCTTAAAGATCACCACAGAAGTGGGAGTTACGACAATTGTCAACTAGCCCTTGACCCTGAACGGTTCGTCGAAGAAATAGTGGAATTTGTAAGAAATAGCGAAGTTTTTTAGGAAAAGTTGATAGTTTCCGAGTTACAAGGAAAAAACCCGGAGGGTTGACCCCCAAAAATCCCCCTTCACTACGCCCCTCGGTCCTCATTCTTCCATCAAGAAGAATTTTATCTCTTCCACAACACCTTCTATCAATTATAATAAGGAGGTGATACTAGAAACCAAAACCAGTGCCGAATTAACACCTCGGTTCGTCTAAAATTCGTCTTTACTCGAAACCTGAATTGCCAACTCGTTCTCGAGTACAACGCCCACTCAATGGACGGAGTTTTCTTCAGGACTCGCGAGGTGTATAAATGTCTTAAAGAGCTTGACGTCAATAAATCTACTGGCCCTGACAATATTCCCCCTATGGTACTTAAGAAAAGTACCTCACCTTTGGTACGCCAACTTGAATTCTATTATAAGTGTGACTGTCATTTATAAATGATAATTTTTTCCAAAAACTAAGCCGTATCCCGTGTAGGCTCGTGAAAAGTTATCTCCGTATCCTTACAGCCCCGTGACACGGTATGCCCGTGCACTCCTATATGGTGCGACTAGTGCCACTCATATATTGGGGGGTACAATTAATGATTATTTTCGTCAGAAGGGTACGCGGTCAAAATAGTTTGGAGACCACTGGTCTAGACCAACGGTGGGCATCCTCCGGCCGAAATTATAAAAAAATATATTTCGATATATGTATTTCGTCTAGTTTAAATATAATATTACATCGATTGGGGTAAGTTACCCTATGCATCATTTCTTTTATCATCCCCATGCACAAACCGGTTTTATAGACATGAGGTCGCAGGGAAGTTTGTTTTTTCCTCATTTTGCCTCAGGAAATTTGTCAGACTCACCCATCCATCACACTAACACAATTATAACATCGTTCTCGGGGATCTCAGAAAACTATGAGTAACTACCCGTCTCATTCGCGTGTCAAAAGAGACAGGAAAATGAATACTTAGAGGGTTATACTTACATTATACACAAACCTGTTTGAGTTGAGGAGCGAGTGATGGATAGTGTGATTTACCCCATTAAAGCATCTTTCGCTTCAAATTCAAACTAAAAATTTGGTGCTGGGTAGGACACGATAATAAAATGAATTGGTAAGAGGTGCCTCTTTTTTCTTTTGAGCCAGTACAATGTCATCCTTCAAATTAGGCGAAGGGTAATGATAAAAAACAGCAAATTAAAGAAAGAAGTTTATTAAACTGCCTCAGATTAAGAAAGAAATCTATGCCTCCACAATGTATATTTATATTTTACAATCTCACCTCACCTAATTTCAAGTTGGAGCTTTTGCTGCCACAAAAGACTCTCCAATACGTATTTACAATTTTCACTCGCATCATTTCAAGTTGGAAATTACACTGCCTCAAAAGAAGTAAGAAATGCCTCTCCAGTTCGTATTTAAAATCGCACCTCGTCTCAGCTCAAATTGGATATTTTACTGCCGCAAAAAGATAAGAAATATCTCTCGTATTTACAACCTCATTTCACCTCGCTTCATTTTAAGTTTAATTTTACTGCCCCAAAAGAAGTAAGAAAGAAGAAACTCTTGTCTCTCCACTACGTAATTACAATCAAACCTCGCCTCATTTATTTGATACACACTCATATACCAGCAGTAGGATACTATTTTTGAACCGGACATTTCCAAAAATTGAGGCTTCAGTGAAATTTACCATCGTGTAAGGGACAAATGTACTGCCTGCTCTTGTAAGTCCGGCTCAACTCTAAAAAAATTACAGGTCAAAAAAAGGTGAAAATTTACTACTACGGCCCGCGGAAAAACGTAACCGTTATTCTGGCCCATGTTAAAAAAAGGTTGCCCACCCTTGGTCTAGACTCTAGAGGGTTGACCCATAAAGATTTTCACAACCCATAGGAATCTAGAAATCAGCATAATTAGTAGGGTGGGTCAAATATTGTTGCGGCCCATTTCAGCAAAAATCATAAAATTCGTGTTATTTTAACAATTGTTCGCGAAGAAACTATATATTTTGGATGAAGTCTCCCCCCTCCACTTTTCAAAAATAGATTTTGTACTAAATGATTATTTTTATTAAAAACACTTTCAAACAAATCGCTATAACTTCTAAAATAATTGTATTAGGATCTGGGGCTTGTTGGATCAGGAATTTTCGCAGCTATATATTTTGGTTGAAGTCCCCCCCTTTTTCAAAAATATATTTTGTACTAAATGTTTATTTTATTAAAAACACTCCAAAAAATCGCTATAACTTCTGAAATAAATAATAGTAGTAGTATAATGATCTTGGGCTTAATGGATCAGAAATTTCCCCAGCCTTCCACCACTGTGCATGTCAGACGTTTAGTCTGTCATAGTAGAAAAATTTAATGTTCAGTTACAAGAAATTGCTTAAAAATTGACACCTACCCAAAAAACACCCATTTTTTATCACTTTTTCGTTAAAAACTATTTTTTTATTCCAGCATAAAAAACTGCATAAAAAATCTAACAATTGTTATTAGTGTCAATTATTGTATACTCCAGTTCGTTTTGGTAGAAAAGTTGATCTAGAGTTTGAGAAAACAGTAAATTAAAAATTCACAGAATACCATAAGATTTATTCAACTTTTTCTAAATCATAAAATTACAATCAAATGTTAAATAATACCTCTATAAAAACTAATATTAACTTTTTGTAAGGATTTTATTAATTTATTGGAAATTTTGCTTGCTGTCAAATCTGGGGATTTCGATCAACTTTTCTGGCAAAACGAACTGGAGTATACAATAATTGACCCAAATAAAAAGTTGTTAGATTTTTTATGAAGTTTTTTATGCTGCAATTAAAAAAATAGTTTTTGAAGACTTTATCTTCAATGAAAAGAAAATGGGTGTGATTTGGATAGGTGGCAATTTTAGTCAGCTTTTTGCAACTGAACGTCAAAGTCTTTCTACTATACTGCAAGTAAACCTCTAATAAACACAGTGGGAAAAATCCTGATCCAATAAGCACAAGATCTTTATCCTACTACAATTATTTTAGAAGTTATAGCGATTTTTTGGAGTGTTTTTAAAAAAATAATCATTTAGTACAAAATATATTTTTGAAAAAGGGGGGAGACTTCACCCAAAATATATAGGTGGGAAAATTCCTGATCCAATAAGCACAAGATCATTATGCTACTACAATTATTTTAGAAGTTATAGCGATTTTTTGTAGGGTTTTTAAAAAAATAATCATTTAGTACAAAATATATATTTGAAAGAGGGGGGCGAGACTTCAACCAAAATATATACCTGGGAAAATTCCTGATCCAACAAGCCCAAGATCAGTATCCTACTACAATTATTTTAGAAGTTATATAGCCCAGTTGTCTGAGACTTTGACCTCGCACAAAATGTGATCTCGCTGAAAATTGGAACTTAGGTACTTTTTTGGGTGTAGAAAACGATAAAAAAATCTTTGCTGCGGTAAAGGCTATGCTAAGTTCACAATTTCGAAAACAAGCTCGAAAATTTGGTGTTTGCTTTATATATCGAAAAATAAAAAAAAAATCGAAAAACTAATAGCGCCACGTGAAAGAGCGGAAAATTTCACCAAAGTCTATATTATAACTTATATTAAAAAAAAATGTTTTATTATTATAAATAATTATTAAGAATAAGAAGAAATTTCGAAAAATCTAAGCGCGCCAAAAAGCTGAATTAAAATATTCTAGCGAGGCGTTCGGGGAAAAACTAAACTATCCTTGCCTAAAATGTACGCAAAAATAAAAATAAAAAAATCATTTTAAAGAGGACACTCTAAGCTTTCTAAGAAAGCCACAAGTTTTTAATTTTTTGTTTTTTTTCTCATAGAAAACTTGACTGGAAGTTATAAGTTGTAAAATTCTCACTGATGTTTATAAAATTGAAGATATATATTAATAGAGGCGTACGAAAAAAAAATCCTTGTACATTTATCATCATTAGACATTTACTTTTGATGTAAAAAAAATTAAAATGATAAACATTGTCTCTGTTTAATAAAATTTATGTTTTAAAATATTCATTTTTTCTTACAGCATTCATTGTGTGGTGCTACACGGAGACTCAAGACGTACGAAAAACCCGGTTTTATAGGAAAGAAACGAAGGAGAGGAGAGAAAGAAGGACGCACATGACGAAACTTTAACGAAAGAATTTTCACCCAAAAATTTCCGGGGTGAAAACTAACTCATATGCACATTTCTTTCTCTTCTCCCTTCTCAGATGTAAACAATGAACGCGGTAAACACACACAATCAAAGCTTTCAAGTAGGATAAAGAATTATTCCAAGCCGAAGGCAGCCTCGTGTTGCATTAAATAACGAGACTCAAACCTGATTTCGGACGACTTCTCGAGTCTCCGTGTAGCACCACCCATTCGATGCCATTTTTATACGCTTTATATTAGCTTCACCTGTATGTATTTATGTATGTATGTGTGTATGTATGTAGACAAATCTTGCAACTTGATTTTCACCCACTTGCATATTACCGATCAAGTTTAAATTTTGCACATAGGGACCATTCAAATATTACGTAAGCACCAAAGGGGGTGGGGGGTCTTTGCTTTGTTTATTTGTGACGACATGCGGGACGGGGGTCTATTTACTTTTTTTTTGATTTTTTTGCAAAAATTTATTGGATTTTGATTTATACAATATCGCAGCCCTGCTTGTCTATCCTCGAAAACAAAAAGTACGTTCAGGCTTTCCCCGAAGTTATTGATATTGCCTACTTCGATGTTTTATTGTTAAGTTAGAAAGAACCGAAGTAGGGATATTACCGCGCGCTGCGTTCACTTTTCGAAATTTGTTCGGTCTCATTTTGGTTCGGTTCGTTAGATATCATTGGATATGACGTGTATATGCATATGATATGACTCATAACTCCAAAAGATGGTAAGATAGGACCATCATATACAGGTGGAGGAATTCTGCGTTCATTGCTACCTTATTTATGGAAATAGGTTATACTGTTACAAAAATACGATATGTAAAACTCTACCTTTGTACAGTTCTGACCGTATTACTCAGAACGGACAAAGATTTCGAACTAGGCGCCATAGTAACTTCAACTCAGCTATTGGAAGTGGGTACCAAAATTTGCATTCTCCTTTCTTTATAGTCTATAAATTCCTTATTTCTAGACTCATGAAAAACAATAAAAAAACCTCAACAGATTTTGAAAAATATATGCGAATGTATACGTAAGCATAGGAGGGGGAGTAAGAGCTTTGCTTACTTTTGCTGACAAGGGGGAGGGGGCTTAAAAATTACTAAAATTCTGCTTACGTTATACTTGAATGGCCCCATATGTATAGTTCGCGTGACAATGCAATCTGATCATATTGTGAAATAATCAAGATGGCGGTTCCAAGATGGCGGCCGAATTTTGCTACTGTGCTCCCCGACCCCCGACATGGATATCAAATGAAAGGGTATGACAAATATAATACAATTAGCCTTATGGCGTCATTCCAAATTCAAAATGGCGGCAAACATAAAATGGCGGACTACCTTTTTCTTTACACACCCTCGATATGGGTATCAAATGAAAGAGTATGACGAGTAGAATACATTAAGCCGTGTGAGGTCATTATACGCTTTATATTAGCTTCACCTGTATGTATGTATGTAAGTATGTTCTATGTAAACAAATCTTGCAACGTGATTTTGACCTACTTCCATGTAACCGATCAACTTCAAATTTTGCACATATGCATAGTTCGCATGACAATGCAATCTGAACTTTTGTAAGGAAATCAAGATGGCGGTCGATTTTTGCTATTGTGTTCCCCGACCCCGCGACATGGGTATCAAATGAAAGAGCATGACAGGTAGAATACAATTAGCTGTGTGGCATCATTCAAAATTCAAAATGGCGGCAAACACAAAATGGCGGACTACCTTTTTCTTTACGACCCACTCGGTATGGGTATCAAATGAAAGGGTGCAACAATTAGAATACTATTATCAAAATGGCGGCAAACACAAAATGGCGGATTATCTTTTTCTTTACAACCCACTCGGTATGAGTATCAAATGAGTCTTTCCAAATTTAAAATGGCGGCCAACACAAAATAGCGGTTTCCTTTTTCTTTACAACGCCCTCGGTATAGGTATCAAATGAAAGTGTATGACGAGTATAGTATGCTTTTTGACGTCATTTTAAATCTAATATGGCGGTCACTACAAAATGTCGGAACACATACATATAATAGACTAAAAAATAGAAAATAAAAAAAAATAGTTTAAAAAAACTAAAAAATACGCTTTTATTTTAAAATGAACTAAAAAGGAAAAAATAATTTTGAATGTAAAGTTCTTATTGATTCAGCCATTATATGGAAACAGCTTACCTTTCGAAATGTAAAAAAGCGTGGGGCGCTAACGAAAAGTTCCGGTGTTAATAAAATAAGAATATAGGTAAAGAGTCGCACCCTTTTTTACATTTCGAAAGGTAGGTTGTTTGCATATAATGGCTGAAGCAATAAAAACTTTACATTCAAAATTATTTTTTCCTTTTTAGTTCATTTTAAAATAAAAGCGTATTTGTTAGATTTTTTAAACTATTTTTTTATTTTCAAAAACAGCCGGCACAAAGAATATGATGAAGAAGAAAGACGCGCCCGGGTCGTCGCCAGTCTTTCACTGCTATCGTCTGGTGCCGGCTGTTTTTGAAAATAAAAATGGCGTCGAATGAATGCTGTGAGAAAAGTGAATATTTTAAAACATAAATTTTATTAAACAGAGACAATGTTTATCATTTTAATTTTTTTTACATCAAAAGTAAATGTCTAATGATGATAAATGTACAAGGATTTTTTTTTCGTACGCCTCTATTAATATATATCTTCAATTTTATAAACATCAGTGAGAATTTTACAACTTATAACTTCCAGTCAAGTTTTCTATGAGAAAAAAAACAAAAAATTAAAAACTTGTGGCTTTCTTAGAAAGCTTAGAGTGTCCTCTTTAAAATGATTTTTTTATTTTTATTTTTGCGTAAATTTTAGGCAAGGATACTGTTTAAGGAGGAATTATTTTATTGCCACTGTAATGGTCAGGGTGAAACACCGTGACCTGAGTTATGTTTGATACGATATCAAACGGCACTTGAACCGAGATATCTTGACGTGTTGAAGGAGTTGCGATATCAAACGGCACTTTAACCGAGATATCTTCGTTGATAGTAATAAAACGCACTGCTTGGTGGTTACAATTCAACTCCGATTTATTGATTGATGATTAACGATTTTTATACAAAATTGATTTCAACAAAAAGTAATAATAAAAACAAAACAAACATAAGAACACAGGTAAAAAGTCCACTCAGCAAATCCGGCCATTGACATTAGCCGGTGAATGAATTGCTGAAGGTGCAAGCTAAGCATTGCGGATAAACACAAATAATAAATATTGGCTAGAATTGCAATCAAAACAATAATGCAATGACCTTAGATTTGCAGAGTGGAATTTTTACCTTTTCATTAACCTAATTAACAAATGCAAAATTTACAAATTCTACGGCGGGCGTTAACATCCTCCCCCCGTTGCATATTAATGCAGAACTAAAATAATCTTTGAACAGATGATCTAAACTCATTAGACGTGTACCGTGAAATCTGGACTGGAGTGTTGTCTGGGACGAGGCACTGGTTTCCTTTTTCACCTGATGATGTGATGCTGTCGTCGCCACATTGCATATCCTATTATTGTGACGCCAAGAATTAATGATAAATAACCGACTGCAAATTGGTGCACCGTGTGACCCTCTAATCTTTTGGTAGCTCCATAAGTTTTTGTTCATTGATGAGCTCTTGTAGGGCCATCAATTCTTGCAGTTGTGGTTTGTACTCATCGTCTTTCTTGAAAATTGGTGATAGCGTACCTGGTGCCGCGATTTCCTGTAGCTGGCCAAAACTCGAATAGGATGTCGATAAATTGCTCCGATAGAGATGATGTCCTTTAAGCGTCACGAGATCATGCCTTATTATGCAATTTGGCTCCAATTTTAGTAATCCTGAGCCTTCTAGTGTTAATGGCAATATTTCTCGGTTGCAAATGGTGTTGACTCTCATCGGCGTTTCCACAGCATATATCCACTGGTTCGGGTGATGAAGCTGAATCCATAGGTGGCTGGTTTTTATTTTCGTTAGTTCGCAGGTTCCTTGTGTGGAATTATTAAACAAGTTGAGCTCACATGAGCAAGGCTCGGAATCCTTTTGATATAGGGGCTCGGAGGCTGGGCAAAGGTACCCTTGTTTAGTCGTCTTGCAGGCTATTAATTCATTTTCTGTCATTGGTGAGTATTGATCCCGGTGTAAATTAATTGCCAGATAGGGTGTGCATTGACTTATTGCCAAAAGTGTACCATTTACTGACGCGGGAATCGGAATGATCCTATAGAGCTCAAATTGGTCCTGGCTTACTAGAGGTATGATGAGTTTGAAAATAACGTGGTTGTTACTAATGCCACCTTCCGCTGACATTAACTTATAGAGTTGCAGGAGATCTTCTTGGCTGACCGGTAGGTAAATAGATGTCGGCAAGTGTTCCTTGATCTTCATCAGCTCCTGCTTCAGTTGTTTTGGAGATAGTAACAATGGGTGGAGCTGGCCATGATGTATGTCTGTCAGAGCGTCAACTATTGACGCTTGTATCCGATGAAGATTGAGAGCCATAATTGTCATTTGAAGTGCTAGTGACGTTAGTAGTTGGAAGATTCTTATTTGTTGACTTTTTTCACCGTCGTCATTTATTTCTGTTGATCGTAGGATGTGATGCGAACGCCCATCATGATGCCTGGGGCAGTAGCGGAGTGAACAAGAGGGGCGAGTACCTTTTTGACTACCTCTTAACTACTAACCTGGATATATTAAATCGCGGCACGGATCCTACCTTTGACAACGGTAGGAGACGTGAAGTTATAGACATCACGCTGGCCACTCAACACGTTGCTACTTACGTGAGTGACTGGCGGGTGTCAGATGAGCCATCGTGCTCAGACCACAAACACATTCACTTTATGGTGGGTGAGTCTTTGGAAAGAGTGAGTGCATATAGGAATCCCAGATATACAAACTGGGCAGACTTTCGGGGCGAACTCAGTAGCGTACTGAAGGGTTCCATGCACTCAATCAAATCTACGATGGATGTGGAACTATCCGCGGACTTCCTTACGGAGGCGGTTACTGCTGCTTACAACAATAACTGCCCCCTTCTGATGAGGACGCGTAACAGGAAAACTCCATGGTGGAATAATGAGCTCTCCAAGTTGAGATCCGCTACGAGGAAGCTATTCAACGCAGCCAAAAAGAGCGGCAACTGGGAGAGCTATAAAAGCTCGCTAACCACCTATAACAGGGCGATCAGAAGAGCAAAAAGAAACAGCTGGAAGAATTTCTGCGAGAGTATCGAAGACATTCGAGACTCAGCAAAAATCCACAAAGCTTTATTAAATGGCATATCGGGAGATCTCGGATCTATTAAGAGAACCGATGGCTCTTTTACACAGTCTAGGGAAGAAACTTTGATAACATTGCTCCAGGCACACTTCCCAGGCACAACCATTTATTCAAATGGGAATACAGCTTCCTCTGGGCAACTAACAGGCCCACTTTCTAAAGTGACCAAAGCTGCCTGGACAGAAGCAAACGCCGTGTTTAATCACGAAGCAATTAGGGAGGCGATTGGATCGTTTAAACCATACAAGTCCCCTGGAGCAGACCGGATCTATCCCATTATGTTACAGAAGGGCTGCGACCTAGTCACTCCCTTTTTATGCAAAATATTCAGGGCTTCCTTCGCACATGGTTATATCCCATCTGTCTGGAGGAACGTCAACATTACATTTATACCCAAGCCAGGGCGTTCGGATTACACCTCGGCTAAGGCCTTCAGGCCGATAAGTCTCTCGTCTTTTGCCTTGAAGACAATGGAGAAAATTGTCGACAGGGTGATAAGGGAAACTTATCTTCAACGCCAACCACTAAGCTCCTATCAGCATGCGTACCAGGCGGGCAAGTCCACTGAGACAGCACTGCACAATCTGGTGCTCAGGCTGGAAGGCGCAGCACTAAACAAAGGAGTTGCGCTGGCGGCTTTCCTCGATATCGAAGGAGCCTTCGACAATACATCCTTTGATACTATAGCTAGGGCTCTAAGTAGAAGAAGTCTAAGTAGCACTTTCTGCGACTGGATCGACTCTATGCTGAGAACTCGCAAACTAATGGTTTCTCATGTTGAGGGGTCTCTGGAGGGCACTATAGCAAAAGGTTGTCCGCAGGGAGGAGTTTTATCCCCACTTCTGTGGTGCCTTGTTGTAGATGAACTCCTGGAACTACTCAACGGCCACAACTTTTTCGCCCAAGGCTATGCAGACGATGTCGTCATCGTAGTAACGGACGAAACTGAAGGAGCCATGTCAAGACGTCTGCAGCAGGCACTAGATCTAGTATCTAGTTGGTGCGACAGCGTAGGACTAAAAGTCAATCCCGACAAAACTATTCTGGTTCCTTTTACCAGGAAACGATCACTACCGGGGCTTTCGGAACCGACACTCGCAGGTAGAACTATAGGCTTTTCACAACAAGCCAAATATTTAGGAGTGACGCTAGATGCCAAGCTCAACTGGAACCAGCACATGGATACTCTGATGAGCAGAACGCGCAGATCCCTGTGGGCTTGCCGCAGAGCTTGTGGCTCCACATGGGGTTTGCAGCCGAAAACCATGTACTGGATATACACCACCATCGTCAGGCCCATGGTAACTTATGGAGCCTTAGTATGGTGGCACAGAACGGCGCTTAAGGGTTTCATAACCAATTTGTGCAAAATTCAAAGAATGGCCTGCCTTTCCATCACTGGAGCCATCCGCACTTCCCCGACGGCAGCACTGGAGACTCTCCTCAATCTGGTACCACTCCACCTTGAGGTAGAGAAATCTGCGATAAACGCGGCGCTGCGACTGAAAGCGAATGGCTATCTGGGCGCTGGTCTCGAGCGAGGACATTCTACAATTATCAACATTATAGAAGGGATTTCGGAAGCGGGGATGCTCTCCGATTGCATGCCTTTCAAAATCTCAAAATTCAAGCAACCCTCTGTGCACATACAAGACAGGCTAACCTGGACCTTTCCTAAGGTATCGCCGGGTGGACTAGTATGGTACACGGATGGCTCCAAAACAGAGACAGGTGTGGGCGCCGGAATCTGGAGTGAAAGCCCCAGATTCAGCAGAGCGATAAGCTTAGGCACCCTAGCAACTGTCTTCCAAGCAGAGGTGTACGCTATATTGGCATGCACTCATGAGAACTTAAGAAGGGCCTACCAAAATAAACGGATTTTTATCTTCTCTGATAGCCAAGCGGCAATTAGGGCGATAAGGTCCCGTAGAACCAAGTCTAAATTAGTTTGGGACTGCCAACGTGCTCTAGGTGAGCTGGGCGTTCTCAATCAAGTTACCCTTGTCTGGGTCCCGGGGCACCGGGGCTTTAAAGGCAATGAAAAAGCGGATGCCCTAGCTAAACAGGGCTCTGACACTGCATTCATCGGTCCAGAGCCGGCTATCGGAGCACCTACCAGCTTGCTGCGAAGGGCCCTAGCCGATCGGACTTTGATGAAACATACTGAACGCTGGAGGTCCGCGCCTGGACTGGCCAACTCTAAGCGGTTCCTTCCTGGGCCGTCTCCTAACACGGCCAAAGAATTGTTAGGGCGCGGTAGAAACGATGTCAGGACACTTGTTGGCTTGATCACCGGACACTGCGCCCTAAATTACCACTTATGGAGGATAGGGAAAGCGGAGGACCCCACCTGCAGGCTATGCCTGGAGGAGGATGAGTCTGCTCTCCACGTCCTCTGTGAATGCCCCGCAATAGCGAGGAGCAGGGTTTCTTTATTCGAGGAGTCCCTGCTCGATTATTCAAGTCTAAGCGACAAGCCACTAGGCAGACTGCTGAACTTGTTCAAGCGGTCTGGCCTAAAAATATGAGGTATAGGGGTGTAGTACAATAGGCCAAATGAATGGCCGCAGTACCTATGGACCCAGTACCTCCCACGAAAAAAAAAAAAAAAAAAAAAAAAACGGGTGTAGCGAATGATGTTGGCAGCATAAGGCAGGCTATGAGAACTGTTGTAATGAAGGCTCCACCTGACATCTTTAATTTCTTTCGTGGTTGGATGCTGCTTCTGGAGGTGGATGCTCCGTTCGAGTTTTGGTAAATCTTTTGACTCTGCTCACGGTGGTGTTCTGCAGATTCTCTGTCGCCTTCTGTGACTGTTTTCATTTCGTGGTTGGATGCTGCTTCTGGAGGTGGATGCTCCGTTCGAGTTTTGGTAAATCTTTTGACTCTGCTCACGGTGGTGTTCTGCAGATTCTCTGTCGCCTTCTGTGACTGTTTTCATTTCGTTTTCAACTGGTAGGGGCGCTAAGCGGTGAATTGCTCGCCGCATAATACCCTTTGATGTCCTTACATCTGCGACACGGATTAGGCCATCGTCACTCTTGTATGTTTGAACGATTCGACCAAGTGGCCATTTCATTACTGGCAAGTTATCGTCCTTTATAACAACCATGGTATCCGGTTTCACATTTTGGCATTGTTCTCTCCACTTATGTCTATACTGGAGCTCATTCAAATATTCTCGAGACCAGCGATTCCAAAATTCTTGTTTGAGTTGTGTCACTTGCTTCCAATGCTTTAGTAAATTGCCCTTCATTGGTTGGGCTTGTTGATCCGGTTGGGCTGTTAGCGGTTCGCCTATCAAAAAATGGCCCGGAGTGAGTGCTGTAAAGTCAGCAGGATCTTCGGACATTGGTGTAAGAGGCCTTGAGTTCAGAATTGCCTCAATTCCAATTACTGTTGTTTCCAATTCTTCGTATGTGAGTGAGGCTGTAGAGACACTTTTAAGCAACAGATGTTTTGCTGATTTTACTCCGGCTTCCCATAAGCCACCAAAGTGGGGGGCTCTCGGAGGGATCATATGGAAGGTGATTCCCTTTTCGCTGCAGACCTTGGTTACCTTTCCTTGCGCCTGATCAGAGTAAATTGATTCCTTAAGTTCCGCGAGCTGATTACGGGCGCCTACAAAGTTTGTGGCATTATCACTGTATAGATTTTGACAAGGCCCTCTTCTGCCGATAAAGCGCTTTAAGGCCCCAATGAAGGCTTCGGTAGTTAAGTCGCTCACCACTTCTATATGAACAGCCTTAGTCGTGAAGCAGCAAAACATGGCAATGTATGCCTTTTGTGGTCGTTTGCCTTTTATTTTATAATGGATCCAGATGGGACCGCAGAAGTCCACTCCTGCATTGCTGAAGGGTCTCGCCGGTATCACTCGGGTAGCAGGCAGGTTCCCCATCATTTGAGAGAGTAATTTTGGCTTCGCCTTAGCGCAAACTACACAGTGTTGAACAATTGATCTTGTCAATGATTTGCCCTTCAGCGGCCAGAACCGTTGCCTTACGTGGGCTAATGTCGTTTGCGGTCCACAATGTAGATACTCAATGTGCAGGGACATTATGATGACCTTGGTTAATGGATCGGCATAAGGTAGAAGCATTTGGTGCTTTGCATCATATGTAAGATTGGATGCTTGAACACGACCCCCAACTCGAATGATTCCTTTTTCATCCAGGAATGGGGAAAGATTGCTGATAGTGCTGCCCTTTTGAACCTCACCGTGTTTTCTTAAACGATCAATGTCCTCCTTGAAATCTGAGGCTTGAATTGTGCGAACAATGATGTACAAGGCTTCATTCAATTCCGTGAGTGTGGCTATAACTTGCGACGGTCGAGGATTTTTTGGTAGTCTTGCGTGATTGATGAATCTTCTCACGTAAGCCATGATGCGTAGTAGTTTCTTTAGGCTGTTTCCATGGTTTATCTTATAAATAATGTCCTCTGGCTCCTCTGATGTAACTGCTGCAATTTGTAAGGCTGTCCTTGGGTTTCCTCTTGATTGTTCTTCAGAATCGGATTTCTTTGAATATGGTGCTGGCCATAGTGAATCTCTTCCATGAAGGAATAGGGGTCCATAAAACCACAGATTACAGGTAGAGAGTTTTTCAGGGGTCAATCCACGCGACAGTATGTCTGCTGGATTTTCCTTCGATGCTACATGACGCCATTGCTGTGCCAGTGTGAGTTCCTGAATTTTAGCCACCCTGTTGGCAACAAATGTTGGCAGCGAGGAGGAAGTGGAGTTAATCCATGCTAACACAATCTCTGAGTCAGACCACAGGAATGTTGAGAGTTCTTCAAGGTTCAAATCTCCTTTCACTCTGGCCACTAATTGAGATGCTAATACTGCCGCACAAAGCTCTAGACGGGGTAATGTTTGTCGTTGCAGCGGAGCCACTCTCGACTTAGCGCAAAGTAGTCGTACGCCAATTCTGCCTTCCTTGTTAGTGGAGCGTAGGTAGACGGCTGCGCCGTACGCCTTTTCGGATGCGTCTGCGAATGCATGAATCTGAATTGTTTTTGGGATTTCATGCACAAATATGTGTCGTGGAAATTGTATGTTATCAAGACCTTTTAGGCTGTTGCGAAAAATGATCCACTTAGTGTGTAATTCCATAGGAAGCGCCTCGTCCCAATGTAACTTAAGCTGCCAGAGTTGCTGTGAGAAGATTTCAGCTGTGACAACTACTGGTGCCATGATTCCTAACGGAACAAAAAGTCTGGCTAAGTCTGAGATGACTATACGTTTGGTGACTCGATTGTTGTCATTTACGTTTACCTTGATCCGAAATTGGTCTGTTTTGGGCAACCATTTCAATCCCAACGTCTTAATTTTATCCTCTGTTTCTTTTTCGAAGTCCAGTTCTGTTTCCTGATCCTCTGGTGAAATGCCTTCTAACAACTGTGGGTGGTTTGCACCCCATTTTCGTAGCTTAAGGCCAGCCCCTTGTACAATGATGTTTAGCTGCCGCTGAATTTCTTTAGTAGTTGCAAGGCTATTAGACCCAGCCATTCCATCATCTACGTAAAATTCATTGCGCAGGACTTGAGCTCCCAGCGGATATCGCTTGTTGTTCTCCTGTGCCAATCTTTGTAAACACTTCGTAGCTAAATAAGGTGCCGACCTGGTTCCATATGTAACCGTTGACAACTGGTAGCATTGAAGTTGGTCCTGGGGGCTGTCTCTCCACAGGATAAGTTGATACTTCTGATCATCAGGCTGCATCATTATCTGCCTGTACATTTTTTCAATATCTGTCGTGAACACAAATCTTGGTAGACGAAAACGGAGCAAGATAGAGAACAATTCGCTTTGTACAGTTGGTCCAGCATGCAGTATGTCGTTGAGCGAATATCCTGTCGCAGTTTTGCTCGACGCATCGAAAACCACTCTCAATTAGTGGTGCTGCTATCAGGCTTTAGAACGCAGTGGTGAGGTAGAAAGTAATGTTGCGATGGAATGCTTGCTAAATTTACTTCCTTCATGTGGCCAAGTTTTAAATACTCGTGCATAAATTCAGTGTATTGAATCCTTAAATTGGAATCCCTTGAGAGTCTTCTTTCAATGGCAAAAAACCTGTTGATAGCTATCTGTTTTGAGTCGCCTAGACATGCGGGATTTTCTGAAAATGGCAATGAGACTATAAATCTACCATTTTCATGTCGTTGGACAGTTTCATTGAAAAGGGCCTCACATCGTTTTTCTGACACTGTTAGATTTGGTTCCATGTTACCTATGTCTTCCAACTTCCAAAATTTTTCAATCAGCCGACTTGTGTTTTCCTCATCTTCGGTAGAAGCAATATTGCACGTGGCGGTTTCTAGTGAAGCCCCTTCGACCTTTCCTGTGATGATCCATCCGAAAACGGTGTTTTGTAATGTAGGCAGGTTGTCAGCTAAGCTTATTTGTCCGATTGCCAGGAATTGATGATAAAATTCGGCTCCTAATAATACATCAATTCTCCCTGGGGTATTGAAGTTCGGATCAGCTAGTGTAATATTCTTTGGTATTGGCCAGGTGTCAGTGTTAAAATGTTGGGTTGGTTGTGGGGACGATCTGCTTAAGAACGAAGGCCTCTAGTCTTGTGGAAAATCCATTCACCTTGGATAGTAATTTTACATTGATTCGTCGATTGGATTTCTGCTTCGCTTGGTCAATGCCCTCAATGATCATTTTATCTGGTTGGGTTATCGCCTTCAGCCTTTTGATCGTTCTCTCAGTGATTACATTTACCTGGGATCCACAGTCTAAAATTGCTCGACATTCCAACTCGTTGCCTTCGTTCGTCACTATTTTCACCACAGCTGTGCTCAAAAATACATATTTTCGAGTTTTATAATCGTCCAGTGCTGCTAGTGAAACTGAATTAATGTCTGTACGAGTGTTGCTACCTTCGTCTTTGACACCTCTTGAAGGACCTTCTTTTGGTGCTACGTCAGCCCTACGTCCTTCTTGGTTTTCCTTTGATCCGGATGTGAAGTGTAACAATGTATTGTGTTTTTGGTTACATTTAAAACAGGACCGGGATGAGCAAGTAGATGCACTGTGTCCAGGTTTGAGACAATTGATGCACAAAACATATTTTTTCACGATATTGAGCCGTTCCTTGGAATCCAATTTTCTGAATGCCCTACAGAAGTACAGGGGGTGCTTGTACTTGCACAAAATACAAGTGTGTTGTTGTCCTGCTGATAGAGCCGAGGTCAAAATCTTAGTTATGCCTGGCTTTTTCACAAGGTCACTTTTGGAACCTAATGCTTCCAACGATTGAAAGCGTGTTTCTAGAAAATCTAGTAATTGTTTGATAGATGGCACTTCCTTTGGATTATTTAGTGATTGTTCAAACAGCATATGTGATTCACGATCCATCTTCTTTATCAGTATAGGCAACAGCAATGGGTCCCAGCCTTCTACTTTTATGTTTAGGTTTTGGAGACCAAGAAGACATTCCTTGGTAGTATCATGAAATGCCTTAAGGTTGGTTGCTGCAGCATGAGTGTGGCTTGGTTGCGACAGCAGCTTGTTTACTAAAGCTGAAACTAATAATCTGCTGTTGTTGTACCTATCTTGTAGGATTTGCCAAGCAGTATTATAATTCTCTTCAGACACAGTGAAATGTCTCAGTAATCTTTCCGCCTCTCCGGCCAGGTTTGTGTTAAGGTACCACATTTTTTGGCAACTGGACATATCTTGACAATGGACCAATTGTAGGAAGAGGTCGTAGAATTGTCGCCATTTGGCATAGTCTCCGTCAAATTTTGGCAAGGTTATTTTCGGCAACGGAGCGATCCGGTTAGACGTCTCCGATGAATAACCTTCTAGCCTTGATGAGAGTGTTACTATCAAGTGTTGCGTTTTTTGTTGGAGCTCAAGGAAGCTGTGATTATCGTAGCCCCAATCAGCTGGCCTTTCACAAAGTTCCCAAATTGTTTTGTCGTATTCTTCCACTTGATGCCACTGCTGGTTAATGACCTTAAGCTGATACTGATAGTATGATTTTGCTTGGTGCTCTGCTGAGGTGGCTTCCATAATCCTATTTAGCACGTCAATAGTACGTTTTTGCCCTCTTATGGCCTTAAGTAAAGTGTCCTCATCTCTTGTCGTGACTTGACTTGCGGAAGCCTTTGATCCTTGTGGTGGACTATCGTGTGGAGTCTTAGATGACGATGCTGGGTCTGGTACGTTTTTATCAGAATGCTTACTTGAATGTGCTGCTTCAGAATTATCTTCATAGTTTTCAACGGCTAAGCATTCATCAACCTTTTTGGAAAAGTATCCAAGATATTGATCAACCACTGCCTTTATCTTATTATAATAGTCGCCCCTGAAGTATTTATGGCGTACATCTACCTCTGGAAGAGTTTTCATTTCTGCGTCGTTGGTTTCGAAGGCAACCCAAGCTTCTTGAAGACGGCGAATCCGTTCATCGTAGTAGGTAGCCGTCTTTCTTACTGCAGAGTCCTTCCCGTAATTTTTGATGATGCGCTGGATATCTTCTCCAAGCTTCGATTGTAGCTGGGTCAGTTCCTCTAGACGTGTCATTGTGGCAGTCATCTGCTCGTGCCCTTTTTAAAGATGTATGCTCCAAAGACTCGTGACGCAAACGTTAATTAATGTGAATTAGTGATCGAGTGTTGCACCCGATCACGTCGGGGTCACCAAATGTTTAAGGAGGAATTATTTTATTCCCACTGTAATGGTCAGGGTGAAACACCGTGACCTGAGTTATATTTGATACGATATCAAACGGCACTTGAACCGAGATATCTTGATGTGTTGAAGGAGTTGCGATATCAAACGGCACTTGAACCGAGATATCTTCGTTGATAGTAATAAAACGCACTGCTTGGTGGTTACAATTCAACTCCGATTATTTGATTGATGATTAACGATTTTTATACAAAATTGATTTCAACAAAAAGTAATAATAAAAACAAAACAAACATAAGAACACAGGTAAAAAGTCCACTCAGCAAATCCGGCCATTGACATTAGCCGGTGAATGAATTGCTGAAGGTGCAAGCTAAGCATTGCGGATAAACACAAATAATAAATATTGGCTAGAATTGCAATCAAAACAATAATGCAATGACCTTAGATTTGCAGAGTGGAATTTTTACCTTTTCGTTAACCTAATTAACAAATGCAAAATTTACAAATTCTACGGCGGGCGTTAACAGATACTTTAGTTTTTCCCCGAACGCCTTAGATTTTTCGAATTTTCTTCTTATTTTTAATAATTTTTTATAATAATAAAACAATTTTTTTTAAAATAAGTTATAATATAAATTTTAGTAAAATTTTCCGCTCTTTCACGTGGCGCTGTTAGTTTTTCTAATTTTTTTTATTTTTCCATATATATAAAGCAAAAACCAAATTTTCGAGTTTGTTTTCGAAATTGTGAACTTAGCATACACTTTAGCGCAGCAAAGATTTTTTTATCCTTTTCTAGACCCAAAAAAGGACCTAAGTTCCAATTTTCAGCGAGATCACATATTGTGTGAGCTTTCGGCCTAAATTTGGCTCTGACGACTGGGCTAATAGGGATTTTTGGAAAGTCATTTTAAAAAAATAATCGTTTAGTACAAAATATATTTTTGAAAAATAGGGGGTTTAGACTTCAACCAAAATATATAGCTTGGAAAATTACTGATCCAATAAGCACAAGATCATTATGCTATTACAATTATTTTAGAAGTTATAGCGATTTTTTGGAGTGTTTTTAAAAAAAATCATTTAGTACAATATATACTTTCGAAAAATGGAGGACTTCAACCAAAATGTATAGCTGCGAAAATTCTTGATCCAACAAGCCCCAGATCATTACCCTACTACAATTATTTTAGAAGTTATAGCGATTTGTTTGAAAGTGTTTTTAATAAAAATAATTATCAGAAGTGCCGGGTAGACTTTATCCAAAATATATGGTCCAGGCACATCATAAAAGTTTTCCTGAAAACCAAAAATTGTGAATTATAGTATGAAATATATCAAATACTTCCCTTTCTTCGATACAAAATCCAAAGGAGCGTCCAACAATCTAAACAAACTAAAATCCATAGGAGTCAAAATCCCGTCGGCAATCTGAAAATATTGAAAACAAAAACAATCAGTAAAGTTAAAAACAAGTTCCACAAGGAACACTTACCTGCCAACACTACACCAAACTCCGCCTCCTGAAGATCCCCGCCAAAGTCCAAATGCTCCTAAAAATAATATAAGTCAGATATTAACTAGTAAAATAGAAAAGAACAAACTTACCATCAGATGTCAACAAACCCATTTGACATATGAAGGAAAAAAAGAGACGATCAGCTGTTCGAGTGACTACATAAACCAAATTATATACTTCGAAAATCAAAGTTCCCCACCAATTTTATTGTTCGAAACCAAAATAAATAACGACGCACAGTCGACGTCAAATCAGATCATTTCAGATCTTTAAGCGAGTTTGAGCTTATAGATATAATAAAATTCGAGTTTGAGAATTTTATTAAAAGTGATCTCAATCATAACCGTAAATAAAAGGACTGAGTTGAGCTCTTTTTATTTCATTCCTAAAGGATCTATTGACGAGATTGAGTCAATTTCCATAGAAAACCGAGTTGAAGGTTTTCATCCTATCCTATCCCAAATCCGCTGATGAGCTTGAATCAGCATCTATAAATCATAGAGGTCGTTGGACCTTCATAAACATTATCTCAAAATCAATTTTCTCAGCACAATCGTTTTACGGGCGATTTCTGCGTATATCACTTATCAAAGCGTTAAGCCCGGTATGCAAGGCTCCAGAAATTTCTTTGCCTATCTAAAAACTATGCAAAAAAAATGGTCAAGAAATCGCTCAGAAATTTTTTCTGGAACGATTTCTGTAACCGGTATGCTAGAGTCAAGAAATTCACACCAGAAATATCGTGTTTTTTAGTGACACGCAGATGTCGCTTTTGATAAAATTTTAGTTTTTCCTCCAGAAATAAGTGTCGATTCATTTATTTCTTAAAGGAATTTTAACGGTTCATGAGTACATGACGTGTCAGCTGTTTTTTGAAATTGAAAGGAACTTTCCGCAATGCTAAAAATAACATTTTATTAATTTTTATTATTATTTTTTTAATTCTTTTTTAATTCCTTGTTAATTAAAACAATTTCATTAATTCCAAACAATCATAAAACAAATTATGTAATGTTCGCAATGAAAAAAAGGAACTGTCAAAGTTTCTGACCTGTTGTCAATTTTTCTTAAGGAAATAAATGCAAAGGTTTTCTTGAGCAAATTCCTTGAGCCTTGCATACCGGGCAGCAGGAAATTCCACAGACGGCGACGCAGTGAAGCAGCAAAACACAACAGAAGCAAGGCAAGATCATATAAATCAAGTTCAAATTCCGACGTACAGGTGGCGTGGTGGTGGTATACTGAATTAGATATTAAGAAAACAACTTATCAGTCAGAAATAAATTATAATTGAATTATTCGAAAGTTATCTTTTATTGAATCACACCTTTCCGGCACCTTTTATTTGTCAGGATTAAAGTGGTAATTCTGTACAGTTACAATTCACACAACCAACAACTTTCTGCGCATAGAATGCTCCACCAACGAACCTTATATCACAGAAGAAATTATAGAAGAAAATATAGAAGATTTCGGCTCGTTGAATACCAACATTCTTCTAACAAGGAGCATCTGTGAAGCGCCAAAAAATTGTATGGAACAAATAGAAGATTTTTATAGAGGACCGTTTGCCGAACAGGTCCCAATATCTTTGGTCGCTCCACCTGCGTTCCGAATTTCAGGCAGAGTATTGAGATCACTGATTACAAGGTTCGGTTGTGCGAAGACCAATGAAAGAACAAAGCTTTGGTGTATTTTTTGCGCAAAATTGCGTGCACGGCACCCTCTTTTCCGGACAACGTCGAACAATCGTCAAATCCCAAACCAACACATTTCTCTGGATTAAGATCTTCTTTGTCAAAAACCAGAGGCGTTAATTTAAGTCTGCTTTCATAAGGCGGAAGAATAAGTGGGTCATCCCACGGGAGGTGGCTGAGCGCAAATCGGACGCACTTCCTTTGAACTGATTCGATTCTACCAACTTGGGAGGAGTGGTAAGGATACCATAACTGGGAGGCGTATTCAAGTAAAGGCATAACTAAAGATATGTTCAAGATTTTGTACCACCATAACTTCTACACGCTTGAACGGATTTAGATGGCTTATTTTAGTTCAAAAAAAAGTCGAATGAATTCAATTGAACTAGGAAATTTACCTCTATATACGAGGGTCGTCTCAAAAGCAAGTTCCACAATTTTTTAAATCCGTGTGGTTGGCTGGAAAAGTCTGGCTTTCTCAGGGAATTTGCGTCTGGGTGTAGTGGCAGCACTGTGAAATGTCTATGCGCGTGCGTCAATCGATCCGGCAGTCAGGCTTCAGCGACTATGGAGAATCCAATCGGCCCTACTGTGTCGGTGTATTTTTTGCTCAAAATTGCGTGCACGCTACCCTCTTTTCCGGACTACGTCGAACAATCGTCAAATCCCAAACCAACAAATTTCTCTGGATTAAGATCTTCTTTGTCAAAAACCAGAGGCGTTGGAACAGGTCCAAGCTATGTGTTGAATTCGAAAGGTCAAAAAGGGGGGTGGGGAAGAGGACGGAAAAATGGTATATTAGATCTCCAAAAACTTCAATCTTACTGTGAACATTCAACTTCATTTTTTGAAAATATACATCGAAATATGTTTACACATTATGCAAAAAAAATAGCTAATTCGACTGCAGCTCGTTTTGAACTTCGCGAAATAAATTCGTTCATCAACAATTCAAGATCGATTTAAACGCATCGGGAGTTTCACTCTGGATTGAAGATCCGGGAGTGAAACTCCGCTTAAAAACATGGTAATTATGTAGCTGGGAAGTTGAAGCTGACTACTAAAAGCGCATGCACACATGCGTTCCGGCGTCCTAGCAGCATTTTCGCGCGCTCATTTAAAACTCTTTAACAAGTATTTTGCATGCATGAGTGCAGTGCAGCCTTAAATAAAAGAAACAAGTTAGGAAAATTTTTTGAAAACCTAAAATAGAAACGGGATCCCATGTCTTGATTTTCAACACTTGGCAGAGCTCATGTGTTGAATGGTCGACACACACAACAGGTGTTCCGCCGCCCCTGTCAAAAACTCATCGATAGTCTGTGCAATACATTCCGCATCCAGAGCTTTAAGCTCAACAAATCCTACGAACAATTCCTGGACTTCGTTGGTTTCCTCATGGAAATATCGCAGTCCAATTGATAATTTTTCAGTTCCAGAAATGTCAGAAGTTCCGTCTGCTAATATACTATATGCTGATACTTTTATTTACTAATTTTCTGATCTCCATATTATGTTCCTAACAACCTTTGAACTGTTTAGTTTGGAAACTTATGAACTGATTCTTTTCTTTTATATTACGAGCTAAAACTCGCTAATGAATAAGAAAGCTCAGCACTGAACCGAACTGTCGCGAGTCACTTACATCTACCTTCGCCATCCGTAGCAAGCTTGACACTTTGACTGCTTTTACACGAGCCACTATCCAAACATCAAAGAATGGCTATAATGGTTAATTCTGTATTGAATCGTTAATAATTCTCACCATCTTCTTTATAAACCCCATACGTTTTCCCACATTTTTTGATGTCATTTGACTAGATTTTTCCCCCTCCCTGCCCCCTGGGCGATGCCCTTGTGACAGTAGTAGTAGGGCTAGGCGGGTTCTGAGGTGTCTCAAAACCCGCCTAGGATTTGGGGGAGGTTTCAGACTCAGGTCTACGTGTACGAGGTGTTTTAGATTTGTGTCTTGGATAAGGCGGCCCAGACCTGTCACACGACTTGGTGGTGGTGGTCTCTTGAAAGCTCTTCGTCTACGTGTATGCGGTGTTTTGGGTTTGTGTCAGGACGGAAGTGGTACAGGGTCCCATGTGAGCGCCACCTGTGTGAAGCTAGTTGAACTTCGGTGCCGCGAAGGCGCTTACCCAGAACAAAGCCCGGACTTATGACGCATCAAACATGAATTGTTACTGTGAACCAGAAATTCCCAAGTCAAGTGTTGAGTGGAAAAACACATGAACGTAATCTTAAGCTGGAAACAGATTGAACGTTCAGAGGCGTCCATCAGCGCTGTGAAATGTCAAAAGACGTTCATAACATCGTGTAGTAAATACATTGAACTTCAAATGTTTATTTTTGTGAAATTTACGTTTCTGACTGCATTGAAGTTTCGTAAAATTAATTCTCGTCCAAATTAATTTCATTAAAAGAACCCATTATTTAAACCAACCAAAGTGACAATCACAACAATGTCACAACTGTTCGACCTTCCTCAGGATGACTAGCCATGCGCTGAAGATACTCACACGAATGAGTCATAACTCAGGGGTATGTTCTGGGTTTCTTCGGGTAAAATATTCGTAATGATGATGCCTCGAGCAAGAAAATTTCTTGAAATCGCTGAGTTCAACCGTGGTGGGCTTTGGTTGGACCCTTGCATACTTCATCACCCCGACACCTAGCAGAAAACCCAAACTATGCTCATTCAGTTGACGCCAACAGAAAATTAGTCACATAGTTTTATTTGTACAAACCTATCCTTTCTATAACACACACACAACTTTTCTTTTACTAAAAATGCCCCCCCCCGCTCCAGGTGATCATAAACCTTGGGCATAAATTCATCGTACAAAAACAAAAAACAAATGGCACTATCGGTGCTAGTGAGGTATTATTTTCAAGCGTTGTTCTTATCAGCAGCTCAAATTAATCACCGTGCATTCAAACTAGCCCTCGGCCGAAATTAGAATCGGCATTTGCGAAGATCTGTTGTTTTGTCCTCAAAAGCTTTTTGTTTTTACTTGTTTTTGCTGATGTTGCTGTTGCTGCGAAATATCAGAGAAAAGTCTGAATTAAAGGTATTTATTTTCAATCTAAAAAATCGTTCGCCATGGTTCCGACATAAAACCGATCGTTGCATAAAAAATATCGCTACTTTAATTCACACACACACACGCAACATGATCGAAAGAAAAAGAAGAAAATTCTATTTTTAGATAGCTCGAACGCTGGCTCAGCGCTTGTATACACAAATTAAATAACAACATCCAGAAGCCTCGATAACCTTGCGGCTGCGATACAGGCCTCTTAAGCTACCGATCCCGGGTTCAAATTCCAGCAAAGCCCGAGCAGCGCAACTTTGACTTTTTTAATTTCGCAACAGTTGCAGCATTGACAAATTCTCGCGACAGGTGACGTCTTATCACTAATGGCCGACCGAAGGCCAGTTTTAGGCCGAAGCCGATGCCGAATGTTCGGGTTTTGCTATCACCTTCGGTAGAAGACGAAGCAGAAGCCGAAGGTTCAATCATACTCAGAAATGTTGGTATACTGACTGGAAAAGTATACATAATAATGAAAATTCTTCACTGTTATTTTGTTTTATAGTCATACTGCTGAAAATGATTGCAGTATGCACCGCCTTCAACCCACAACCCAGCTGTAAGATTACGTTCATGCGTTTTTCCACTCAACACTTGACTTGGGAATTTCTGGTTCACAGTAACAATTCATGTTTGATGCGTCATAACTCCAGGCTTTGATCTGGGTAAGCCCGAGCAGAAAATCATTTTCAGAAATCCAATCCTTTCTTGAGCCGCAGTTCTCATCCAAACTCGGACAGAAAAATTTCTTAAAATCTATGATTGTAAGCGTGGTGACCTTGAAACTACCCACCACCAGCTGTAAGATTACGTTCATGTGTTTTTCCACTCAACACTTGACTTGGGAATTTGTGGTTCACAGTAACAATTCATGTTTGATGCGTCATAACTCCGGGCTTTGATCTGGGTAAGCGCCTTCGCGACACCGAACTTCAACTAGCTTCACACAGGTGGCGGTCACATCTCGCATCACTTCTTATCAAAGATACAAAACAGCCCCACACATAGGCGAAAACCTTTCGCAACCACCGGCACTCCTGCGTCATCTACATCCAGACAAACACGAAGAGTTTCAGCAATCACCATACTCGAATCCCATGGGGACCCTGTACCACTTCCATCCTGACACAAACCCAAAACACCTCGTACACGTAGACGAAGAGCTTTCAGACCCCCCAAATCCTAGGCTGGTTCTGGGCCACCTAGAGGCCTAGCTCTACTACTGACAGTATATCTAAACTCTAAGTGTATGTTCATACCAATAAGTGGCAGGCTAAGTGCCTAGTAGCTAGCTATGTAGCAGGATGACTTAAGCTGGTGACATATCCAAGCGTACATGCGTTGTATTCGTTGACAGATAATATAGAAGTGTGTGTATTCAAATGCGACCTGACGGAATATTACGTGAATGTTCCGCATGCCACGCAAATGTCGGGTTACTTTCAACTTTTTCTGCATTGCCGCATTCGACATAGCACACACAACAAACACATGCGACTCGTTAATTAAATTTTTGGGCTCTCTGTGAAAGCCGGGGCGGAACTCAACCATGCAATTACGTGTCAGGGGAAAATCTCCGCATATCCTGGAGCCGCTGAATGCAATGCAGGTACGGTTGTATATATCACCAGCTTTATCCAAGCGAAAGTATGTGCGTGTTAGCGCTGCGTTGTTCATACCGATCGCGCCTCGCTGTGGCTAAAGCTACTGACAGAATCAGGCGCAAACGCCGTGCGGACATTGGCTTCGCGGTATGTGGCGACTTTTCACTGACATGATGTTGCCGTGTCGGCGGCGCGCTCCGACTTTGAACACAACAACGAAATCAAAGTGACAAGTGGACGTGATTGGAAAAAAAATTGAAAAAGCTCAATGATTTACATATAATTTTTCTATCCTACAGGGTTTGTCTTTTTTTTAGGTGCTAATTTAATTACCACAATTTGAAAAAATAAAGATTTTCATTAAAAAATATAAAAATCAACAAATTTGCTATCACAGCCAACACCAACACACGACTCCAAACATATGCCCACCACCACCAAAACACGACTCAAAACAAAAACATTTCTTCACACACGCGGCGGCAACGCGCAGAAAGTAGAAAGTAAAGCAACTTGCGCGGTGTGTGCGTAGCGAAAATCAGCATTTCGTTAGTGCGCATTTGAATACACTACTTCTATTCTCTCTGTCATTGCCCGCACGGCGTTTGCGCCTGTTTCTGTCAGTAGCTTAATCGCCAGATGGCTATCCAAGCGAACATGCGTGTTTGCTTTTTCCTAGGATACATTCAGGCAACAACGACCAACTGCAGCATTTTCCAGTGGCGGCTCTTCCTTTAGGGTTGGTGGGGCTTAGCCCCACAAGAAATATCAAGGAATTTATATTTATATATTCTTAAATATTTCCAAAAAAAATCTAAAAAAAATTCCAAATTTTCTATACATTTCCTAAAAAAAATATAAGTAACAATTCACACAAAAAAATCTAAAAAAAACTCCAAATTTTCTATACATTTTAATACATTTCCTAAAAAAATATTAAGTAACACTTCACACAAAAAATTCGAAGCAGACCTGTACCTGTCATGAAAATAATATCACAAAAAAAACAAGAGGGGAACTCTTAAATCCACTTTTCAGGCCATGTCTGAATCATGGATACATAAAATTTACATCAAATTTTGTTCTAAAGGGCTAGCCCGGAGTCAGCCCGAAAGACGAATCATTTTTGCATAGAAAATATTTCCGATGAGTCAATTGGTTCTCCCATTTTTGTTCTACCAAGCGGGGCTAAAAATTTCTAGCCCGTCGTGGTTCGCCGTGACTCTGTTGGTTTATTAACTCGAGGGGAAGTTTCTCTCTCGCTGAAGGATCAGTGTTGTCGATCGATTCTTATTGTAGTTCTGTTTATTTTATTTTAAATAAATTTTGCTTCCATTTTGATACTATTTATAGCTTTAATGAGAATTTTTTTTATGAACTGGAAAGCCTTACGAGTTTTATTTGCCTGAGGGGCTAATTTTATTTAGCCCATGGTTGCTACATTTATATTTATATGCAGTAAATAGTAGTAAAAGAGAAAATATTAATGCACATTGCAAAAAGAGAGAAGAGATTTACATAACTTTAACTGACAGTTACAAGTTTTCGTATAAGTGAAGTGGTTTGTTGAAGGTTTGTTTACGCAATTGGGGTAAATATATAATTAAATAATATTTGTTATAAATTAAATTCTATTCGAATAAATTTAACTTTTTCTCTATATTATTAATATATTAATTATATTTTGTTTTTGAATATAATTATTGTTATATTTATTTTATTAATTTTTTTTTCAATTCAAAATGAATTTTATTGATAATTTATTAAAGGAAAATTTTTCCTCCTTGCCATTAGATGAAAAAATAGAGATTAAAAAGATTGATTTTAAATTAATTTCTTTCGATAAGTCGCAAAATAGAAAATTTTCGGTAGATTGGTTTTTAAAAAAGAAATGGCTTACGCTCAGCATAGAAAAAAATGCTTTATTTTGTTTTTATTGCGTTTTGTTTAAAGGAGAATCGGCTTGGACAGAAACTGGTATGCGTGATCTAAAACATTTGTCGGAACGAATTAAAAAACACGAGACAAGCGCTTCGCATTTGAAAAATGCATTAAATTATCAAACTTTGGGTACCGTGAATATAATGTCTCAAATCGATTCGGGATACGCGAGTTTCGTAACAAAATTTAATGAAAATGTAAAAAAAATCGTCAAGTTTTAAGCCGAATTTTAGATATTTTAAAGTTTTGTGGGAGTCTCTTCGTGGACACGATGAACGGGAATCAAGTAGTAATCGAGGAATATTTCTTGATATGGTTGCTTATACTAGATCAATAGATGTTGCATTCGACGATTACTTGAAAAATAATCAAATCGCAAAAAATATTTCTAAAACAATACAAAATGAGTTACTTGAATGCTGTTTACAGGTTTATCTAAATGAAGTAAAATCTGAGCTTCAAGAAACAAATTTTGTATCTATTCAAGCTGATGAAACCACATATATTTCATGTAAAACTCAAATAGTTTTAATTTTACGTTTTGTTAAAAATAACAAACCCGTTGAAAGGTTTTTGTCATTCTTTGATCTCCATGATAGATCCGCGAAAGGTATAGTCGATGTGATGCAGAATGCTCTCAAAGGCTACAATTTAGAAAAAAAATTAATTGCTCATACATATGATGGTGCCGCTGTAATGAGTGTTCAAAACTTTAATAAAAAAAAATATCCATTTGCACACTTTGTACATTGCTATGCCCATCAATTAAATTTAGTCTTAAAGCAGGCTTGCTCGAGTATTAAAGAAATACGAATATTTTTCGCGAATGTTTCTGCTTTTACGTCGTTCTTTTCATGCTCTCCAAAACGAAAAGATTTGTTAATTGAAGTTTGTAATAAACGCGGTCTCCCTCGCACTGTTGGAATTCGGTGGAACTTCAATTTCCGAGCACTGCGATCTATACTTGAAAATAAAGAAAATCTTGTTCATTGTTTTGAATCCAGTGCGAAGTTTGGGACCCAACTACGGTAAGTGAAGCCACTGGTCTATTAAAACTTTTAAACGACGAGGAATTTTTATTTTTCTTAGAATTTTTTAATAAAATTTATTACCATATCGATATTTTTAGCGCAATTATTCAATCCCGTAACACTAATGGTGCTTCACTCGGTAAAAGTCTAGATTTTTTTGCGAATCAATTAATAAAATTCGATTTTCGACAACGAACCCACAACTTCGAAAACAGTTCGTACTAATAATTTCAATTTAACGGTTTTATGCAAAGAAGTTTGCGATATTATAACTGCCCAAGTCACCAGCCGGATTGAAAACTACGACCATATTTTAGCGTTCAATATTATGAGTCCCTCAGAATTTATAGCCTTGAAAAACAATATTCCTCTAGATAAAATTTCAATTTTAGTCAAGTATTTCCCTTTCTTAGACAAAGAAGTCCTCAAAAATGAGCTAGAAGTAATTTATGAAAATTCAATGTTCCAGAATATGACTTCTGTTCTGGAGCTATATTCCTTTTTCAAAGAAAATAATCTAGATGAATCGTTTAAGCAAACATTTATGTTATTAGAAATAATTTTAACCACACCCGTTTTAACCGCAGAATCTGAACGGTTATTTAGTACATTAAAAGATATTAAAACGTACAAATCTAGTACCATAGGCCAGTCTCGTTTGAACTCATTGGCGGCATTATCAATATGTCACAAATATATTTCCGGACTTTAATGAAAAAGTAATTGATCTGTTCGCGCAACAAGAAGAACGTCGGGCAGATTATCTATATAAAAACGTTTAATTTCTCGTTTTTCTTTTATTTTGTTGAACTTTTGTTTTTTTATAAACTATTGTTATTTTTTATTACTTGTTATTTTTTTTTAAAGAAATATATTTTTGTTGTTAATATGGGAATAGGCCTAAATTTAATAGCAGCGTTTTCTTGTTGTTTCTTTTAGTAAAATATATATAGTTTTTTCTGTTTTGTTTTCCTTTTTAATCTACGCTATTAATTTTGGGGAAACCGACCACATATTTTCGGTTAACGCTCTGAATGCAGTACCTCAAATCCGAAGACTGTACTAACAATTTGAAGCAATTAGTGGACAGGTGGATTTTTTTTCTATGTGGCTAAGCTCAGGAATCACCCTTTTTACTGCCAGTCCGTTATGTGGTTTGTCACGTCATGGTGCAATGTCTAGCAGCCAGCTTTGTACGGGAGGAATATGTTAAGGGTCGCGTGGTGTTGAAGAAGGTGACGATGAACCCTACGTTTGAACTCTTGGAAGTTGTAGGAGCTCGGAAATACCGACTGCGAAAGGTTATTCCACAGTCGGGTTGTTCTATTTAGAAACGAATTACTATCTTGTTGACTGGGAGTGAGGCGAGTGGACTAATCTGGTTTTGTGGGTTTAAGATTGCCGTGGAGGCAGGAGAGCGCTGCTACATTCCTACGGTGGCTCAAGGGGTTGATGGTGGAGCAAACGGTATCGTCTTCGATTAATTCAAAGGCTTTTTTTGTACTTTATCTAAACACGCCAAGGTGGTGGCGTTATCGAGGCATCGTCCCAAATTAGGGAGTTGTATTCGGGAAGAGGGCGAATGTAGGATTTGTATATTACAGCATGGGCCGATGGCTGGAGGAGGAACTTGCACCTCTTAAGAAATCCCAAGCACTGGGATGCTAGTTTGGCGATTTGAAGTATGTGGGCATTCCTAGGCTTTGGTTAATGTTAAGATGTTTAGGGATGGGTCGGCCATTAGTTCAACATGATCCACTAACACGGATGGATAGATGTTGCACTTTATATTGGAAATAAGACAGTACTTGGTTTTGGTGGGATTGAATTCGACACAATTCTTGCTTCCCCATCCTAGAATTAGTTCAATGACTTCATTTATGGAGTTGGACATTAGTTCGCGGTCATCAAGACAGGATCTAGCACGTGCTTGTCTTGCATTGTCCAAGCCGTAAGAGTAACGCAGGTTACCGTCTACAGAGAAGCTGAGGAGTGGGTTGGAGGGGATTAAAGGGAGGTTATTTATAAAGATAAGAAATAGGGCAGGTGATAAAATTGACCTCGGGGGGACCCCTGCAGAGATGGGGTGAGATCCAGATTTGACGCCGTCCAATACTACCTTGAATGAGCGGTCGGAAAGGAAACTCTCAATACACTTCTCTAGAAGTGAGTCGACTCCAATAGCTTTGAGTTTAGCTAAGAGGGCTGAGTGCCAAACTCTATCGGGATGTGCCCTTTATCGAAAAATATCGGTTATTTAACGTCTATTCCTTTTCTTTTTTTGTTTTTGAGTCATGATAATAAAAGTGCTAAAACGCCGTCCATAGCGAGCGATAGTTGCTTGTGTATGAAAGTATTGCCTAGTTTCTTGGAGTTGATCTATATCCCTCAATATTGTTGTTGCAAAACGTTTTTCCAAATTGATGCCTGTTGTCATAAATTGCTTTAATTGCTCCAGATTGGTCCATTACTCTTGCCCGGAAATTATTGCTAAAAAAATTGCCCGTGTAAGCGCACCTTAATAGGCGTGTTTCTTTTTCCTGGTGTAAATACACCGCTGAACTTTGGAGTAGTTCCAACTACTCCAGCTCATATATTGGAGTAGATAATTAGAGTAGTTCGATTTTTTTGCAAAAGATGGCGCCTTCAAAATTTTAAGGTTTTGTTATTCACCTTTTCGGTTATATCAATCATTTAAGCGCGTTTTTTGAAGTTGTAATTTAATGGCACCATTGATAAAACCGGAATTATTCTAAACGAATAGAAGAAGTTTAAATAAATTAAATATGTCCAAGGAAATGGTGTTAAAAAAAATATGGAAACCCCCATTTATATGCAATTGATTATTACTTTGAGGTTATAAACTACACTGAAATAAAAAAATGCGTTTCATTTTCCATCTACTCTAGAGCAGAGGTTCCCAATTTTTTTTTGCGGAACCCTAATTGATTATACTTTTCCCAGCGGAACCCTAGCAGCTAGGGCCTCGCTAGTTCGATAACAAAAAAATATTACCTTGTTTTTTGTATATTTTTATGTTTGATTTGAAAAGAAAGAACAAATATACATGAAAAACAATTATTTTATGTATTAAAAAACATTTATTGAATAAAGAAATACAATGTAACTAGGTAAGTACGAGTATCTAAGTGTTTTTTATGAATTTAATGAGAAGAATGAAATTTTTTCACGTATTTTCTTAAAATAGCACTAAAATTGGGGTTAATGTCTGACAGTTGAATGCGAAGATCTGGAGCTGCATACAGTCTATTTCTGTACTTGTTTTTAGTGTAAGAGTAACCCTCAGTCACAATGAGGACGACAACGACAACTTCTACGGAAAAGCAACAACAATTTATATGAGAATTGTCGTTGTCGGCCTCATTGTGTCCCAGGAGTAAGCCGAAAAGCCAGTCTCGCATCGATAAGTCGTCACAAACGGAAGCAGAACTGTGAACGCCTTCTCAACAATTGTATTCATCTTTAAGGCCAATCCAAAAATCACTTGATCGAAAACTGTTGTGGTTTTTTTTTCGACGAATGTTTTGTTAATTTTTGGACGGAACGCGGAACACTTGTGGCCCTTCCACGGAACCCCAGGGTTCCGCGGACCACCTTTCGGGAAACCCTGCTCTAGAGTACACTGGTGTAGCTACACCAGGAAAAAGAAACACGCCTAATAATACTACATATGAGCCGTTTTCTTTGAAAGTGGCGTAAGTCCATTTTATATTATATAGAGCTATTTAAGGGTTTTTATTTGAATGGTTTGAAAAATATTGGTACCTATATGTTAATACGCTCGTTTTATGTTTTTTAAATTTTAAGTTGATTTAATTTTATAACGTGATCGTTTTTAAGGTATTAGTTAAAAGAAATTTATACTTTTGATGATCTCAAATGGACTTAGACCACTTTCAAAATCAACAAAATATGAAAATCATACATTGATGAAATATTAAATATGGGATTTCAATTGAATCAAACCAATTTTTTTATTAAATATGTCAAAAAACAAAATAAAAAGGCTTTGTTTCAATATTTCTTCAGGTAATGCCATTTAAATTATATTAATTACAACTTTACATTAATATGTTCCATTTTTAATTTACTTATTACGAGAAAGTTGTTGAAAATATTTATGATGTATTGGAGGAATTTAAGTTAATAGATCCATCATTTCGTTGAATTTTTCGGATGTGATGGACGTGGCATGATGATATAAAAGTGGTAGTATTACATTTGCTAACTAGCAAGAGTCCGCGTGCCTTGCAACGCCTTTTAATAAAAAGCTTATGTGTGCAAGTTATATATCCAAATAATCAGCTTTTAGCTGAAATAGGATAACCGATTTCCTTTCCCACAAAAACCCCGTCCAAACAATATAACCAACTTATTTTCCCACATAAATTCCACTCGAATCATATTTCCTCGCCAACAACATTTGTTGAGTCAACATTTCCCACACATTTTCCTTCATGTGATCTTCAATCACTAGATAGACTAAGTTCTAAGAAATCTGTTACAAATCTGCTGATCTTAGATTTAATAGATAGGTACAAGGTACCTTAGCATAAGAAAGTTAGATTAAAGTTAGTCAGTTCTGATTTAACCGCGGAATTAACCGTTTGTCGTTGATATAAAATTTTAATAAAGATCAAAATTTAATATTTTAATTTAAAATCAATTGACTTTTCTTTATAAAATAACTGGCGCAGTCGGTGAGATCGCCAAACTAGTCGGAAAATTTTTTTTTTACATGTTTAAATATAGAGAAAAATATTTGTGTGTGTAAATTCCGTTGTGGAAAATTTGGTGGAAAATTTGTTACATGAAAAAAAAATATTTTAAAGAAGCAAAAAGGAAAATTTGTGAAATCAAGGTGATTTTAATTTAATAAAGGTGAAGGAATTAAGATTACAGAGTGAGAGTGAATTAAGTTTAAAAAGATAAATTTAAACCATAATTTGCATTAAAAGAAAGGTGAAAAAAAAGTGGAGTAAAATTAATATTATCGACTGGTTTTCTATTAAGAATTTATTGGCGTTCAATGAATGAAACCCTACACTAAACCAAATCCACGAATGTCAGAACTCGATTCAAATACAGAAGCTAATTACAACGAAACCCTTACTGCCATCCAGAGTTCTCTCAACATAAACATGACTACCACCAGTACAATCACTCCTAAGGATTTAATTGTGGAGGCTAGAGCGGTGCCAGTATTCCGAGGAGACGACACCTTTGAGCTATCTAATTTCATCAAAGAAGTCGAAGCCATTGTTGCAATGGCTCCAGATGTAGGACTGAAGGGATATCTACTGAACATTTTCCTGAGCAAAATTCAAGGACCAGCAGCCTCATCTATAAGAAGACTAGAAAGTGCTACATGGGATCAAATTAAAAATCAACTAAAGAAATCTTTCGGCGTGCAACAATCCTATTTAAAATTGAAAGAAGAAGCAGATTCAGTTAGATTCATTAATGTAAGTCAATACTATTTTAGTCTTTCAAAATTTTTAAATAAGTTAAACATAAAGTATAGATTAGACGATAACTCCCCTGAAGAATTCAAAACAAGCAATAATGAAAAAAGTATATTAGAGAAATTTCTAAACAAACTTCCTCGATCCGACAGCATGTATTTGAGAATAAAAAATGTCAATACCTTAGAGGAAGCTTACTTCGAATTGATTGAAACCGGAATTGGTAATCCTCCCACACATATTCAAAGACGTAACAATAACAATACACAAACAACTAATAATTACAGTAATGCACAAAAATTTAACAATGTTAGAAGCAATAATTTTAGCCAAAGATTATATCACAATAATGACTATAGAAATAACGAGTCCAATCCTAATAGGCATCGAGATTTCAATGGTTCCTATAATAGATCGTTTCAAACCCATAATAGGCGCAATAATTTCACTTCACGCAATAACTATAATAATAGCGGAAATTTTAATCGAAACAGTTCTCAAAATTCAAGATTTTCTAATTATAATAATAACCAAAACTATGAATCAATGGATGTAGATGTTAATACTGTAGAACAAAATTTTCAAACCCCGCCTCAAACGATACATTACCCATAGTAGAATGCTCAATCAATAATAACAAGTTAGATTGTTTAATAGACACTGGGGCAACAATTTCAGTAATGGATAGCAAATTGTTTCCTAATATAAATTCTATACAATTGCAAAGACCAATCAAAATATCAATTCTAATAGACAACGGTGAAATAACACACGAAAAAATTACAAAAGTACCAAAAGAATTTAACCATAAGGCTACTATGACATGGAAATTATTAAACCTAAGCAAAAAAAATTTAACGCAATATTAGGGAATAATATATTAACCCAAGTAGGTGCAAAGATTGATCTAGGTAAAAAGTACTTGGAAGTCATGAATAAAAGGACTAAATTTAAAAACTCTTGCCCTTATGACGAGATTCACGAACTATATTGTGTGGATCTTAGTAAACAAAATATTTTTAATCTTATAAACGTCGAACACCTAAATAAAGAAGAATACAATGTCCTAAAGAAACTTCTGATAGAATATAAGGATTTATTTTTTCAAGAAGGACAGCAACTAAGTAGTATAACTACGATAAAACATCGAATTATAACAAAACACAGCCAGCCTGTTTACTCCAAAATATATCGATTTCCTAAAATCCACGAACAAGAAGTTGAAAAACAAATTTCGGAGATGTTACATCAAGGTATTATAAAACCAAGTAATTCTCCTTACAATTCTCCAATCTGGGTTGTTCCAAAAAAATTAGATCAATCTGGCAAACAGAAATGGAGAATTGTTGCGGATTATAGGAAACTTAACGATATAACTATTGATGATAAGTTCCCTATACCTAATATCGAGTCACTTTTTGACAAGTTAGGTAAGGCTCAATATTTCACTACAATAGATTTGGCCAAGGGCTTTCATCAAATCCTAGTTGATGCAAAAGACCAAGCAAAAACAGCATTTTCGACCCCACAAGGTCACTACGAGTACGTCAGGATGCCATTCGGGCTAAAGAATGCTCCTGCTACTTTCCAAAGAATGATTAATCACGTATTAAGGGAATTTATAAATATCAATTGTGTTGTATATCTTGATGATATACTCATCTTTGGCACCTCCCTTCAAGAGCATGTGGAATCTGTTAAAAGGATTTTTCAGAAGTTGCGTGAATCCAATTTAAAAATACAAATCGATAAGTGCGTATTTTTCTCTAAGAAAACAGAATACTTAGGCCATCTTCTAACTAGTGAAGGCATCAAACCGAACCCTAGTAAAATTCAGATAATTAAATCATTAAAAATTCCTACGAATCGGAAAGCAATAAAGAGTTTTTTGGGTGTTACCGGATATTATCGCAAGTTCATCAAGGACTACGCGAAAATAGCTTAACCAATAACTCAATGCTTAAAGAAAGATAGAAAAATCAATATAAACGATAAAAATTACATCGCGGCCTTCGAAAAACTAAAGGAAATACTGACCAAGGATCCGGTGTTAAAGTATCCTAATTTCAATCAAAAATTTACGTTAACAACAGACGCGAGCCAATATGCTATTGGAGCCGTTTTGTCACAAAATGGCCACCCAGTATCTTTCGCCAGTCGTACTCTTAACGAGCATGAGATTAAATATAGTACCATCGAAAAAGAACTCCTAGCAATTGTATGGTCCACCAAATATTTTCGCCCATATTTGTATGGAGTCAAATTTACAGTAAAAACTGACCATCAACCTTTAGTTTGGCTAAATTCCTTGAAGGAACCAAACTCAAAGCTTCAAAGATGGAAGATAAAGTTGAACGAGTTTGATTTTGAAATAAATTATGTAAAGGGGAAAGAAAATAGAGTAGCTGATTTTCTAAGTAGGATCAACATAAATAATAATGAAATTAACACATTAGAAAACAATAATGGTAACTCCTCCGATAATGAAAGCAATGCTGCTACAATTCATAGTGGTGCCGAAAATTTGGGCGACCACATTCCAATTCTAAGTAACATTGTTAATAAATACCTTACACAAATACATTTGGTCGAAGAAAAACAGGAAGAATTAATAACAAAATATAAAAAATACAGAATAATATTGATCTCTAGGGAAGATTTAAAAAATGAGAATTACCTTAACGATCTTTTAAGAAGATTGATAAAAAAGGGAATAACAGCAATATATTCAGAGTTAGATTATAATGAGTATTCAATTTTACAAAATAGAATAGTAAGCCTCTTCGGCAACGAGCCCAGGATTAAATTTGTAAAATGTTCCAAAAAGGCGGAGGATATAGATGATGAGAATAAGTTAATGGAAAAAATTAAAGAAATTCACGAGAGTACCAATCATAGAGGTATTCTTGAAAACTTCTTGGAAATTAAAGAATTATATTACTTTAGTTTAGTTTACTTTAGATTATATTTACAAATACATAAACAATTGTGAAGTATGTAACCTTAGTAAATATGATAGGAGTCCAATTCTACATAAATATCAGTTATCGGAAACACCATCCGAACCGAATGAAATCGTCCATGCGGACAAGAAACAAGCTTTTCTAACAACAATAGACCGATTTACCAAACACTTCTCTATATCTAAACTAAGCGATAGAAATAGTATTACAATAGTACAAGCATTAAAGCTCAGAAATTCGTTATTTGGTAAACCAAAAAAGTACATTTTTGACAATGAATTTGATAGTTTAAACTTAAAAGACTTCTGCAGAGTTGAAAATATAGTAATACACTTCACTTCTCCTCAAAGTCATACGGGGAATTCTGATATAGAAAGGGTTCATGGGACAATAATTGAACACATCAGAATTCTTCATGTAACAGACCCGGAGTTAGACATAGAAAGTAAAATAATAAAAGCTGTGGAATGCTACAACAATTCGATTCATACCATAATGGTGGGACCACACTACGCGGTCTTGGGTCGTACGCGCTTTTGCCTTTTTTTTCATATAGAGTTTTATGACTTTTTTACGACTTTGTCCATGGTAAAGGTCGTGCGGCACAAGAACGCGGACAAAAGGCTGTGCTTAAAAAGGTACATTGTGCGTCCACACACTATGAGCTTTTCAAAAGCGCGTACGCCGTTTCAAATAAGAATTGATTTTTTCTCTCATGATTCAGAAAATTAAAAGATCACGCGCGCTTTTGGATGGCCGTACGACCAAAAGCGCGTGGATTCTAAGTCCGCGTAGTGAGGACGGGCCTTAACTGAAACAAAACCTTTAGATTTTATTCATGGGAAAATTATAGAGTACGAAGCCATAAGAAATAGAATTCAAGAAAAGAAAAGCAAAATTATAGAGAAACTAAACAAGAATAGGAAAGATTTTGTTCTCCCAAATAATACGGAAATACTTATCAAAAACCCTATAGCATTAAGATATAAGGAATTACCTAGGTATAAGAAAGTTAAATGTGTAAAAACAAACCAAAATATATTTGATAGTAGAAAAAATAAAATTCACCCCACACGAATTAAAAGAAATTTTAAATATTTTTCAGATAATCTTAATAATAATATTAGTGGTAACAACAGTAATAAAACCATCCCAAGCTCTAATTAGCATAGAAAAACTAGAAACTGAAGCTGGATACGCGACAATCCGACAAAATACTATACCAATTGTAACGGTCGGTTATTTACCGGAAAATTCTCCCTTTGTTGGTTCTCCCATCTATCGGGAATTTCAGGATTCAATAACAAAATTTACTGGTCACAAAAAAATTAGTACAAAATTTAGAACTTCAAGGAGGCTAAAGAAAAAATAATTTTTGAGCTGGATGGAAAAAAAACAAAGATTATGACAGTTGGAGCTAGACCCGTAGTTTGGAGACTGCGACCCACTCGCTATTGAAGGAATTCCCGAAAAATAAAAAAAGATATTACTAAAGCATTTTCAGAGGCAGTTTTTTTCTTGTCGTGTGTGACTATCTGGGTAATTAGTCGTATCAGTTGGACTGAGCTAAAGGGCGAAATAGGAGGACCTCCAGATACACGATATGAATGAGGAAAATTTCTTTTAGAGATCGAAGTACCGGGATTCAAAATATTTAGCAGGCACCATCAAGAGCTTGGACCGAGGAGAGCAGAAAAGGCCAATTCTTGAATGAGATTTTAATGTTTTTAAAGAATTAGTTATTTGCCCACGACGTGTGTGAATTTTAATTATTAAATTAGGTTGTAGTGAAGAAATTGTTCAATGCGGCATTAAAATTGATCTACAATCTATGCCGGGCTGGTCATCAAGGTGTGAAGACAAACATTGAGTAACACCAGCAGTAGTCTTCATTCGGTGCAACAGGATTTGTCGGTCTGCTGTATTTCAGACAATTGTATGTTAAGAGGGCATCCATCACGCACACAGTCTCAAGTGCAACCGGGAAAAAGCAGACAGCTAGTGTATTCATTCATTGTGAAATAAATATTGGGTGAATACAATAGTATTTCAGAACTTTTACGCAATATTGAATACACCACTGAAGTATTTCGATCTGTCAGAGAAATTGGAGCAAAGTGAATCCAGTTTAGGCCGTGAAACGTTGGTTGTTCCAGGCGACACCAACGCAAAAAAACGGACGGAGGATTACTTATCATCAAAAAACTAGGAGGGATTGAAGCAGGACTTCAATGGAACTGATACTTGGGTTAATGGCTCAGGTTGCTAAAGACAATTTTTTTACGCAGTAAGCTCGTTTTGGTTTTTTTACATTTTTTTTGTAGTCTAATAAATAAATAACAACACTTATAGATATTTAACACATTCAACATTTAATTATAATACAATTATATTCAAATTTTAATTATATTGTTGAACCTATATATATATAGATATATTTACCTCTTCTTATGATATGTTTACTAATTCTTAAAATACGTATCAAATATTTACATATTCTTATAATATTGATCAAATACTTACAAATTATTATAATATTTATCATATATTTACCAATTCTTAAAATATCATATGGTTACATTTTTACGTTAGTACACACCTTTAATGATAATAATAATGCCTTAAATTACTTTGATATTCCTTAAATATTCGGGTGGTTTTGTGTGTTGTACGAAACAAAGGAATCATCGACTGGTACCAGCGCGACGATTTGTTTTTTCCTTTCCGTTGTTGTATTGAAGTTCTTATTTGATGGTAATAGTTGGTTGCATCCACATTACCTATATTGTAAGGTTAATTTTTGTTTGATTTACACGTATCTAATAGTTAATGCAAACTTACCTTCATTTTGGTTGTTAAGTAATTATATTGCCTTGGCCTGTAATTATTATATAATATATTTGTTGTAAATTTCTTTAAAATCCACGAGTATTACTAGGCATGACAGCCTAAGGGGTTATTTATCCAGGATGGTTGGGTTAGGTTTTCTCTCCAGAGTTCTCTCGAAGTCGCGTTGAACATTTACAGATCCACCAGGTCTTTGGGAACTTCCAGCGATGAATACCTTTGGCTAACCTAGGACAAGAACGATATGAAGAAAGCTCCTTTTTGATTAATAGGTAAGTGGTGAATCATATGTGTAGAGTTCCGGTCACACACCCCACGACCCCTTCCGGCGAGCTAGCGTAAACCGTGTGGCCGGTTTAGCATCCCCTATAAATATTTAGGCAAATAGGGAGGATGTTGTCTCTAAATTTTTTTAAGTATACCCAAGCATGATGGCAGTAGCCTTGCTGTCACCAGCAAGGAGCTCCATTGTGCAGGTACACAATAATAGACCATTACAGCAAAATCATTCATATAATTGATTTAAATGACATAAAAAGGACAATAAATCTAATAGAATCACAGATGAACGACACGTTTAAGCCACCAGAAGACAAAAACGCTATTGATACTTTGGAAGGGAAACTTAACAAAATTAAGCATAATTTTAAAACATCGATACCAATCAGATATAAAAGAGCCCTAATGAATATTGGCGGTTCTTTCCTAAAATGGATCTTCGGTACCATGGATGAAGAAGATAGGACAGAAATCGAAAAGCGTTTACAAATAACTGAGGAAAATATCCATAATAATTTAATAAATACAAACAATCAAATAAAGATAAATAGTATTATTCAAGGGAACATCCGAGCGATCCAGTATAATATACAGAAAAATCATTTAGAAACTAATCAATTATTAAATTTGGTTGAAGATAAAAATAAAGATATTATAAAACAGATTCACTTTTTACAAACACTTACGTACATAAATTTACTAAACGAGGAAATAGAGAAAATTCAAAGATGGGAAGATCAATTCTCACACCTGAAGAGATTGACGCCTACGACATAGACGTTTTTAAAATACAAGAAATGAAGTGTTCCTTAGCAATCGTCAATTCCACACTACTTTTTATTATATTAGTACCAGAAATGAGCAAGACGGACGCTACTCACCTAAAACTGATACCAATTCCAGATTCAAACAATCAACAAGTTGATATAAAAACTTCAGATGTCATTATTTTCGAAAGCAAATCATACTTCTTGGATCAAGAAAGGTACAGAAAAAAATTAAAACCTACAAACAATTGTATATCAAGCATTTTAAATAATTCCTATGACAGCTGTTCTAAAATTGTAAAATCAGACTCAGAAGTATCAGAGATAGATCTAGAATTAATTTTAGTTACAAATGCAAAGAATACTAGTTTAGTAAATTGCAATAAGGTAGAATATTCTTTAAATAAAAATTATTTAATTTCGTTTAATAATTGTACTATCATGATAAACAATGTAAAATTTTCAAATAAAATAAAGGAATTCAAATATAACGTTATAATCCCTACCTATACAAAAATTGAAAATATTAATATGACAATAAAACTAGAAGATTTGCATATAAAACAGATAGAAAATAATAAAGAAATTACAGAAATTAAATACGAAAGACAGCAGAATAACATTGTAACATATTTAAATCTTACTTTCATACTAACCATAATTAGTATTTCGATAACGTTAATAATATTAAAGCTATATAAAATAAAAAATAAAAAAGTTATTATAGTAAAACCTCCCGCTCAGGAGAGCGAAAGTCTTAAGGAAGGGGGAGTTATATATCCAAATAATCAGCTTTTAGCTGAAATAGGATAACCGATTTCCTTTCCCACAAAAACCCCGTCCAAACAATATAACCAACTTAATTTCCCACATAAATTCCACTCGAATCATATTTCCTCGCCAACAACATTTGTTGAGTCAACATTTCCCACACATTTTCCTTCATGTGATCTTCAATCACTAGATAGACTAAGTTCTAAGAAATCTGTTACAAATCTGCTGATCTTACATTTAATAGATAGGTACAAGGTACCTTAGCATAAGAAAGGTAGATTAAAGTTAGTCAGTTCTGATTTAACCGCGGAATTAACCGTTTGTCGTTGATATAAAATTTTAATAAAGATCAAAATTTAATATTTTAATTTAAAATCAATTGACTTTTCTTTATAAAATAACTTGCACAGTCCAGGAAAAACATATAATGACAAAAGTAACAAATCTGCAAAACATAATTTTGGGCACATAACTCGACCGTAGAATCATCTCTCGCAGTCAGTATTTCCGAACTCCTACAACATCCAAGAGTTCAAACGCACGGTTCATCGCCACCTTCTTCAACACCCCTCGAACCCCCATAACCCTTAACCTATTCCCCCTTACTAAGCTCACTGCTAGATATTGCACCATGATGTGACAAACGACATAACGGACAGGTAGTACAAAGGGTGATTCCTGAGCTTAGCACTGCCACATAAAAAAAAAATAATTTCGAGCTACTTATAAAAAATGTGTTATAACTTTTTTTAAAATTCGATGTTGAGCGCCATCTATCGGAAAAATTTTGTGCTACATGCACAACAATCAAAATTCAGACTACGTCTCCACCCTGTGCAGAACTTGCCCCATGGCGTTCTCAACATTTTGTTCCCCCTTGTATATTGTGTACGATATATTCTCTGTTTAAATTATCATCAGACCCATCGATCATTTGCGGAGATGGCAAACCATAATCTTCACAGTATTTCCGCAAATTGAAAGAACAATTTCTCGCCGTGACAGCATTTCATTCGCGTTCCTTCGATTATCGAGTCATGTTTTCGGTCTGGCCCGATAGTCGGATCAGAGTAAATAGCCTACTTTTCACGCCTAAGAAGATACTGAATCCGAGTTTTGAGGTTTACAATTGGAATGATAAAAAAGTTTCCACTCGCTTTTCTCCGGCTATCGGATCAAGTTTTCCGTCTGAACCAATAGTCGGAACCGAGTGAAGCCCAAGAAAATACTGAATGTTCCCGTGAAAGTCCCATCGTAATCAGATTAACCGTTTCAAAGATTATCCCGGACAAACACGCTTTTTTACATTTCGAAAGGTTTCTATATACTGGCTGGAGCAATAAAAACTTTACATTCAAAATTATTTTTTACTTTTTAGTTCATTTTAAAATAAAAGCGTATTTTTTAGTTTTTTAAACTATATTTTTTATTTTCCACTTTTTAGTCTATTATATGTCTTCCGCCATTTTGTAGTGACTGCCATATTAGATTTAAAATGACGGCACACCACTTACTGTACTGTACTCGTTATACGCTTTCATTCGATACTGTTACGTTTTTACTGCTTAACGGATTCGCAGGATTAATTTAGGAATACACTTTTAAATGTTCACACAAAACTTATTTATTAGAAACCAAAACACAATTTAATAACAGACACCAGACACCAGACAGAACAACTAAAACACAATTCTTAAAGTACACTATTTTTCACTATCAATTTAATATCTCACACTATTAAATTCTATATATCGCTTTTTAATTCGCTATTTAATAACCACTTTTCGCTTTAGGTCACTTTTCGCTTTAGAACTCTTTTATCGCTTTCCAAATCAAAACTGCTCCTAAATGCCACTGCCGCTGCATTTATATGTCCAAGCGCGTCCTTTATCCACGTACCCGGTTTTTCTACCATAGTCTAGATCTAGACCATTGCGCGAATATTCTTTTTTTCCAAAAGCTTCTAAAAGCTTTGCCTTTAATAACCGTTTCTTCCCATTCCAATCTAATAGATGGCTCCAATAGTTTTTAGTACATAAATCATTACAAACGTCTAGTTCTAAAGTCGTTACAAGTAACAGTTGTCTCCAAGCTGTAATAGATGGCGCATAAATCATCACAATACCCATACCGAAGGCGTTGTAAAGAAAAACGTAATCCGCTGTTTTATGTGCGCCCCCAAAAAAAGGTCCGCCGCTGGTCAAGGGTGCCACGATTTTTTATTTTTCAGTCAGGGATGCCACTCAATGAAAAAGGTTGGAAAACACTGGCTTAGTCTAATACGCGCATCATACACAAATCGTTTTGATGTGAGTATCGAGTGATGGATAGTGTAATTTGCACCATTAGGCCAGTTAATTGAGCTATTTAGTTAAAAAAATCCTGACACTGATATTTGTTTTTTAATTTGTTCATTGAATAGTGTACTTTAACCTCATGAACACTTGCCGAGGTGGGGGAACCCACAAAAAAACCGCCCCCTAAAAAAATCCATTTTTGACTAATACCTCTTAAACGGTAAGTGCTATCATAAAGTAGTATTTACAAAGTTTGTAGATTATGCGATTATCTACAAAAAAAGATATTATACATTTTCCCGTACGAATTGGCATTCAAGAGATATCGCCGTTTAAAAGTAAAATACTCATTTGCGACTTGTATCGTTATCAGACATTCAATAAATCCTTTGTTGGACTACGTGGCTAATCTTTTCAGGGGTGATTCCTGGATGTATTTGGAGAAAAAAATTGTTCTAGAGAGGGGGGCTATCCAAACTATCCACAAAAATACAGGATGTTTACGAAAAAAAGTTTATTTTTTTAAAATTTACTTAAACTTGAATTACTCCTAGACTAATTATAGTAAAGCAATAAAATTAGGGTCATCTTTTAGGTAAATGTGTATTCTTTAATTTAATATAAAGATCAAAAAGTTTAGTGACTCAGTTTAGAAGATATGTAGGTTTAAATTGTGAGCAAAATCCCAATATTCTTCGCTTTTCAGCATTTTGCCCATACTTTAAACCTACTTATCTTCTAAAGGGAGTCACTCAACTTAGCAGTGAAAACTATTTCCCTGCAGATAAAATGTGTTGGATGACGTGTAAGAGCAAATTTTTTTGTTTTTGATTAGTACTTCATGAGGTCACAAAATTGATCGTTCATAACATTTTCTCTTCTTTTAGCAACTGGTCCTAAACTTTTAAGTGCAGCTATACGTAAATCTTCATTTAAGCAGTATTTGGTTTTCTATATGTATAATTCTTGAAAAGGATTTGGGTCTGGAAATCTTGCAGCAAGGTGTTGAATTTCCAGCTCGTCATCATTCTATTGATCATCTTGGCGACATACATAATTGTCGGCACATATCAATAGTCTTTTGAATATCAATATTAGGCTCAAACTCTTTTCGTCTTTGTAAAATAGTATTTTCGTTTTCATCATACAGGGTCTCCCGTCACAGCTTGTCAAACGATTAATGGTAGATAGAAGACAAAAAATGATCGACAAAAAACACAAAAAGGAGGGCCGTCTCTGGTCGTTTTCGAGATAGAACATTTTCAATTTTGTTGTTGGGGAAAATATGTAGTTTAATGATTTAGAATAAAAAGGTAATGAAACAACGGTTTAATTCCACGAATAGGGTATCTTTGTTATCGCAAGAAATGTGGCTTTCATTTCATTAATAAAAACAATAATGTACGATGTGTACTGTATGAAAAAAGGGCAATTAGTTGTATTTCACTGCAACTCAAAAAGTATATCGTTAAGGTCCTCTTTTGTTAACTGAAAAGTTACCTGAACATTTCTTGGAACACTCCAAGACTCCAGCTGGTCTGGTTTTTTCGCTATTCGCCATTCCCAAATAGGTATCACTCACTGAACTGTTTTTCGTATTTCATCAATGTCCCCAACTTATTTCACTGTAATTAAAAAAGTAGGTCGTTAAGGTCCTTTTTTATGAACTTGTTTAACATCTTCAAAAGCTGCTTAAAAAGGTCGTGGAAAACTCCAAGACTCCAGCTGCTTTGTTTTTTTTGCTATTTACCATTCAAAAATAAATGTCACTCCAAGCGCGGATTCAAGGGGGGTCACGGGAGTCATGACCCTCCAAATTAAAAAAAGCACCTTAAAAAAATGACCTTCAGAGTCAACAACAGATTGATCTATACTCTTTCTGATTTGCAAACTGTGAAGTTAGCTGCATTCACAAGAAAGGGCGCGTTTTCGTAGGGCACATTTGTTTTTAATCCACCAGAAAATGCGGTTAGTTTTGTGCGTTTTGTTAATTTTGTTTTTGTTTTTTTAGTAGTAGAAACTTTTTTCCGCCACTTTTAATTCCGTGGCCACCTTCCTCCCCCAAACAAAATTCTAGATCCGGGCCTGTGTCACTCACTGGTCTGTTTTTAGTATTTTGAAATTTTTGGTAACGTATTTCATATCTGCTCGAGTTCGTTTAAAAGTGGTGTTAAGAGTTGAATTAAGAGTTGAGTTAAAGGTTGGCTTGAGTTGAAATAAGTTGAGTTAAGTAAAGTTGAGTTAAGGGTTAAAAATTACCTTTAATAATAGAAAATTGAAGTAATTTTTTAATTTATTGATGTGAAACATCTTTGCGCGCGTTGAGAGTAATTTTTCAAGGCTGTGACGCTTATCGTTGCAAGGTACTATTGCGTCTCGCGAAACGCATGGAAGATCTTTATTTCAAAAGGGAGAATAAGATGGAAATATTACAAAAAAAAGTGAACTCTAAGAATCGCACATTCGGAGAATGGACGAATTGGTTGAGTGTTGACGTTCTAAAAACACCCGGGTTCAATTCTTGATCTCAACACTTCCATTTTTACTTATATTTCAAAGCTTTTATTTCCATTTGCTTCCAAAAAGGTATAATAAAGCAAGGAGTGCATACGAGTTTAAAAGCAAGTAAAAGGTCTTTTACTATTAAATGTAAATTGCACAAAATACTACTGAGACAATCAATTTCTTAACTAGAATAATTTACAAAAATTTAGATGGAGCATTCGGATTTCTGAGAGCTTTGTATGTAGAAGGGAAGAATGGCAGAAAGTTACAACTTATTAATGAAAATGATTATTTAACTTAATTTACTTGATTTTCTATAAAAATGGTTAATGGGCTTAAATTAGCTAAAAATTTGAGTTATGGAATTATGCATGCGTGCATATCTTTTATACTTCAAAGCTTCAAACGAACAAAAATTAGATGCATTAGTTGCGTATTATTGTGCTACAAAATAAAGAAATTTGATAATACAATAAACAATAAAAACTTTTTAAAATTTTAATCTATTCATACAAATATATTTAGTTCACGCTTACAAAGGCTTATAAATTCAAGCAGAAGACTATAACTACCGGTTTCGTCTATTGCACCCCAAAGGCGTTGATAGCCCAATGAGAAAAATGTAGGGTCATCGAAAAAAGGTGTTGTGAGTTCGACTCGCAACGGCGGCGCTTAAACTTTTTTTATAAATATTTGACTGATACAACAGAAGAGGTGAATAATGGGTTTGTACTTTTTTGTTGGGATCATTGAAGTCGACTTCCAAATATATACTAACCTTGAAAATGTCAATCAATGAAGCAAATTACACGGCGTATCATTTCTTTCATCAACACTTCCAATAATTCCAATAAACCGGTTTTATAGGCAAGGGGTGCAGGGAAGTTCCTGACTTGTGCATCCCAAAATAATTTCGACTGCAGTGATCACACTAACCCAACCATAACTTCGTTCTCGGGGGCTGCGCAAACTATGAGAATTTTTGTTGCTTTGTACACAACTACATAGACAATAGAATCGTTACACGAAAAAATTCAGAACAGTCAGTTTATCGTGTAATTCTTATAACATACACAATCTGGTTTGTTAAGAGGAAAAGTGTTAAACCGTGGAATTAGACTCTATTGTTGTAAGCATATATAGTAGCGTCAGCTAAAAATTGAAAATATATGAATATATGTATTTGTTTTGAAATTCCAATATTTGCAGGGAATTTCAAGAAATATTTCCTGAAAATCTGGCTATGGCTTACAATTTAAATAGCATCGGATTTGTTTTAAATATTTGCAATGAAAATGGCATATTAAATATTTTTATAGGACCTACATGAATATTTTTATAGCACCTTCATTATAGCAACGAATGAAAATTAGTTGTGATAACTAAAAATTTTAAATTTTTAGCTGACGCTATATGCTTACAACAATAGAGCCTAATTACACGGGCTAACACTTTTCCTCTTAACAAACCAGATTGTGTATGTTATAAGAATTACACGATAAACTAACTGTTCTGCATTTTTTCGTGTAACGATGGGTATCTTCAAAAACGCATCACGGCAGCAGATTTCAGCAATTGGAAGTCTGTTGCTGAATTCTGCAGTGATGCGGGAGTGATGAGTTTTTGAAGTTACCCGATTCTATTGTCTAAGTAGCTGTGTACAAAGGAACAAAAATTATCATAGTTTGCACAGCCCCCGAGAATGAAGCTATGCTTGGGTTAGTGTGATGATCGCTGCAGTCGAAATTTTTTACAACGAAACAATAGATTGACATTTTCAAAGTTTGTAGATATTTCGAAGTCGATTTTAATGATCCCAAAAAAGTACAAATCCATTATTATTTACCTCTTCTGTTATAATCTTTCAAATATTTATAAAAAAAAGTTTAAACGCCGCCGTTGCGCGTCGAAACCACGACCTCCTTTTTGCCGCCGATCCTACATTCTACCAATTCGGCTATCAACATCTATGGCCTGCAGTGGACGAAACTGGTAGATATAATCTTCTGCTTGAATTTATAAGCCTTTGTAAGCGTGAATTAAATATATTTGTATGAATAAGTTAAAATTTTAAAAAGTTTTTACTGTATTAACAAATGTCTTTATTTTGTAGCACAATAATAAGCAACTAATGCAACTAATTTTTGTTCATTTGAATTAATTTATTTATTTTCAGGCCTCTTCTGAACTTTGCTGGAATTTTATTACATCGGGAGCAAACTATGTAAGAAAATTCCAGCGAACTTCAGAATATGCATCCCAAACGCAACATTTCTGTGTGAAAAAAGAGTTCCAGAGCTGCATTTCCACTTGGCCTTTCGCCAAAGATGTTTCACATCTTTCCCGTGCACTGGATACACGCGTGTTTTTTTTAATTAATTGTGAATTACAGTTTCGATATCGCTCATTTTTTTTTTGACTGAAAGGAAACGGCAAATACATTTATGTACTAAACGTGGAAATTTGTTGGACGAGGCGGTATAAGTACCTAATTTTAAATATTTGAAATAAAGAAAATCCATATAAACTGCCCTCTATAACAAAGGTGTAAAACCATCTTAAAAGCAATGAAGTTAAAAATACTCCCCTAACAGTATAATTTTAGATAAGAAATTTAAATTACAAAATTTTATTCGTTCTATTTTAGGTAAAATATGAAAACAACGGTAACAGTGATGACATGGATGAATCCAGTTTCTCTAGCTTTTATTCTTCATTCTTAAAAACTGATAGTTCATCTGACGGGCCGCAGGATGGTGATAAGAATGTTAACAAAGAAAATAAGGTAAAAATAGCATTCATGTAAGAAAATGTCATTTACAAGATTAGTTACAATTTATCACTTCATTCTGTTACAAAGCAATTATTGCGATGTAAAAACTCCAGGTCCTTCAAAAGAACGTTGTCTTATTGATGTAATATTAAATTCCAAACACACGATGTCCTATAAATAGCTACTCGAAAAAATACGGAACATAACAGGGAGAACTTCCTTACATTATGTAAAATTGATGAATTATGTTTTGTTAAGTGAAAATCTCTCTTAGCTTTGTTCAAGACTACTATGCACTAGCGGTCCTCAGACCTAGTAAATGCTCTATATTTGAGGTAATTTAAACTAATTAAAGTAACCAAGTATTGCAACCCATCGATGGTATTACATTGCATCGTATCTACTGAGGTGTTCTTCGGCAATTTAGAATACGTATTAATTCTCAATTAAATAAAGCCAAGATCGCAAAGTTAACATCACTATGTTAATTCGAAAAATTAACACCGACAAACCTGCTTATGCCTTCACACTTCACTTCTCTTGTCGGAACACTAACATACCTTAGATTCCTTACATTCACTGAATTTTAGGATGGGCCTAAACAAACAAATACATAAATGAAAACAAAACCAAGACTTGAATTCAGTCAGAAAATGAAACCATAACACCATCTGAGGGAACTATAATTTCGCACGGCTATACCAATTCTGCTGCTGAACGGCCAATGTGGAAAGACAGTAAACACCCGCGCAGACGAGGACGGGCCGCATCGCATAACAAAAATATTTCTACATCATTTTCGTACTGGCGGATCGCTTAGTTCCCATCAACTCGTGGTAGGTGGAACTTACTTCTCTCACAAGAAGATACACAAGGAGACCTGGGTATCGCCCGATGGTAGAACGAGAAATCAGATAGATCACGTGGCCGTCAGCCGCAGATGGAGAACTATTCTGGAGGATGTCAGGAACTTTAGGGGAGCAGACACGGAAGTGACCACCATTTGGTTGTAGCAACTATCCGCCTAAAAATCGCCGCGATCAGAAACGTCCAACGAGATGCTGTAAACCATAGACGGTTTAACGTAGACCTTCTGCGGGAGAGCACTAAAAGGAGAGAATTTGCTGGGAATCTGCAATAAATCTTAAACCAGCAAACCGTTTCTGACGACACAAACAATGAAGAACTGTGGAGCAGAACAAAGGGCATTATAATAACAGCAGCGGAAACAAGCATCAGTTATGTCCAAAGAAACCAGCAACACTGGATCTCGGAAACCATGGTATACAGAAACAAGGTAATGTAAAAGACGAAATATCGTATCGTAAGTGCGAATATCATAGAAAAAGGCGACGTCACCCGGCAAGGTTAATACAGAAAACAACAACAACAATTTCGATTTTGTATGGGGAAGACTTGCCGAGTGACGTCGCACTAATACGATATTCTACGATATTCAGTCTTTTACATTACCTTGTTTCTGTATACCGTGCTCGGAAACAACCTGCCAAAAAATAGAAAGCAGAAGGGCCCTCAAGAATAACGTGAACTCTACAAGCGACCTGGAAAAACGTCAACAACTTGAACGGGAACACTCCCAATTACACCGGGAGGTAAAGAGAAGTGTCCGGCGTGATAAAAGGCGGCAGATAAACGAGCTCGCAGAGAAAGCGGAAAACGCGGCAAACACAGGCAACAGTAATACTTATGACACACATGGGTTATCGATACCGCGGTATTGCGTATACCCAACTTATACCACATGTCTGTCACCTATACCCAGTTTATACCCAGGAAAACAAGTGGTTATGAACTGGGTATTGATACCACGAAAATTTTGTGGGTATAGAGTAAGTATAAGATCTTTTCACTGCGAACAGCGCCACCTGTGTGCGAAAATCGAGCAAAAACGTCTAAATATATATTTTTATAACAAGATATCTCATCTTTTTTTTCTTTTTTGTGCCAAATTTTGAATTTTTGCCTTAGACCCAGATTAATTTCCTCTTGTTTGGCAGGGAATAAAGCAACTAAATGTTCCATTTCCATAATAAATTCAATATGCCACTTAACACTTAAAATTTTAAATTTAACGAAATTCGCTTACTAGATTTGAAAATTTTTTAGTTGTCGACAAACGTCAAACTTTACCCTAGTTCATGTGTGTCAGGGTTCCTCAATACCCCGGTATTCCCCATATCCTGGAATCGATACCTTGGTATCGATACCTCTTGTGTGTCATAAGCATAAGGTGCTGTACCAAATCACTAAACAGCTCTCGGGAAGGCACTCTTCTAAAAAACATGCAGTAAAGAGTGCGAATGGAAAGCTGCTGTGCAGCGACGAACAGTGGGGCAACGTAGACTAGTCATGATTACTATGTAGTAAAATCGATTTTTAAGAAGAGAGAGATGGAGGGGCGGCATGCTCACCCCGCCCCTTCACGTCTCTCTTCGTAAAATTCGGTTTTACTACATAGTAATCATGACTAGTCTACGTAGCCCCAGTGGCGGATTTAAGCTCGACTGCGCTCTAGGCCCGGTCCGATATGGCGCCCTTGCTTTGTAGTGATACTTTTTATAATAAAACATTTAATTTTCGAATAATAAAAATATTTTATTATAAGCTTTATTAATTTGGGTGAAAACTCCAATTATATCCTCATAATCGATTTCTTGCACCAATTTTGCTTGGATAGACAACATTGACCATGTTTACGCGAACATACTTAAGCTCTTAACATCGGTATCGGTAGTAGTTTTAAGTCAGTTCTACTGTCAAATAGAATTGGGTTTTTGCAAATCAAATTTTAAATGTGATTTTATAAAGGCAAATATAAAGAACTAATAAACAAAAAAAGATATTCCTTAGTGATACACGTGCTTCAGTTTGTCCTGCAAGAAATAAATTTAAAAAGACGCCTTTTAAAAGTACACACTGATTCAAATCGTTGTATTTCAACAGCAATGGAGTTCCACAATTGAGCTTCGTGAACAAATAAAGAGCGTTGCCCCGATAGATGCCGAAAGCGGGATATATTCACAGTATTATTTCTGCGGGATTGTGAGAGCTGGATAACTTCATTTAGATAGGAGGGTTTTCGGTTGTTGATGATGTTATGGTAGTAGCACAAGACCCTAAAAGCTCGGTAGTCACTTAAGGAACATCCAAAAACTGAGTGCCGGTGAGGCGAAATGTGGTTTTACCTGCGAAGGTAATGAATGAAACGTATGCAGTTGTTAAAGGCTACTTCTAACTTACGGTTAAAGGATAAATCGAAGGGAAGACACAGAGGCCATACATGTGCGGCAAGAGTATAGCTTTAACCAACTTCATACGAACAGCTTGTGACACGAGACTACGATGAATACGAAGACGCCTTAGAATACTATAAACTTTGCCCAGAATAAAGCTAATGTGGTCACAACAAGTCATATTCCTGTTCAAGACAATACCGTGATATTTGACCCGGTTAACGCAGGGGACAAGGGTCCCATTTAAGGTAATTTGGAAGAGGTCAGTTGATGACGCGTTAGAATTGGAAAAGATGATGCATTGAGATTTATATATTAGATTTATTTACGGGACCTTATCGCCCTAATTGCCGCTTGGCTGTCAGAGAAGATAAAGATCCGTTTGCTTTGGTAGGCCCTTCTTAAGTTCTCATGAGTGCATGCCAGTATAGCGTACACCTCTGCTTGGAAGACAGTTGCTAGGGTGCCTAAGCTCATCGCTCTACTGAATCTGGGGCTTTCGCTCCAGATTCCGGCGCCCACACCTGTCTCTGTTTTTGAGCCGTCCGTGTACCATACTAGTCCACCCGGCGATACCTTAGGAAAGGTCCAGGTTAGCCTATCTTGTATGTGCACAGGGGGTTGCTTAAATTTTGAGATTTTGAAAGGCATGCAATCGGAGAGTGTATGTTGAGCTTCTTTTTCGGGTTGGGGTTCTGGTATACACAATATGTTGGGGCCTCTTCTTTCCGCATATGCTTCGGACTTGAGAGGAGTGCTGCTGATTTTCTTGATTTTAGGGGGGTTTAACTGAAAACACCGCTTTCAATTTCTTATGACCATTCAATTAAATTATAACCCTTTGCTTAGGTACAATTAAAATTTATTTTGGTTTTAATAATTACAATTTAAATTAAATTAAGGTTTTATCGCATTGAGTCTCGTTGTGCAACTAACTGTTTTATTTTATTTTTCTTTTTTGTTTTAAGTTCCAAGCCTACTGGAATTTATAAATATTTAATTTTATAAGTAGATGAAAACTGAGTTTGCACACTCATAGTGCTTTCAAACTCGAACATTTCTGGCCCGCCTTGAAATCTCATGATTTCAACATCATAACCAGTACTACGGGTATATCCAAGTGTGGGGTTGCTTCCTTCAACTGCTATCCGTCCTTTGGGCTGCGGTTTAGAGTGCTTGGATATTGGTCATCTGCTTGTTTAAGATGTAGGTCGTCTTGCTCTTGTTGGTCCACTATTGAACAATTAGCCGGAAGGGCGGAAGAAGGTAAAGAAATTGCATAAATTTACACCCAATACAACTCAATATAATTCCTAATATGCTGGAATTGTAATTAGAACATATTAAAACTAGATTATTGTGATAAAGAAGGTAGTGTCCCATCATTAGGTACTGGGTATGGTAAAATACATATTTTGGTAATAGGACGTTACAACTCTCCTGCTTGCGTTTGCAAGGTAACGACGCGTACCAGCCCGTCTTTACCGGGATGGGTTTGTGTGACCCGTCCGAGTTTCCATTTGAGAGGGGGTAATCGTTCATCTTTAATAAGTACCACGTCACCGATTTTTGCGTTTTTGGAAAGTGCATTCCACTTTGGTCTCTGTTGCAGCCGCGTGAGATATTCTGAGCTCCATTTGTGCCAGAAATCTTGTCTGAGTTTTTGCAGCAATTTCCACCTTTGTAATGCGCTTGTCGGAGTTTCCAATAAATTTTCCTCAGGTGGAGAGAGTAAAAGCTTTCCAATCAAAAAGTGGCTGGGAGTCAGAACAGAGAGATCGTCCGGGGAATCTAATAGTGGACAGATGGGTCTTGAATTAAGACATGCCTCTATTTGGGCGGTCAAGGTAGAAAGTTCTTCATAGGTTAATGCAGCGTTACCGATCACTCTCTTCAAGTGGTACTTGAGCGACTTCACCCCCGCTTCCCAAAGACCCCCGAAGTGGGGTGAAGCGGGAGGTATGAACTTCCACTCAACACCATCATTACTATATAGGTCGGCGGTGCTTTGAAATGCCATTTTTATCGCTCTTTTTTGGTTCTCACCTAGTTCTCTTTTAGCCCCTAAGAAATTTGTCCCGCAATCGGAGAAAATCCGACGACATAATCCTCGACGGGCAATAAAACGGCGAAAAGCTCCTAAAAATGCTGATGTTGTGTATTCACTCACCACCTCCAAGTGAATGGCTTTAGTGCAAAAGCATACAAATACGCATATATAGCCCTTATAAGTTCGAGCGTTTCTTCCTTTCCAGCTGCGGATATTTAAATAACCGGTATAATCCACACCTACGTAAGTAAAAGGCTGACTGATAGTAATTCGTTCAGTGGGAAGATCAGCCATGAGTTGGTATTGTGGTTGGGCCGACTGACGAAAACATTTAACACATTGGTGGACAACCCGTTTAAGCAATGGTCGGGGTTTTATTATCCAATATTGTTGTCGAAGTAGACTCAACATGAGCGATGGTCCGCCATGGAGCGTACTAAGATGAGTGTGCCTGATGATGAGCTCTACGAAATGATTTGAATGAGGGAGGATGATTGGGTGTCGTTGATTGTAAGGTAGAGAGGAGTCCTTTAGTCTTCCTCCGACTCTAATGAGTCCATTGGGGTCCAGGAATGGCTGTAGGGATAGAACCTTGCTCTTCGAATTAACTGGTGTATTCCGAGTCAGAGAATCTATCTCGTCTGAGAAATGTGTGCGTTGCACTAATGTCACCCAGAATCTCTTACTCTGAGACAGTTCGGCCGTGGTAAGGAAGGTAGGAATGTTTGGAATGCGTTTGCACTTTGCGATACATCGACGGCTGTATGCCGTCACTCTTATCAACCGGGTTAATGATGAGAATCGCATTAACATGGTCATTAGGTCGGAACTGATTAGTTCGGCGTAGAATACTCTCGATTTATTTACCTCAGGATCGTTACGTGCAGTCTCGCTAATCTTTGGTTGTGGCCACGCCGATTCATCTCGTTGTAACCATGACGGGCCATAAAGCCAAAGGGTATCCGACACAAATTTCCGGACTGGCGTTCCACGACTGGCTTGATCTGCTGGGTTATCCTTTGATGCAATATACCGCCAAGTGATGGCTTCAATATTGCGTAGTATCTCCGCAACTCGATTGCGTACAAAGGTTTTAAAAGTCATAGGGGGTTTTTTTATCCATGATAATACAATAGTGGAGTCCGACCACGCTACGATTTTATCGACTTTGGAGGGGAAACTTTTCTGGGTGACGTGAAGCAATTTCGACAAAAGCACTGCTCCACATAACTCTAACCGTGGTAGGGTGATGGGTTTTAGAGGAGCCACCTTGGTTTTTGAGCCTAGGAGGGAAACACGGGTACCTTCGGTGGTCACAACTCGAGCATATACCACTGCTGCATAAGCTCGTTCGGATGCGTCGCAAAATCCGTGCAACTGCACCGAAGAGGTCGAAGACATGTGTATCCACCGAGGTATTGTCATCGTCTCGATTAGGGGGAAAGATGTTGAATACTCAGTCCAAATAGACGATAATTCTTCAGGTAATGGTTCATCCCACGACACGCCGGACTGCCACAACCTTTGCATAAAAATCTTTGCGATTATAACGAGCGGGGCTAGCCAACCTAGGGGATCATAGAGTTTAGCTATGGATGAAAGCACTTTTCTTTTGGAATAGGGTGGTGCGGAATTCTCCCAGCGAAGTCGAAATTGAAAAGAATCAGAACTTGGATTCCAGTATATTCCAAGGGTTTTTATCATAAAAGGGTTTGGTACAGATATCACAGCAGGTTCCATCAATCTAATCTCCTCCGGAATGTTACTTAGTAAGCTAGGGTGGTTCGCCGACCATTTACGAAGTTCAAACTTTCCTGTTCGCAGAAGATTGATTAGTTCATTCTGTAATGAAATAGCCTCGCCTAACTCATCCGCACCGGAAAAAACATCGTCCACGTAAATGTCTGTTACTAAGCTTCTGGCTGCTCGGGGATATGTTTGGCTCTCATCTTGCGACAACTGGTGAATGGTTCTTATAGCCGTGAATGGGGCGCTTGAAGTGCCAAAAGTAACCGTCAATAAACAGTATTCTGCCAACGGCAGCTCAGAACTCTTACGCCACACTATTCGTTGATACTGGGCATCTTCGGAAAATACTTTAATTTGGCGGTACATTTTTTCCATATCGCTGCTGAACACGTACCTTTTCTGTCGCCATTCTACCAGAAGAGCAAAAATATCCTTTTGCAAAGGGGGACCCGTCAGTAACCGATCGTTGAGCGAAAATCCATTACTGGTGGGACATGAGGCATCGAATACCACTCGGAGTTTTGTGGTTGCGCTGTCATTTTTTACAACTCCGTGGTGAGGTAAATAACAATGTTGATGAGCTGGCAACGAAAGCTCTTGTTGGGACAGCTTACGCATGTGCCCTAATGACAGATATTCTTCCATGCATGCAGAATATGCTTCGTGAAGTTTAGGGTCGCCCTTGAGTTTACGTTCTAATACCTCAAACCGTTTAATAGCCGTAGACCGCGAAACGCCAAATTTACGTTCCTGATCTGGGAGTGGGCGAAAAGGAAGATGCACTATATATCGGCCGTCGTCTTCACGCCGATGGGTAGTGGTAAATATTTTTTCACATAAAGCATCCTCAGGGGATAATTCCGTCGACTGCGGCACTTCCTCCACTTCCCAAAACCGTTTAAGTTGGCTGCTAACATCACAACAGGCCTGTAAGCTAACTGTGTAACATGAAAAGGACTCATTCTGACGAGCAGAGTTGTTGAGATCACCAAACAACACATAACCAAAAAGTGTTTTTTGCGCCACCGGCGTCCCTGGTATTCCGTGTATTACGTCTCCTTCTATTACTTTAGAATACACATCTACCCCTAATATTATATCAATGGGTCCTGGGTTTTCGAATTGGGGGTCAGCCAATGTCAACTGTTTCACATGCTCCCAGTGATAGATTCGTACACGTTCGGATGGAAGAATCTTGGTTAAATTGCGTACAACCATGGCTTCCGCTTGAAGGCTAATGGATGTGTCAAGCCTGGACCTCACATCAAACTGAACGATGGAGAGTGCCTGCCCCATTGGAGTTTCTCCCAAGCCAAACATGTTTACTTCCACTGGTGATTTCCTGAGTTTTAGAAGTTGAACTCCATTAGAACTGATAAATGTTGCTTGACTACCGGGGTCGATTAATGCTCTTAACGGCATCCAATCGCCACAAAATGATTTCACCTGAATAATTGCGGTAGCAAGTAGGGTATTTTTGGGTTTGTAAGTGAAATGAGTGCACAATTTCGATGGGAGTTCCGGGTTGCTAGGTGTATGCTCCTGGGAAGCATTTAGAGCACTTGAGGGAGAAACCCGGTCATAATGCAAAAGGGTGTTGTGCCGTTTGTGACATTTAAAACAGGATTGGGTGCTGGGGCATACACGTGACATATGACTTACCGCCAAGCAATTATAACATAATTTCCTTTCACTCACAAAATCGCTTCTCTTTTGAGGACTAAGTTCTTTGAATTTACGACACAGTCGTAATGCATGAGAATCATTGCAAAATATACATTTTGGAATGGAAACCACATGGCACATCCGGGTTGATTTCTCTTCGTAAGCTCTCATGGGTTTCATGGGTTTGGGTCTGGTTAACAATTTCTGATTTTGTCCTACTGACAAGGCTTCTAGGGCTCGAAAGCGTCCATCTAGAAAGGTGAGCATTCGGTCTAGGTTGGGATATTCACGGGAATCACTTAAGGTTTGTTCCCACAAGGAACGAGTTTCTGGGGGTAGTCGTTGAGCAATGAGAAAAACGACTATAGGGTCCCAATGACTTACATCTACCTTTAATCCTTTCAATGAAGCTAGACATTCATTGGTAGTATCCAAAATTCTTCGCAGTTGAGAAGTATTTTCATTAAGTATGACAGGTTGTGACATTAGAGTGGATAATTCTGCAGTGATTAAAGCACGGTTGTTTTGATACCGTTGTTGTACAAGATCCCACGCGATCTCATAATTAGCATCAATGGTGGTCAAGTGACGAATCAACTGTAGGGCCTGGCCAGCGAGACACGATTTCAAATAATGAAGTTTTTGTACGGACGGAATCGACGAGTTATTATGCACAAGGGACAAAAACAAATCTCTAAAAGACATCCATTCTCGATAATCCCCACTGAAGGTTACTAAATTGATCCGAGGTAATTTTATCGGAAAAGAATTTCTTAACGGTGCAGCAGGTGGAGTCGTCGGTGGAACCCCATACTCACTGTCTGGTATCGACTCGGAATCGGCATCGAGATCAACAACTGGAATATCTTCCTCAGGCGTCCTTTGGCTATGAGACGTCTTAGATACAGTTCCACTGTGAACTGTCTTAGGGAACGATTTTGAAACCTCTAACATTAACCCTTGGTACTCGGAATACAATTCTTCTACTACACTATAATTATCTTCTGTGAAGTACTCTTCTGTGGTTTTGTCTTCTTTTGAAGAAGAGGTATATATTAATTGATCATTTGTTGCATACTTCTCCCATAAGCGTTGCAATTCCGATAATTTTCCTTGAACATAAGACTCCGTCAAACGAGCCTTTGGGCACTTTTTATAATTTTTGAACGCCTTCTGTATCTGTTCAGCGAGGCTTCCTTGAAGCGCAACTAACTCGTCTACCGTTTGAGCCATTCTAATAATACTATGTGAGAAGCAAATTAAACAGGGACCACAAATACAAAACCTATGGTAAGGATAAACAAGGGTTTAGTCCGTTACGATGAACAAGAGTTTAGTCCGTAAAGGAAATAACTATCCAACCACAATTCAAAAGAAACTATAACACAAGATCTGAGAGAAATTTCATGAAATAATTGTAACAGTTAACAATTTGGTCTTTAGAATTACCTCCGCCAGACGCACTGCACTATCAACGCTGAAAACTCCAAGTTATTTTGTTCGACTTAAATTTCCTGACACCTATGGTTTCACTTTCCAAATTTCTCAACTGTCCGTTTGTACAATTAACGGATTACACAACGTTCGCCGAAAAAGAATCTCTCAAATAAATACTACTACGAATAACGTTTGTTCGTTACTACCGGGTACACATAAATCAAGTAAGAATGAATACTAAGCCCGTTGCAAGATCCCAGAACCAACACCACGTTTTTAAAATTACGTAACTCTTTGGGAAATATCAAAGCCACTAATTAATATTTCTTTATCACAACAACCAATTCAATAAAAACACCATCTACTTTTGTTATTTTATAACTCAAATAATATAGTTGTATATTTTAAAATTGGGGGCGTTTAAATTTATACAATTTCCTACCTGGAATTAACCCAGATCCGGCTCGAAGTACCAATGTATGTTGAGCTTCTTTTTCGGGTTGGTTTTCTGGTATACACAATATGTTGGGGCCTCTTCTTTCCGCATATGCTTCGGACTTGAGAGGAGTGCTGCTGATTTTCTTGATTTTAGGGGGGTTTAACTGAAACACCGCTTTCAATTTCTTATGACCATTCAATTAAATTATAACCCTTTGCTTAGGTACAATTAAAATTTATTTTGGTTTTAATAATTACAATTTAAATTAAATTAAGGTTTTATCGCATTGAGTCTCGTTGTGCAACTAACTGTTTTATTTTATTTTTCTTTTTTGTTTTAAGTTCCAAGCCTACTGGAATTTATAAATATTTAATTTTATAAGTAGATGAAAACTGAGTTTGCACACTCATAGTGCTTTCAAACTCGAACAGAGAGCATCCCCGCTTCCGAAATCCCTTCTATAATGTTGATAATTGTAGAATGTCCTCGCTCGAGACCAGCGCCCAGATAGCCATTCGCTTTCAGCCGCAGCGCCGCGTTTATCGCAGATTTCTCTACCTCAAGGTGGAGTGGTACCAGATTGAGGAGAGTCTCCAGTGCTGCCGTCGGGGAAGTGCGGATGGCTCCAGTGATCGAAAGGCAGGCCATTCTTTGAATTTTGCACAAATTGGTTATGAAACCCTTAAGCGCCGTTCTGTGCCACCAAACTAAAGCTCCATAAGTTACTATGGGCCTGACGATGGTGGTGTATATCCAGTACATGGTTTTCTGCTGCAAACCCCATATGGAGCCACAAGCTCTGCGGCAAGCCCACAGGGATCTGCGCGTTCTGCTCATCAGAGTATCCATGTGCTGGTTCCAGTTGAGCTTGGCATCTAGCGTCACTCCTAAATATTTGGCTTGTTGTGAAAAGCCTATAGTTCTACCTGCGAGTGTCGGCTCCGAAAGCGGTAGTGATCGTTTCCTGGTAAAGGGAACGAGAATCGTCTTGTCGGGATTGACTTTTAGTCCTACGCTGTCGCACCAACTAGATACTAGATCTAGTGCCTGCTGCAGACGTCTTGACATGGCTCCTTCAGTTTCGTCCGTTACTACGATGACGACATCGTCTGCGTAGCCTTGGGCGAAAAAGTTGCGGCCGTTGAGTAGTTCCAGGAGTTCATCTACAACAAGCCACCACAGAGGTGGGGATAAAACTCCTCCCTGCGGACAACCTTTTGCTATAGTGCCCTCCAGAGACCCCTCAACATGAGAAACCATTAGTTTGCGAGTTCTCAGCATAGAGTCGATCCAGTCGCAGAAAGTGCTACTTAGACTTCGTCTACTTAGAGCCTTAGCTATAGTATCAAAGGATGTGTTGTCGAAGGCTCCTTCGATATCGAGGAAGGCCGCCAGCGCAACTCCTTTGTTTAGTGCTGCGCCTTCCAGCTTGAGCACCAGATTGTGCAGTGCCGTCTCAGTGGACTTGCCCGCCTGGTACGTATGCTGATAGGAGCTTAGTGGTTGGCGTTGAAGATAAGTTTCCCTTATCACCCTGTCGACAATTTTCTCCATTGTCTTCAAGGCAAAAGACGAGAGACTTATCGGCCTGAAAGCTTTAGCCGAGGTGTAGTCCGAACGCCCTGGCTTGGGTATAAATGTTATATTGACATTCCTCGAGACAGATGGGATATAACCATGTACGAAGGAAGCCCTGAATATTTTGCATAATAAGGGAGTGACCAGGTCGCAGCCCTCCCGTAACATAATGGGATAGATCCGGTCTGCTCCAGGGGACTTGTATGGTTTGAACGATCCTATCGCCTCCCTAATTGCTTCGTGATTAAACACGGCGTTTGCTTCTGTCCAGGCAGCTTTGGTCGTTTTAGAAAGTGAGCCTGTTGGTTGCCCAGCAGTAGCTGTATTCCCATTTGAATAAATGATTGTGCCTGGGAAGTGTGCCTGGAGCAATATTATCAAGGTTTCTTCCCTAGACTGTGTGAAAGAGCCATCGGTTCTCCTAATAGATGCTAGATCTCCCGATGTGCCCTTTAATAAAGCCTTGTGGATCTTTGCTGAGTCTCGAATGTCTTCGATACTCTCGCAGAAATTCCTCCAGCTGTTTCTTTTTGCTCGTCTGATCGCCCTGTTATAGGTGGTTAGCGAGCCTTTATAACTCTCCCAGTTGCCGCTCTTCTTGGCTGCGTTGAATAGCTTCCTAGTGGCGGATCTCAACTTAGAGAGCTCATTATTCCACCATGGAGTTTTCCTGTTGCGCGTCCTCATCAGAAGGGGGCAGTTATTGTTGTAAGCAGCAGTAACCGCCTCCGTAAGGAAGTCCGCGGATAGTTCCACATCCATCGTAGATTTGATTGAGTGCATGGAACCCTTCAGTACGCTACTGAGTTCGCCCCGAAAGCCTGCCCAGTTTGTATATCTGGGATTCCTATATGTACTCACTCTTTCCAAAGACTCACCCACCATAAAGTGAATGTGTCTGTGGTCTGAGCACGATGGCTCATCTGAGACCCGCCAGTAACTCACGTAATTGGCAACGTGTTGAGTGACCAGCGTAATGTTTATAACCTCACGTCTCCTACCGTTGTCGAAGGTAGGATCCGTGCCGCGATTTAATATGTCCAGGTTAGTAGTTAAGAGGTAATCAAAAAGGTATTCGCCCCTTTTGTTCACTCCGCTACTGCCCCAGGCATCATGATGGGCGTTCGCGTCACATCCTATGATGATCTGCAGACCGCTCCTGTTAGAGTGACCCACAATATCCTTGAGTTCTTTGGATGGTGGTGGGTCCCTGGAGTCGTAGGGGAGGTATGCTGAGCATAATATGATTATGCTTTTGCTGCCCCCCTTCTAATAGGTATCTTCACCACTGCCAGGTCTCTCGACGACTTGTCTGTGAGAGGAAAGCAGTTAGTGTTTTTGTTGTAGACTATACAGGTCCGAGGGTCACAGTCCACATCACTGCATGCAATGTTGTAGCCAGCTGCCCGCAAGCCCTGTATAGCACCGTTATTCACCCATGGCTCTTGTACAAGAGCCACGTCAACACCTTGGGTGGCCAGCACCCTGCAAAGGACTGCCGAGGCAGCCCTACTATGTTGCAGGTTGCACTGTACCACCCGCATCTTGTGGTTGCACCTGCTGTTGTGAGTCAGCAGGAGCCTCCTTTTTTGAGCCAATCTCCTTGACTTTAATACGGCCGAAGCCGTAAAATAGGGACATGCCCTTCTCCTTCAGCTGCATGAGCGACCTCTCGTCAATGCTGAGGGCAAGGGTTTGACCGTTCTGGTCAACCTTCCTACCCATCACTTGCCAAGAGGTCACCTCAATTGGCTGATTTTGAATCTCCATTCTGGGGAGCACCTGTTCCGGTTCCCTAACATCGTTAGGAACCCAGAATGCGATCCGCTTAAATTTGGGAAGGTCCTTCTCCTCAATTGCCTTGAGGTTGCGCCCTTCCCAAGCCTGCAGCCTGGCGACAGCATTCGTCAGCCATCGGCTGGTGGCTTCGTTGGCGCAGGTGACCTTGATGAGACCCCCTGCCGCCCTTACACCCAAGAACTGAGGTGGGCAGTCGCCTTTAGGACTTTTGTCCACCTCTGTCAATATTGCATCGCAAATAGAGGAGGATTCCTCCTCCGTCAATTTGCCCTCGGGATAGTTGCCCAGTACCACCGCCATGGTGATCCCGGCCAACTTATCCCGGTATGAGGGTTCCTGCGGCTCCCTCCTTTTTTTCCTCTGGGGTCCCTGCCCAGCCGGAGAATCCTCCGATCGCTGCCGTTTCGGCAGTAGACCAGTTGGGTCCGGCGTGTGGCATTGACCCCAGAAGATGTATGATCTGGTGCTGGCAATTTTCCAGAGTGTCCAGAAACCTTTGGCAGTGCAGCGGCAGTCTGGGTCCGCTCCTTGGAGCCCCCCTGTGTCCTGACCGCTGTCCCGCCTTCAGTTCGTTGCAAAGGAAGTTGCAAATGTGGTACTCGGGTGTGCTCCGTGGAGTTCCCCGATTCCCTTGCGGCCTTCCTAGCTTTGGCTCCCTTTTCTTTGGCAGCGCCAGATTTTCGTTTGCTAGGCTGCACGGTCATACCGACAACCTTGGCAGTTATATCGTCAACAACATTGTCATCGGCTGTCTGGGGCATTGTTGTTGACGATTGAGAAGCCGAAGCTTCAGTGCTGGACGAGGTACCTCCAAAGAGTTCCCTCTCCAGCTCTGAGCTGATGCTTATTGCATCAGACCCACAATCTCCTTCTTCGTCTGATTTTTTTTTAATTTGGTTCATAAATTGATCCCACGAGTGTGGCGGGAAAGAGGAGGTCCATCCTGACAGAGCCCCCATATCAGGACAAGGCTATGTACAACTGGGTGCGCCCGGTGCCCAGAGGAGATCGTTCATGACAGTGCAAAACTACCCACTGCCATGCAGCCCTCGACACGATGCATTTACATCTTGGCTTGGTAGACTACCGTCGTTAGTTGGTTATCCAGGGGGCCCCACGAGGAGGTGACGGTTCGATTTTACCCCCCTAGGAATGCTTTAGTGGAAGATCATTTATATATATACTAAACTAATATAAAGGGCCTAAGATAGATCCTTGGGGAACGCCAGAAAAAGCATAGCAGGGGAGGAAATTAAATGGGGAATCTTCACCTGTTGTGAACGAGCAGCTAAAAAGCTATACATGAGCGTAAGGGCAAAAGAAGAAAAACGAAATTGTGTACAGAGTTTGCGTAAAAGGACGAAGTGATTGACGTTATCAAAAGCTTTGTAGAAGTCTATTAAGAGTAGACAACTGTATGTCACTCAGAAACGATGATATTGATACTCCCTTTCGGCGATAAGTGACTTGATTTCAGTATAGAACCATGGTGCAAATTCATCATATAACTGCACGGTAAACTCCTCAAAGATAGCAATTTTATCATCTATGTCTTCTGTAAAAATAGTATCCCAGGGAAGCGATCCCGGTTAATATTTTTAAAATCACGAGACACTATAGTTTTCCTGGTAATTGCGTCAACGCGAAAATTGTAATTAACAAATAGGATGTCGTGGTCCATATAACTTGGAGGAGAGATTTGATTTTGAAAGAGAATCACACTAGGTTCGCAGCAAAGGAAGACATCAAGTAGAGATGGGTTCGTCGCATTAAAGTAAGTTGGCAAGGTATTCATTTGAACAAGGCCCTAAGGTCTGCATTGTATGATTGAAGAATTTTTCTTGACTGGAAGATTTTAATAAGTTCACATTAAATTCTCCGGCAACAACTATGTGAGCATACGTATGAGAAAGATGTTCCAGGGTCTCCTCCAGTTCAGCGGAATTATCAGGTTTAAATAGACCGGGGGAGAGTAAACACTGACAAATAAAAGTTTTTCAGAACCATTTGAGATTTCAACATAAATAAACTCAATATCAAAGTTCATAGAGTGGCCATTTTAGGTAGTCCCTAAAAAATTTAGCAACACCACCACCAGTGCGACCTTGGCGATCGTTACGAAAAATTTGAAAACGATTTATAGACTCAAGGGACGACAGGCACTACTTTGGATCTCTCCATTTTTCAGAGTGCTTCAGAGTACAGTGCAAACCTAAGTTAAATTGATTTTTATATTTTAATCGTTCTATAAATTTTGCAGCCTCTAAAATTTTGCCGCCCCTAAAGTTTTGTCGCCATAGGCCCGGGCCTCTAGTAACATGGAATAACTGTACCTTTCCGGAGGATTGGACGGAAGGTATCGTAGTCAAAATACCAAAAAAGGGGACCTAACCATATGTGACAACTGGAGAGGCATCTGTCTACTATCTACTGTGGACAAAATCTTGCCCCACATATTATTATCAAGGATAAGAGAGGCAGTAGATCGAATGCTTAGAAGACAGCAGGCTGGATTCAGAAAAGGCCGCTCCTGCATAGAACATATTAACACCGTGAGAATAATAGTGGAGCAGTCGACTGAATTTCGATCCCCCCTTTACCTTGCTTTCGTGGACTATGAGAAAGCGTTCGACTCGGTTAATAGGAGCTTTATATGGCGAGCTCTTCGGCAACGTGGACTGCCGGACAAAATAATAGAACTGATAAAAGCTCTATACAACAATTCCAAATGCAGAGTTCTCCATAATGGAAAATTATCCGACAGCTTTGAGGTGAGCTCAGGAGTACGACAAGGATACCTACTTTCATCATTACTATTTCTTATAGTAATAAATGACATTCTTGTCAGCGCTCTAGATAGAAGAACCGGTAGCATACAATGGGGATTGCTAGACCGCCTTAAGGATCTCGACTACGCGGATGATATCTGTTTGCTGGCCCACAGACACCAGGACCTCAAAAACATGTTAAACAATATGGCAACAGAAAGTAGGCTTAAGGTTAAACCCGTCTAAAACCAAAGAAATGCGGATAAATGCAAACACCATTGAACGAACAACGCTGAATAATCGTGACGTGGAACTGGTAGATAAATTCTCTTACCTCGGTAGTATTATTACCGAAAATGGTGGTACAGAAGAAGACGTCAGTTCCAGAATAAATAAAGCAAGAAGGGCATATGGAGATCGACGGAGATCTCAATTAACACCAAATTGTGGCTGTTCAACTCCAACGTTAAGGTAGTTCTTTTGTGCGGTTGCGAAACATGGAAAGTCACCCAATTCATCACAGGGCGCCTACAAGTTTTCATCAACAGATGATTACGTCGCATCCTAAAAATCCGCTGGCAAGATAGAATTTCAAATGAAGAACTATGGCGCCGTCCCGGCCAGGAAAGGATAGACGACCAAATCAGGCGAAGGAAATGGAATTGGGTTGGCCACACCTTGCGACGCGAAAACGAGAATCTAGCCAAACAGGCCCTTGATTGCAATCCGCAAGGATCCCGTCGAGTCGAAAGACCTACAACAATGTGGAGGAGAACTCTACTAGCAGCGGCCGCAACAACTGGGAGATCTTGGTCAGAGCTGAGAGCTGTCGCGCAAAACAGAGTCCGCTGGAGGGCAACTGTTTCCGCCCTATGTCCAGGTATATCAAGCTAGCTGGCCAAAAAGTCGTGCCACACACGTGTCTAAGTTTATAATTTGTCGCTAATTTGTCGCTAATTTGTCGCTAATTTGTTACGTCAAAAAAAATTTTGCTCATTGTTTAGAAAATGATGAAAACGCTAGCTTGATATCAAGCTAGCTAGCCACACACTGTATCTTTCCAACTAAGCAAGATAACAAAAAGCCATTGGTGCAGTAATTTTCGCTAATTTGTCGCTGAAAGGATCACAAAATGCCGATTTTGTCGTCGCTTTTTTAAGGAGCCAGAAGGCGATTATTGCCGATCGGTGTATCAAGTTGGCTGGCCAACGTGCGTTTCTTCCATTCCAAAGGAGATAAAGAAAAGGCATTGGTGCAGTAATTTGTCGCTAATTTGTCGCTGAAAGGATCACGTAATGCCGATTTTGTCGCCGCTTTTTTAAGGAGCCAGAAGGCGATTATTACCGATCGGCGTATCAAGGTGGCTGGCCAACGTGCGTTTATTCCATTCCAAAGGAGATAACAAAAAGGCATTGGTCCAGTAATTTGTCGCTAATTTGTCGCTGAAAGGACCACGTAATGCCGATTTTGTCGCCGCTTTCTTAAGGAGCCAGGAGGCGATTATTACCGATCGGCGTATCAAGGTGGCTGTCCAACGTGCGTTTCTTCCATTCCAAAGGAGATAACAAAAAGGCATTGGTGCAGTAATTTGTCGCTAATTTGTCGCTGAAAGGACCACGTAATGCCGATTTTGTCGCCGCTTTTTTAAGGAGCCAGAAGGCGATTATTACCGATCGGCGTATCAAGGTGGCTGTCCAACGTGCGTTTCTTCCATTCCAAAGGAGATAACAAAAAGGCATTGGTCCAGTAATTTGTCGCTAATTTGTCGCTGAAAGGACCACGTAATGCCGATTTTGTCGCCGCTTTTTTAAGGAGCCAGAAGGCGATTATTACCGATCGGCGTATCAAGGTGGCTGTCCAACGTGCGTTTCTTCCATTCCAAAGGAGATAACGAAAAGGCATTGGTGCAGTAATTTGTCGCTAATTTGTCGCTGAAAGGACCACGTAATGCCGATATTGTCGCCGCTTTTTTAAGGAGCCAGAAGGCGATTATTACCGATCGGCCTATCAAGGTGGCTGGCCAACGTGCGTTTCTTCCTTTCCAAGGGATATAACAAAAAGGCATTGGTGCAGTATTTTGTCGCTAATTTGTCGCTGGAAGGATCACGTAATACCGATTTTGTCGCCGGTTTTTAAAGGAGCCAGAAGGCGATTATTACCGATCGGCCTATCAGCGTGCGTTTCTCCTATTCAAAAGGAGATAACCAAACAGGGTTTGCGTCATAATTTGTCGCTAGTTTGTTGCTGGAAGAATAGCCATTTCCATTTTGTTGGTAGCGGTAGGAAGGTAAATGAACATCTATAAACAAACATCCACACACACCCAGACACAAATCTTTTTATTTTTATCCAAAACCCGAGTAGTAGTGTAAAATAGGTTGTAGGTTGCTATAGCCTGATCCAAATCAGTTGAGGTTTTCATCGCGCATGTAGGGGAATGAAAATTACACACACATAAGCATTGCTGATAAGACATGCGCTTATGTATTTCAAATTTCCCCTTCGAAATCTGTTGCAACGGGACTACACTCCCCATAGAATGTGACTACGGCGAATGCCGCAGCGACATTAAAAATTTTCTCCAAGAAGAGCAGCACGTTCCCAATTCAATTTTTGTTATTCAAGAAATTTGTTTTGAAATCTTAAAATTTAATATGATAGTTATCAAAAAATTTTCGAAATATTGTTTCACACTAGTGAATTAAAAAATATATATAGGAAATAGAATTTAGAGAACCCTTTAGGTAGGATAAAAAAATTTCCAGGAAAATGTCCAAAATGCATCAAAGTCCCATTTGCTTTGTTTTATTACATATTGACGGTTATATAAAAATTTTTCTTTTAGCAAACCAAATTTTTTCGGTAGATAATTTAACAGTGTATGTTTTTTCTGTACTTTCGTAGTGGGGGATGGCACTCTCTCTGCGCATGGGAAATTCGATTTTTGAGAAACCTCATCTCTTTTGGATCGGGCCCCAGTAGGAAAAGGGAGCATCCCAAATGAATAAAGGAGGCCTGCCTTGGGAGTTACGGAGACCTCCCTCTACGTTCCTTTTATTGCTCCTTTTCCCATAAGCATGTCCGGAAAAGGGAGTACTCCATTTGTACTCTCCTGCAGAGTTAAGGTGGAGTTTTCTTTATTTGTACTCTCTTGGATTACTCTTCGTTTGAAAGGTTTTCAAAAGAGGCAGATAATTTTTTACTCATCAGTAGGAGGAAATGGAGCGATATCACCATAAAGGAGATATATGGGAAATTAGAATATTATCAGGAAGTAACAAATAAAAGAAATAAATAGTAATTCAACATAAATTATATTTATAAAACACATAAATTATATTCAACATAAATTATTCATATTATTCGAAATAGCAGTGCACTTAACTTCGAATTTTCACTCCGCACAAAATTAAAATGGCGACTTTACTTGCCAAGAATCACTAACTTTTAAAATCATTTTGTTTAAAATCTCCCATATAGCTCCCTTAAGCTGATCTTGCCCCGCGTTTCGTCCTAGGAACTCCGTAAAACATCTTTTTTCGTTCGCCAGAGAGATTTGCTTGTAAAATTCTAATCTGCCTTGTACCTCCCTCGAGGAGATCTCGCTCCATTTCCTACTGGGGCTCTAGCAAGTGTGTTTCGTGTATTTAGAAAACCACTAATGATTAATTTGGAAAACTCTGAAATTGTCGCAAAAACATGCATTTGTCCTCATAATTTTTTGAGAAGGAGAAAAACATCGCGATCAATATACTGTCCGCAATTTTATTTCGGATCATGCAGGGCAGTGTTGTCCAAATTGATTCTGGTCTGCAGAGTTTGCCACATAAACTTTGAAAGTCAATTTTTGAAGCTAAAAAAGTGAAAAATTAATTTACGAGATATTTTCAATCAGATGAAGGCCGGCCACGCACTAGGAACTTTTGTTATGGGCGATTAAATAGATTAATCAATGAAAAATTTTCCCTGAAATAGCCTATGTGCGGACTCACATTTACTTTAATACGTTCTATTATTGTGATTAAAAAGTTGCTTCTTTATAATCACTAATTTTGATATTCCCTAATTCCGGTGAATCTTCATAAATGAAATTGTTTACACAATTCCATTTCATGTCGCAGGATACAAGTCGCACCGATCCGCTGACTGTTGGATAGCGACGACAATATTCAGCACGTTGAATCTTGTCGAAAGGTGATGCATGCGTCCTGGCAAAAATTATTAAATCGGAGCAGGCGGAAAGGAGACTTATTTTTTGTCGCTTCGTGTTCCTTCAATGGAAAGACTGTGTCCAGCATGCTACATGTTGCCTAAAAGTTGCCTCAGTGGAATTGCGCCTTAGAAATACGCCTAGTAAGCGATCCGCCAGTACGAAAATGATGTAGAAAGATTGTTGTTATGCGATGCGCTGCGGTGCGGGCCGCCCTAGTCTGCGTGAGCCTTAATGGTTACTTCGCACTTGAGTGGCGCGACACTGCACTATGACACAATTTTTAAAAACAAGTTCCCCGAGTAAAAATAAAATATGGCCTTACTACGGGCGAAAACCGACCATGATTGAAACAGAGTTCTCGGCCATGTGGCGGTTAACAGAAGGCTCGTTGCAGGAGAGTTCGGCCGTACACCACACACACACACACCGACGTGTATAGGTTTCTATATTATGCGATTAAAAAATCTCTTTAATATACATCTTATATAGAGATATTTTCACACACCCTAATGCAATTGGATTCCGCTGTAATAAATCAGACGCATACACAAACGGACAATCGTAATCTCCTCATTTTCTTTATATTCAAGGCCGACACTCGGCACAACTATAAGTTAAATTGGCGCAATTTAACTACTCAAATAAGAAATCATTTTGGGGAAAGTGTGACTTTCGCTCCCCAACAAAACTCAAAAGTTACCGCGTATTTATTGAGAAAAACATCATGAAATCCGGTGCTCATATTTTCGATTTCGAATAATTTAAAATGTTTATCAACGCACTGCAATTAAACATTACTAAAATATAAATCAACACGCACCATATACTTCACACACAACAAACCGACGACTGGCGAGCTCGTTCCTCTTGTGCATCGACATCTTTAAGTAGGATAAATCCAAAGGACCATTGTACATAACGAAAATGATAAAGTTCCCATAAAACACATTCAACAATACATTTGGTGCCGTTTTTTATTTTTACTCGGGTCCACTCGAACGAATGATATTTTAATTTCAACACGACAGTTCACGTCATTATGGGTCTGATCATTGTTGGCGATTGAAGTGAGAAATGGCCCAGCGACTGTAAAACGGAACCATAGTTCTCGAAAAAAACTGACCTTTGTCGGGAAAAACGAATTCAGGCGTATCACAGTTGGCGTTGTGACGTAAATTGTGTCTGCCGCTCGCCATATTGTTTTTTTTAAATTAATCCAGCGTATGTTACTCAGACTCATTAAACGATTCCGAAATCCGTTCAGGCAATTAGAAGTTATGGTGGTACAAAGCAACGTACGTACACACATGAAACCTAAACACATTACGCTCCTTTTTTTGTGGCAGTCGTGGAAAAAATTAAAAAACACGACGCCCCTGTGACAAAAAATGAACTAACTAACTGAAAATGAACTTTTCTAGCTAGCTACTGTAGAAAATATTAACTTTAAATAGTCCTTTTGTTAAGTATCACACAACTATCGTATATGTATAATCTGTATTTAAGTAAGTAAGTAAGTAAGGAGGTTCTCAAAAAGAGTCTTTTTATCCTCGTGTGACTGCTTATGTTTCTCGCTCCTTCTGTACTGCACACTTCTTTGTGTGTTCTTTTTATTTTTTCCCGTTTTATTAATGTTTTATTAATGTTTTCATGCTTAAGTTGAGCCTCATCTCAGCGCTTGCTTGTGCTGAGTTGGTGAATTTCTCTTGGCCCAGCTGAGAAGGCGCCTTCTGCGTTAGAAGGGTTTACTCTATTATTATTATACGCTTTATATTAGCTTCATCTGTATGTATGTGTGTATGTATGTATGTATGTATGTTCTATGTAAACAAATCTTGCAACTTGATTTTGACCCACTTCTATATAACCGATCAACTTCAAATTTTGCACATATGCATACTTCGTATGTGTATGACGAGTATAGTATAGTAAGCTTTGTGATGTCGTTTTAAATCTAATATGGCGGTCACTACAAAATGGCCGAACACATACAATAATAGACTAAAAAATAGAAAATAAAAAATATAGTTTAAAAAAACTAAAAAATACGCTCTTATTTTAAAATGAACTAAAAAGTAAAAAATAATTTTGAATGTAAAGTTTTTATTGCTCCAGTCAGTATAAGAAAACAACCTACCTTTCGAAATCTAAAAAAGCGTGGGGCGCTAGCTAAAAGTTCCGGTGTTAATAAAATAAGAATATAGAGAGCCCCACGCTTTTTTACATTTCGAAAGGTAGGTTGTTTTCTTATACTGGCTGGAGCAATAAAAACTTTACATTCAAAATTATTTTTTACTATTTAGTTCATTTTAAAATAAAAGCGTATTTTTTAATTTTTTTATACTATATTTTATTTAAAACCAAAAACTTTAAATTTACTATGTATGTGGCATTTAATTTTTTTTATTTTAGGGGCCTCCACCAGCAAGTTGCACAGGGCCTCGAAAAGTCTTAGTCCCAGCATGCGTACTAACATATTCATCCTTGAATGGGGTCCTTAGCTGAACCTCTTAGCCGTGTTCGAGAGGAAAATCTTTCATAAAATTGTTAGCATTTTATGTAAGGGAGATGATTCCGGAGACTACAACGGCGAGATTTACGGCGAGATCCCAGACATATACGTCGTGAAGAAAGGAAAGCTCGGTAGGCTGTGGTAGGCAGCACATCTAGCCAGAGCCGGCCTTCTCTATAAAGGAGCCTGGGTGCAAGAAACGATTTGGGGCTCTAAATTTTTTGTAAAGTAAACAAAATAGCAACACGAACATATAGGGTGTTTCAGTCTAAAATACTAATACGTTAAGTGGTGATTCCTGGGTATATTTGGAGAAAGAAGTTGCCCTAGGGAGGGACCTATCGGCACTATCCACTGAGATACAGGGTGTTTGAAAAGTTTTTAATGTACTTAAACTTTAATAACTGCTTTACAGATTATCGTAGAGCAACATAGTTAGACTCCGTTTAGAAGATAAGTAGGTTTAAAATTTGCATCTAAATCAATCAAAATTCTTCGTTTTTTAGCATTTTTCTCAGAAAAATGCATTTTTAACCATATTTTTTTCTTTAGTTTCTGATGCACCAAACAATTACCTAAAAAAGTTACATACACAAGAATGACGTAGGCCGTATACTTTTCCAGACAGTGACGAACCTCTATCGATTGTTATAGAATGTCCTCGTTGAAAGCACCCACGTTGCCATTCGCTTTGATCCACAGCGCCACGTTTATACCTCAAGGTGGAGTGGTACCAAATTGAGGAGAATCTCCAGTCCTGCAGTCGGAAAGTGCGGATGGCCCCGATGACGAAAAGGCAGGCCATTCTTTAAATTTTTCTTAAATTAATTATGAAACTCTTAAGCGTCGCGTGAGATACCAGGGCCAAATGATAGTGGTGTATATCCAGTACATGGATTTCGGTTGTAACCCCTATGTTGATCAACAAGAAACCCGAAACGTTTTGACATTTAGTTATACGCTGGAGCATCAGCTGGAGACCAAATCGAGTGCCTACTGCAGGCGCCTTCACGTGGTACCTTTTGTCTATCACGTTAAAACGATGACATCGTCTGTTGAACCTTGGCCATAAAAATTTTGCCCCTAGGAGTTCATCTACAACAAGGCAACAGAGAAGTGGAGATAAAACTCCTCCCTGTGGACATCCTTTTGCTATAGTGCCCTGTACGACCCCTCAAGATGTGAGACCATTAGTTTGCGAGTACTTAGACTTCGTCTACTTAGAGCCCTAGCTATAGTATTAAAGGATGTATTGTCGAAGGCTCTCTCGATATTGAGCAAAGCCTCCAGTGCGACTGCTTTGCTTGGGCTGCGTATCCCAGCAGTATTGTAGGTTAATTTATCATAAGCAATACAATTAATTATTAATAATACTAATTGAATTTGGTTTAATTTTTGTATAAATCACATTTAAAACTGCGTGGGAAAATACATTTGAGCGGTAGTGTATCTTCGTTTTATGTATTATTTTCATTTCTTATCGCGGACTATAAGGTATCTATTGAGATTTTTTTCTCAAAAGTCCAGTTTAGGTGGGGATACTCAGGAGTTCTCCGAATCAAATATCAAAAACTAAACACTCGCATTATCAAGAATTAGTTTGAAGATTGTCGAAATTCATAATATACGATAAAATGTACTTTTCATAATATTGATAACGATAGGAATATTGTCAAGTTTAAATGTGCAAGATTAAGCTACGGTTTCCTAAGAAAGCGGTGCCGTTATTTAGCGGCCGTAAAGTATCGGTGGGTGACGTCACAAAAACGTTGTCTATTAATCCAGTAGGTGTTGGTTTCCTAGAGAGCGTTGGCCGTAAAATAACGGTGCCGTCATTTGAATGACGGCCGTCACAGCGGTGGCAAACAATTTAGTGAACGTTTTTTAGCGTTGACGGTGAACGGGTTTTTAAAGATAGTATACATAACTAAAAAAGTGTACATAACTTTTCTTCTGGACAAATTTAATTTTTGTGTCTATTATAAAATGGTTTTGAAGTTAAAAATCTCTTATGTGATTTAGCGCAAAATCAAACAAACCGGGGTTAAGCGAAAGTATTGTCTAAATTTTTCTTCGTTGCAGGGCAAATTTCAAATGCACCCTCTGTAGCACGTTTTTTAAATATTTCACTTTCTTCCAAACGACAATTTTCGTCATCCGATGGCTCCTAATCTTCCAAATATATTATTAATGCTATATCATTCTCCACGTCTTATTACGGCCGCTAGATAACGGCACCGCTTTCTTAAAGTTTACATATCTGGACGGCCGTTTTATTACGTTTACCGCTTCACGTTATATTACGGCCGCTAAATAACGGCACCGCCTTCTTAGGAAACTGTAGCTTTACTTGAGGAGTGGGCGAACAAAACGGCACATGTCCAGTTTTGAAAATTGTTCAGAAAACGCAAAAAACTGTTTATGTCTCTGAACTGATCATATTAACTATTTATGATTGTGACAGGTTGTGCTACTATTTGAACTCATTCAGACCCAAAAAAATATTTTAAAAATGTTCAATATTTTAAAAGAAAAAAATAAAACAAAAATGGACATGTGCCCTTTTGCAGGGACATAACATGGACAGGGCATGTCGCTTTTTGCTAGAGCCTTGAATGGACATTTGCTGTTATGGTGGGTAAATTAGTAATAGAGTAAATTCTTCTAATGCAGAAGGCGCACTTTTCAGCTGGGCCAAGAAAAATATTCCAACTCGGCGTAAAAAAGCGCTGAGATGAGGCTCAACTAAAGCATGCAAAAATATACAAGTTAAAAAAAACAAAAAAGAATCACAAAGTAGCACCAAAGAAGCTTGCAAATAACAGAAAGTGCGAGACATTTAAACAGTCACGTGAGATTAAAAAGACTCCTTTTATACCCTCGACACACTCATAAAAAATATATTATGAATAAAAATAAAAAGGAATCTATTTCTTTCGTGATAAAAAAATTTCGCCAAAATATTTAAGAGGTATATTTCACAATTATAGCCTTAAAAACCGCTTTCCATTTTAAAACAACGAAATGATGTGAGATAAATTTGACAAAAGCACAGCAAAATGGGTTTTTTTAAACAATCTACCAACCGATAGGTGGCTCTTTCTCAGGGCTTTTTGAGTTATCGTTGTTAACAAAGCAAAAATTGCTTTGTTACGTTTCTTCGTTACAAAGCAAATATGCGTGTTAACAACGATTTCTCGTCGTAACAACGCTCGTGTGTCGAGGGTATTAAGGACATCTTTACTATTGCTCGCGCTAAAAACATTAATATTTTTGTTAACTTTAATGAACATGCGATTTACAGGTTCATATGGACCGTAATTGGTGTTAGAGGAGTTGATGTTTAAGACAGGTGGCCCTCTTAAATTGTATCTGTACTCTCTAAACGACACACGCCGACTTAGAAAACCCGAGTCAACTCTTCCATTAAGGGGCTGATGAACGAAAACAACATCGGCCACTTCACGACGACGCTTGTGGAGAGTGCTTAAGTTGAGTAACTTAATCCGGTATTCGTATGACGGAAGAACAAAAGGGTCTACCCAAGGAAGGTGATTCAGTTCGAATCGAAAGAACCTACGTTGAAGCGATTCAATTTTTCCAACATGCGTAGAATAGTGACGCATATTCCAGTAAAGGTCTGACAAGAGAAATGTATAGGTGTTTAGTGATCAGGGTGTTGTTAAATTCTTTGGACCACCTTTTTGTAAAACTCAGGACTAAACTGCCCTTGGAAGAAATATAGTTGATGTGAGTGGAAAAGTACAGCTTAGTGTCGAATCTAATCCCTAGATCGTTGACATAGTTAACACGAGGGACACCCTCATTAAAAAAGGAGTAGTTATAAATTATAAGATCACGTTTCCTACAATAAGTCATGACTTCGCATTTACTAATATTAAGAACCAGGTTGTTGTCGGCACACCAAGAGTAAAACGTGTCAAGGTCAACTTGCAAAAGTTTACAATCCTCAATACTCTTTATGTGACGGTACAACTTGATGTCGTCAGCACAAATCAAGATTCTACAGTGTCTTAACAAGGGAACAATGTCATCAATTGATAAAATGAAGAGGAAAGAGCCAAGATGACTGCCTTGAGGGACAGCGGATGACGCACAGTGGGCTAGATAAGGAAAAAAGTGGACAAAAATATAATGAGTTATCCGGTACATTCGAAATTTAGGTTTCAGCGGTTTTTCACATCGCTGATCACGAATCCGTAACGGTTTAGCCGCTAGGGCGTTTTGAAGTTTTTTTGTTAGAGTTTTACATATCACCCTGTATTTGTGTAACCGTATAACCTATTTTCGTGAATAAGGTATCAGTATACGCAGAATACTCTAACCTATCTAAAACTGTAAAAGTGACGGTTCCACCTTACCAACTTCCAGAGTTATGAGTAGTCAAAGTAAAAATTTTGGTTTTTTTAACTAAAATTTCAACTTCAACTACCCTTTTCTCCAAAAAATACATAGTTAACCTATACTTTTTTTTCCAAAATTGGAAAGCTTGAAGTATTTCCTATGAATAATGTCCACACAATTTTTATGCTACGGCCTTTACTTTTGAAGTTATAAGCAATTTTGAAGTTAAAATTGGCCTTATTTGGTACTTTTTTAGTGCTTTTTTACAAATTTTAACATCGTATAAAATATGAATTGGCAAGTTTTGGCACCCAAATCTTTCGAATTCTCATTTCGTAAAGTATTTCCTATGAAATCACCTTAAAACTATCCCGGGGGGTAGTGGGGGTTAAACAATTTTTACAGTTTAAGGTCAATTAAGTTTTTAAAAAAAATTTTTTTTTCCTGTTTTTTGATCGTTATTTTACATTAGCATGGATTATTATTTAATAACGGTAAAACATATAGAAATATTCTGCATACCTTCAATATCACCCTCCATTGAACGGAATTAATATTACAGACTTAAATACAAACTTATTGGTAATTTACTTACGAAATGTTTTTCGCGGCGAAGACACGCAAATGCAGATATGTCGAAAGTACCTAACTTCGGAATGCCTTGGAGCCGCAGGCTTTAAAGCTACTCGCCCCATTTTTCGGTAAAACATGCAGGGGATACCCTCTTTAAGATAGTTCCTAGAAAATGGCATTTAAGAAAAACAAAATTTTTGAATTTTATCCACTTTTTTTAGAATCTTACCCACTGTGTGACGCCTCTATGGTTGCAGATTTGGATCCACGGAAAAGAACTTGGTAGGTCCTGTCAGCTAAGTAAGGCTAAGCACATAGTGAAGAAGAGAGCGAAGCAGCGTTGAAGGCGGAGAGCAAAGCGGCGAAAGAATGTCGCGCTTATAAAAGAGTATCTAACACATAGTGACGCGTTTAAAATCGAGCAGAAAGTTCACAAAATTATAATGGATTTTTTTACTAACAGAAAACTCTTCCCTAAAAATTAATAAAAAATAAACACACTAGAAGGTGCAATGTTCATAGAATAAATAAAAGTAGACATATACATGGTTAATTTCATTATTTGCGAACATCCAGCAAAGTTTCAATCTTATTTTCGCATGAGAATGTCAACGTTTGATTACACAGGTCAACAAAAATAATTTTTTTTTTGAGTCTATATTTTAATGATGATTTTCTAAGCCTTTATACCAAAAAATAACTAAAACCATCGTTGACTCTTGAAAAACTTTGCTTTTGTACCGTTAACAATGATCAATACATATTTAAGCTTTTGTATGAGCAGAGCAAATAACTAAGTATTGTTAAGCTCCTTATATGAGGGAGGACGATTTGGGACTCTACAACGACGAGATCTACGAGTGCTGTTGTATAGCTATGTCGATTCTGGCACAGTAAAGTCATCGGTTTTAGTCTCGGGTGTGAATGTGAGCTTAGCTTGAAGCTTGGGTTTTGGTTTGTTCTTGGCTTGAAGCTTGGACAACCACCTTTGTGGTGAGTTTTGCGTGGACTTAAAAGCTTTCGTTGAGCTTTAATATTCTAGAGATATCGCCACTAGCTTTGATATTCTGGACTACAACCGATAATATCACTGCGTCAGAACTGACATAGCTATACAACTAGAAGTAATTTGTTAAAGCTTTCCGTCAAGATTCGGTAGCTCTTCAATATTAGTTAAAGCATTTCTATCCTAATTTTTCGGAAGCCAAAGTAGAAGCTTTTATGTATTTTAGTCGGACCACAAATAAAGAAAATAAAGGCCAGCAATGAATGTTGACTTGAATAGCTGTCAGTAGCTTCACTCACGAAAGTCAAGCATGGGACAGCGTCAAGGCAGCGGTTCATGTTTTTCTCGAAAATAACAGAGCTGAAAATAACAAACAGCTTATTTCAACTACGCTTGTTAACTTTAAACACATATGTTACAGAATGGCCCTTAAAGAAAACATTGGTTGTTCGCAAGAATAAGGTGAACCTTTTCATCAAGACTTTCATTCTGTCATCTGCAAAAGCAAACTTTTTCAGGTAAAGCTATTTTTTCTTTAATTAGTAATGTGTGAGAAATGCAAATCAGATACGCAGAACTCAGACTCAAAATTTGTGTTGACCGGTGTTATCTATATGTAATTTGGAAAAAAATTAACATAAATTGGTAAAAAATTGGACAAATTTCAATCGGAACCCATTAATCCCACAGAACGCCTTATAGTGACTGTGATGTTGAGAATGTTTTTGATCCCATCATGGATTTTTAATAGAAACACTAGTTATAAGTGCCTCAATATCCATTTTAAACAACTGTTTTTGTAACGATGATAGCAGAGAAATCAAAATTGTTTGAACGCGTCGCTTTGCTCGAATATAACAGCGATATAACCTCGCTGCAATATGCTCCACTATGCGCGTGTTAATAGGAATTCACTTATTTAATTTCGCCGCTTTGCTCTCCGCTTTCATCGCTGCTTTGATCTCTGCTTCACTATGTGCTTAGCCTAAGACTGGAACCATAATAAAAGGGCTGGCGGAAAGCCTAACTTTCTTAGTTTAAGAATTATAATGGAGTGGGAGAGCTTGTCAAATGCCTTACTGAAATCAGTGTAAACACAATCAGTTTGACAACCGGAAACAAAGCCCTCGACAGCATGGGAAGTGAACTCAAGAAGATTGGTGGTAGTAGAACGAGCTGGAAGAAAGCCATAGAGATAAGCTTCTGGCAGGCACGGTTGCAGCATAAATGATCGATTCAAAAAGTTTCGGAAGGCAGACAACTTTGCAATTGGTCTATAGTTCGATATTTCGTTCTTGCTGCCACTTTTGTGAATTATGAAAGAATTCTTCCAAAGAGTAGGGAAGAACCCTCTCGGTTAGGAATTATATGCCGAAAATTATTGTCATTAGGCTGAAAGTCAGAAGGGGTGAAAGATTGATGAAAGAAGGATGCAAACATGTTGCAAATCGCGGACAACTCACAACTGGACCAGTGTTTGGGTAGTTATCAACTTTTTTCTTGGCTGCAAGGCCGGAAACCATTTAAGTATCCGCAAGCGGACGCTAACTCCTGAGTTAGTCAACTCTATATACAACAACAACAACTTTTTTCTTAGAATTGGCAAATTTAAAGAAGTTTCTGGGGTCAGTATACACTTTATCCGTCGAGCAAAAGAGAGTGAACGAAATTACTTATAGCAATTGATAAATAAATTGAGGAGTCCTTTCTCTTCAAGTAGGTTTTCCAGAGTCTATTCTTTTGATTTCTTAAATGCGTCAGCTCAATATTGTACCAAGGTGGAGATTAACTGGGCAATTTTTGGGTCTCAAAAGGTACGCAAGAAACGAGAGCTTCATATAGTACGCCATACAACCGAGCCACATCAACATCCAACTCATTTGCGGCAAGTAAGCTGTTGAAATCGCTGTTGAAAATTAGACAAGTTAACTACTGTAGTCAACAATGTCACCAATTTGTTTATAAAATTAATTTTATTCAAAAATGACACTTACTAAAAATTCTTGACTAAAACAATATTTATTTTAATTCTGTTATACCATGTGCCGTTTTGAACTTCCATTGTTGAGTACAAACTTTTTTGAATGAAATACCTGCCCTTTCGAACATCCACGTTGACGAATGGTTAAAAAATATAAATATTCGTAGGACATGTGCCTTTTTGCAAGGAAATCTTCATTTTGCTATCAGGAAACCTTCATTTTGCTTTTTGAAGTTTCTGAGATTGAAATTAGTTGTTAGTTTAATGTAATGAACACGGTTCCGTCAAAAAACTTAAAACGGTAAACCATGGACATGTGCCGTTTTGTTCGCCCACTCCTCACTTGCACATTATTTTAGTTCTTGATCATGTTGGGGCCCCCTCAATCGCGGGCCCCGGTGCATAGCATCGGCCGCACCCCACCGATGGCCGACCCTGCATCTAGCAGCTCATACGAGCTAAGATGAACCAGCTCGGAAAGTTTGTTGCGGAAGGCGTAGACCAGGACACCCAGAGCTTAGGTATGCCAAAATGGATGACATCGGCTAAGAATCGGGACTGGAGAGACAGGTAGGACCGGATCCCGATTATAGAGCCGGTAAAGTACATAAGTAAGCGAAATTGAACAACATTTATAACAAAGAAATTCAAAATATTTTTGTGAAGATACGGTGTTTGAGCAAACGACGACGCAAATATTCAATTCATATTTTCTAATGACATCAATTAGTTTATCACGTTATTACAAGAAGGCAAAGTATATAGTTTACACCATTAAAGTTGTTATCCATTACTTAGAAAACGTTACAAATTAAAAAACGGGTAAAACATATAATTCAAATATCTCATTACATATCTAAAATCCCTTAATACAAGATTTTTCACATATTAAAGTTTTCACATTTTTTATCAACTTTCAGGATGCTCATTGGGAGAAGAGTCCTTAATACAAGATTTTTCACATATTAAAGTTTTCACATTTTTTATCAACTTTCAGGATGCTCATTGGGAGAAGAGTCCTGCAAATATTCGGCGTCCGTGGAGACGACCGGAACCGCCTTGGTTAGATAATGTCACAGTTACCTCGGATTTAGTTTATAAATACCAAATTAATGCACGAACTGTTACCGAAGTACTTCAAGCTGATCTTAGTGCCCTGAATTGTATAAGACAGGTATGTAAAAGAAAAACAATGTGGATGTACTCATTGATTAAAACATTATCATCCTTAATATAGCCAATGCTAGTAAATGATCAGTTAGACCAGCTTTACCTTGATCTAAAACTAGAAGGTTTATCTGCGAAACTAAAGTTAGGAGACACATCAGGCAGCAGCAGCGGCGAAGAAGAAATACTTACAAAAAGGAAAAAGAAGAAAATCCAATATGGAAAGCTTATGATGATTTATGAAGAAAACGCACCATTTCCACCTCCCCTGGAGCAATAATAGTACATGGCGATCGAATTTTAGCTATTTTTTAATTTGTGTGAATTTTATGTAAATAATTTATGTGTGAATGCTAAAATGAATTATATATTATTTTTATATATGCAATGTTTTTTTCTAGTACAGAGTAACTCTCCGTTTCTAAACTAAAACTGTTAGGCAGGCTTTTTTCGCACCCGTACGGGTGCACGGGCACGGTTGCACGGGCACGGGTACACGGGTACGGGTCCTGTTTGCTCCGCAGGAGCACGGATTTTGATTGCTCCGCAGGTGCACGGGTACACGGGTATGGGTCCTGTTTGCTCCGCATGAGCACGGATTTTGATTGCTCAGCAGGTGCACGGGTACACGGGTATGGGTCCTGTTTGCTCCGCATGAGCACGGATTTTGATTGCTCAGCAGGTGCACGGGTCCACGGGCACGGGTCCACGGGCACGGGTCCTGTTTGCTCCGCAGGAGTACGGATTTTGATTGCTCCGCAGGTGCACGGGTACACGGGTATGGGTCCTGTTTGCTCCGCAGGAGCACGGATTTTGATTGCTCAGCAGGTGCACGGGTACACGGGTACGGGTCCTGTTTGCTCCGCAGGAGCACGGATTTTGATTGCTCAGCAGGTGCACGGGTCCACGGGCACGGGTCCACGGGCACGGGTCCTGTTTGCTCCGCAGGAGTACGGATTTTGATTGCTCCGCAGGTGCACGGGTACACGGGTATGGGTCCTGTTTGCTCCGCAGGAGCACGGATTTTGATTGCTCAGCAGGTGCACGGGTACACGGGTACGGGTCCTGTTTGCTCCGCAGGAGCACGGATTTTGATTGCTACGCAGGTGCACGGATACACGGGTACCGGTCCTGCTTGCTCCGCAGGAGCACGGATACACGGCTCCACGGGCTCCGCAGGTGCACGGGTCCACGGGTCCACGGGCACGGGTCCCAATTGGATGCTCCGCAGGCGCACGGGTCCCAATTGGTTTATTCCGCACCTGCACGGGTACACGGGCACGGGTCCCAATTGGATTGCTCCGCACGGGCACGGGTACAGGGTCCCGTACTTTGACATGGGCTCACGGGCACGGGTACTTTAACACGGGCTCCACGGGCACGGGTACTTTAACACGGGCTCCACATTTAGACACAGAAAACACAATTGTGTCTAACAGCGTGTTCCATCACCGTCGTGTTTAAATATATTTCACACGGCGGTGCAGATTTTTGTCGTTGATGGAACACCCTGTTAGACACACTGTGTCTCTCTGTGTCTAAATGAGCCAAATTACACGGCCTATCACTTTCCCAGACTCACTTTCCAATATTTCCAATAAACCGGTTTTTTAGACAAGGGGGCGCAGGGAAGTTTATGTGTTGGGCTCACTTGTGAATCCAAAAAAATTTTCGGTCTCACAGCAAATTACACCAACACAAGCATAACTTTGGTCTCTGGGGCTGCGAAAATGATTAGAATTTTTGTTGCTTTGTACACAACCACATAGACAATAGAATCGTTACACGAAAAAGAGGCAGAAAATTAAGTGCATCGTGTAATACTCAAATTAGGTTTGACGTGAGTCCCAAGTGAATGGCCGTGTAATTTCACTCAATGGAAGGCACCCCATGTGTAGTAAATGGCTTTCAGAAGCGCCAAAAAATTTCACAACCCTTGAACTGATTTTTCCTCAAGTGGGTCACTCTTTCATACCACCGGACAGAGTATTTGGTTTGATTGAGAAACAAATTAAGAAAAAGGAAGAAATTTTAGTACCTGCAGATTACTACAATATTTTTAAAGAGTTTGGAACAGTTTACAACCTAGGATCTAGGATCTGAAGTTCCTGTTTTTGATTGGAAAGCTGAGACCGTGAAGCACGTAATTCCATGTTCTAATTGGAATTGTACAATTTCCGTCTACAAAACTTTTATTTTAAAAAGACAAAAAAATTACAAAAATGATATTGGGAAATTTGGTTCCATATTTAAAAGACGCAAAACAGCACGATTCATTACACCTTCAGTTTTATCTGCTGGAGTGGTTTTGAACACGCTAAAAGTTGAGGATGTCCGCAAATTGTTGTGTAAACATTTTGGTCATGATTGGGTTAACAATACCAATTTATATTTTTATAAAGATATTATATACCCGACTGTACCAACATGCATTTTAAAAGAGGACGAGGGAGATCTGGAATGTGAAGAACAGGAGGACTTCACGTACAACGCTATTTAAGAATTCAATTTAAATTATTTAACTAAACTTCTTCATTTCTTTGTTTTTTTTTCGTGTGATTTTATAAATTTTGTTTCGATCGACTGAATTTTAAATATTATCTGTTTTGTTTTGTCTTTATCTAAATTTATTTTGTTTTTATAAAAAAAAATTAATAAAAGGAATTTTTAATTTGTCAAATTTTATATTATGTTTTAAATGTAAATAATCTTTATTAACAGTATTTGGTAACCTAAATCTAATCTAAATTTATTTTGTTTTTATAAAAAAAATTAATAAAAGGAATTTTTAATTTGTCAAATTTCATATTATGTTTTAAATGTAAATAATCTTTATTAACAGTATTTGGTAACCAAAAATGAAAAAAGTCTCTCACCATAATTTACAAAACCATGAAATGTCACATCTTTAAAACCAAAACTTAACAAAGTCACATTTTTTCATTTTTATTATCTTTTTTATTTAAAAAACAAAACAGTGGGCGTAAATAATGTAGTATTTAAATTTTTCGTTTTATTTTTCCGCAATTTTTAGACCATTTCTATTATTTTTATGGTGAGTATTTTAGGCACAGCAAAAAACTCGAGTTTTTGGGAAAAAAGTTGAAAGGACTTTTTTAACTTTTGAATCTAGGCCCCGGTCAACTTTAGAACTTGGAGTTGAAGCCGTGCTTCACGCAGTCACCGCAGACCCACGGTTCGTTTTTGGGCGGAGGAGTGCTCATACCGACGCAATCAAAATGGTACCATATGAAGCAAGAATCGCACAGGACGATGCGGCCGTTCGCTTTGGACCGGCAAATCTCGCAGGTACTCAGTCGACTCAATTTCTTCGACTTCACAGCTGCAGACAAAAACTCGTTTGCATCTGCGTGCATAAAATCCTTGATGATATCGATTGTGAGGTTTTTATTCTTGAATGAATCTATCAGTGTGTCACGAGTCATGTGTCCAACATCTTCCATGTTGAGTTTCCATTCCTTATCCATCACGTTGATCACTGTTTCTGCTGGAAGTTTCAGCCAAGTCAAAACTCTTGTTTGTTTGTCGTATTCCTGGAATGACTGGAACGAGGCTGGTTTTTTTGGTCTTCGCAGACCCATTTGGTTTATAACGGATCCTGGAGGACGACCTGGTCCCTTGTGGGAGGGGATCACTAATTCCTTTAGATTTGGCGAAACATTCTCTTCATTTTCGTTCATGTGCAACTCTGGAGAGGTAGTTGTCGCACGAATCTCTTTTGCCTCCGAATTCGGCGAAACTGTTTCTTCAATTGGATCTTGAAATTTTTTGTCGACTTCGTCTTTACCAGCGATCGTTTGCTCTAGAAAAAATATAATTATTATATTTTATTTTAAAATTTTTTTTATTTATTTATATTTATTATACACATTCACTTTTTATTTATATCATTTTATATTTTATATTTATATTTGAGGAATATATTGGTTGAAAAACGAAATTAAATTATTTATACCAGGAGTAGTTGCAGAAGAAGACAGTTTGCTCATGGATTGGACGATGGACCACTTTGATTCGTCAAAAAAAGCTTTACACTCCTTCACTTTGGTTTGAATGATCGAAGATGGACAGGTAACTATACATAAAATATTTTTGAAATGTAACACGAAAACAAAAAATGAAAATAAAAATTTATTTTCCAGAAACTTCCACCAAAATTCCAAAAATTCGTTATACCAGTCGAACAGCCAAAAACGGTTTCTCAGCATGAGGACATTTCTAACCGCGAATTTAAAGATTCGACCAATTCGCCGCTCTTCAAAGGGCCACGATACCCACTCCAAGCGGCCATTTCACACTTTCTCGAAGAAAAGAGAGAGTTGTCACCTGACGGAGCGGCATCGTTGTCGTATCTCGCTGAAATGGAAACGGAAAAAGGTTATTTCTGTTGTCTCAATTTTTTGTCTCGCTTTTTGTCTCACTTTTTAAATTTTTATTGCTCAATTTTCTACATAATTTTTTGAACTGACATTGATTTTATATTTTGCAGCGGCACAACTCAATGGTGTTCACGAATTGACAAAGATTTGCGCCGATTACATAGCGTCTGTAAAAGACTGTCCATCTTCGATCATTCAAACCAAAGTGAAGGAGTGTAAAGCTTTTTTTGACGAATCAAAGTGGTCCATCGTCCAATCCATGAGCAAACTGTCTTCTTCTGCAACTACTCCTGGTATAAATAATTTAATTTCGTTTTTCAACCAATATATTCCTCAAATATAAATATAAAATATAAAATGATATAAATAAAAAGTGAATGTGTATAATAAATATAAATAAATAAAAAAAATTTTAAAATAAAATATAATAATTATATTTTTTCTAGAGCAAACGATCGCTGGTAAAGACGAAGTCGACAAAAAATTTCAAGATCCAATTGAAGAAACAGTTTCGCCGAATTCGGAGGCAAAAGAGATTCGTGCGACAACTACCTCTCCAGAGTTGCACATGAACGAAAATGAAGAGAATGTTTCGCCAAATCTAAAGGAATTAGTGATCCCCTCCCACAAGGGACCAGGTCGTCCTCCAGGATCCGTTATAAACCAAATGGGTCTGCGAAGACCAAAAAAACCAGCCTCGTTCCAGTCATTCCAGGAATACGACAAACAAACAAGAGTTTTGACTTGGCTGAAACTTCCAGCAGAAACAGTGATCAACGTGATGGATAAGGAATGGAAACTCAACATGGAAGATGTTGGACCATGACTCGTGACACACTGATAGATTCATTCAAGAATAAAAACGTCACAATCGATATCATCAAGGATTTTATGCACGCAGATGCAAACGAGTTTTTGTCTGCAGCTGTGAAGTCGAAGAAATTGAGTCGACTGAGTACCTGCGAGATTTGCCGGTCCAAAGCGAACGGCCGCATCGTCCTGTGCGATTCTTGCTTCATATGGTACCATTTTGATTGCGTCGGTATGAGCACTCCTCCGCCCAAAAACGAACCGTGGGTCTGCGGTGACTGCGTGAAGCACGGCTTCAACTCCAAGTTCTAAAGTTGACCGGGGCCTAGATTCAAAAGTTAAAAAAGTCCTTTCAACTTTTTTTCCCAAAAACTCGAGTTTTTTGCTGTGCCTAAAATACTCACCATAAAAATAATAGAAATGGTCTAAAAATTGCGGAAAAATAAAACGAAAAATTTAAATACTACATTATTTACGCCCACTGTTTTGTTTTTTAAATAAAAAAGATAATAAAAATGAAAAAATGTGACTTTGTTAAGTTTTGGTTTTAAAGATGTGACATTTCATGGTTTTGTAAATTATGGTGAGAGACTTTTTTCATTTTTGGTTACCAAATACTGTTAATAAAGATTATTTACATTTAAAACATAATATGAAATTTGACAAATTAAAAATTCCTTTTATTAATTTTTTTTTATAAAAACAAAATAAATTTAGATTAGATTTAGGTTACCAAATACTGTTAATAAAGATTATTTACATTTAAAACATAATATAAAATTTGACAAATTAAAAATTCCTTTTATTAATTTTTTTTTATAAAAACAAAATAAATTTAGATAAAGACAAAACAAAACAGATAATATTTAAAATTCAGTCGATCGAAACAAAATTTATAAAATCACACGAAAAAAAAACAAAGAAATGAAGAAGTTTAGTTAAATAATTTAAATTGAATTCTTAAATAGCGTTGTACGTGAAGTCCTCCTGTTCTTCACATTCCAGATCTCCCTCGTCCTCTTTTAAAATGCATGTTGGTACAGTCGGGTATATAATATCTTTATAAAAATATAAATTGGTATTGTTAACCCAATCATGACCAAAATGTTTACACAACAATTTGCGGACATCCTCAACTTTTAGCGTGTTCAAAACCACTCCAGCAGATAAAACTGAAGGTGTAATGAATCGTGCTGTTTTGCGTCTTTTAAATATGGAACCAAATTTCCCAATATCATTTTTGTAATTTTTTTTGTCTTTTTAAAATAAAAGTTTTGTAGACGGAAATTGTACAATTCCAATTAGAACATGGAATTACGTGCTTCACGGTCTCAGCTTTCCAATCAAAAACAGGAACTTCAGATCCTAGATCCTAGGTTGTAAACTGTTCCAAACTCTTTAAAAATATTGTAGTAATCTGCAGGTACTAAAATTTCTTCCTTTTTCTTAATTTGTTTCTCAATCAAACCAAATACTCTGTCCGGTGGTATGAAAGAGTGACCCACTTGAGGAAAAATCAGTTCAAGGGTTGTGAAATTTTTTGGCGCTTCTGAAAGCCATTTACTACACATGGGGTGCCTTCAATTGAGTGAAATTACACGGCCATTCACTTGGGACTCACGTCAAACCTAATTTGAGTATTACACGATGCACTTAATTTTCTGCCTCTTTTTCGTGTAACGATTCTATTGTCTATGTGGTTGTGTACAAAGCAACAAAAATTCTAATCATTTTCGCAGCCCCAGAGACCAAAGTTATGCTTGTGTTGGTGTAATTTGCTGTGAGACCGAAAATTTTTTTGGATTCACAAGTGAGCCCAACACATAAACTTCCCTGCGCCCCCTTGTCTAAAAAACCGGTTTATTGGAAATATTGGAAAGTGAGTCTGGGAAAGTGATAGGCCGTGTAATTTGGCTCATTTAGACACAGAGAGACACAGTGTGTCTAACAGGGTGTTCCATCAACGACAAAAATCTGCACCGCCGTGTGAAATATATTTAAACACGACGGTGATGGAACACGCTGTTAGACACAATTGTGTTTTCTGTGTCTAAATGTGGAGCCCGTGTTAAAGTACCCGTGCCCGTGGAGCCCGTGTTAAAGTACCCGTGCCCGTGAGCCCGTGTCAAAGTACGGGACCCTGTACCCGTGCCCGTGCGGAGCAATCCAATTGGGACCCGTGCCCGTGTACCCGTGCAGGTGCGGAATAAACCAATTGGGACCCGTGCGCCTGCGGAGCATCCAATTGGGACCCGTGCCCGTGGACCCGTGGACCCGTGCACCTGCGGAGCCCGTGGAGCCGTGTATCCGTGCTCCTGCGGAGCAAGCAGGACCGGTACCCGTGTATCCGTGCACCTGCGGAGCAATCAAAATCCGTGCTCCTGCGGAGCAAACAGGACCCGTACCCGTGTACCCGTGCACCTGCTGAGCAATCAAAATCCGTGCTCCTGCGGAGCAAACAGGACCCATACCCGTGTACCCGTGCACCTGCGGAGCAATCAAAATCCGTACTCCTGCGGAGCAAACAGGACCCGTGCCCGTGGACCCGTGCCCGTGGACCCGTGCCCGTGGACCCGTGCACCTGCTGAGCAATCAAAATCCGTGCTCATGCGGAGCAAACAGGACCCATACCCGTGTACCCGTGCACCTGCTGAGCAATCAAAATCCGTGCTCATGCGGAGCAAACAGGACCCATACCCGTGTACCCGTGCACCTGCGGAGCAATCAAAATCCGTGCTCCTGCGGAGCAAACAGGACCCGTACCCGTGTACCCGTGCCCGTGCACCCGTGCCCGTGCACCCGTGCCCGTGCACCCGTGCCCGTGCACCCGTGCCCGTGCACCCGTGCCCGTGCACCCGTGCCCGTGTACCCGTGCCCGTGCACCCGTGCCCCCGTGCCCGTGCACCCGTGCTCGTGCACCCGTGCCCGTGCACCCGTGCCCGTGCACCCGTGCCCGTGCATCCGTGCCCGTGCACCCGTGCCCGTGCATCCGTGCCCGTGCACCCGTGCCCGTGCACCCGTACGGGTGCGAAAAAAGCCTGCCAAACTGTTATTAGTGTTTAACCACAGTCACAGACTTGATTATTTGCATTTGTTATACAGTTGCTCCGCTTAATACAAAATTGTGTCTCTATTACAATACTCAAATGCTAAAAATTAAATTTTTCGGACAGTTAAGTGGAACTTGGAATTGGAACAGTGGAAAAGCTCACGAAAAGCTAGAAAAATTGACCAATTTTTTGACAGTTTTGGATTTTATGGGGTATTTTGACATTTATTTGGTTTGGTTTGAAATTTTCGTGCCTGTGAATTTGTAATAAAGGATATTTTTTTTTAAATAAAATATAATGGTGAATGAAAAATTAAAATGATTAGCTCTTGCTAATGACAATCTGATGATGACATCAATTTCATTAATTTTGGATTGTCAGAAAATCAGTAATAAAAAAAGTATTTTTGTATGATAAATTAGTTGTGTGGGACGCAATTCATTTTTTTGACTTCATTTATAAGAAAATTAATCCCTTCGTCACTCCACATAATTTGAGCCATTAAAAGAAAGAATGTAATTAAATTCAAAATATTGTATTTTAAATTGTCAAACTGACCGAAATTTCCAACAGCTACTATAACTTTCTTTCTCTCCCTATTTGCTGTCTATTTTACACATGCTTGGCAATTCGGGCACTTGCGCTAGCTTGAAAACTACCCAGTATCATAATACCATAAATAACTCGTGTAAATACAATTTTTGGTGGTTATTTGGTGCTAATTTAGTACTTTTTGGCAAAGCTTAGGTGAAAAAGTGCGAAAAAAGTACGAAATAGAGCCAATTTTAGTATTAAAATTGCTTATAACTCCAAAAATAAAAGCCGTAGGATAAAAATTGTCCAGACATTATTCATAGAAAATTGTGCAAGCTTTCCAATTTTGGAAAAAAAATATTAGTTGACTAAGTATTGTTGGAGAAAATGTGGTTTTAGTTGAAATTTTAGATGAAAAAACCTATATACGATAAATGATATATACCGATATGACTCATTGCTCTGGAAGTTGGTAGGGTAGAACCAGAGATAATATATAAAGATGCGACAGCTAGAACAAAAAACCCAAACACATTTCGCATCTGAAGACTTCTGAGATTGCCTCCGCCTTAGCAACATGCAATATCTTAAAGTTTCTAGCTACACTACGATGTCCGCTGTCTTCACGTACAAAAGAAGGCTAGCTAGAAGATAGCTGTCCATCCAGAAGATCGCCCTTATCAGAAGATAGTGTGGAGGCCCTAAACCGGGGAAAACATTCAAGAATACATGCTTACCACAGTGACCTATGGAACATCATGTGCACCGTTTCTAGCACTGAGAACCATACAACAACTATATCAACATGAAGGATTATCACACCCACTTGGGTCACAATTACTGCAAAACAATGTTTACGCGAACGATCTAATGGGTTCTGCAGACTCTATCAACGAAGCGATTAGGTACAAGGATGACTTAGTGTCACTACTCAATAAGGCACACCTTGAATTACATAAATGGTCGTCAAATTCCCTCGGCTTAATATGGCTGTACCGGCACAATGGAGCTCCTTGCTGGTGACAGCAAGGCTACTGCCATCGTGCTTGGGTAGACATAAAAATTTTGAAAACACACATCCTCCCTAGTTTCCGAAATATTCATAGGGGATGTTAAGCCGGTCACACGGTTCACGCTAGCTCGCCGGAAGGGGTCGTGGGGTGTGTGACCGGACCGCTACATATTTGGTTCACCACTTACCTAGTTATCTGTGTGAAAGTTCTTCATGCCCTCATCGTTCTTATGTCCATCCCCACAGAGATCCAGGGTTGGTACTAATGAATCATGGGACCTGTAACCACGTTGAATCACCGACGGGAGACCCTAGGGAAAAATCTCTCTCCACAACCATCCTGGAAGCTTAGAGGAACAAATCTAGCACGGCATATTAAGTAAAGAAGTACACAGTGTAATTAATTTTTAACATATATTCTTTACTTGACTTTAATTTAAAACCATTCAACAACAATTAGGTGAACATAACAACAACAGTTTGACAAAAAAAATGGTGTCGTGTTCTGGGTGTGAGGTTGTATAGAGGGGTACAAAAAAAACTCCGCCAATATTACCCTTGGACAACAAAAACCAAAAAAAAAACACAAGGGAAGTGACAACGTCGATTTGGCCAAAACGAGGTTCAGGACAATACGCCTTGGTCTTATTGTTATAAGACCACCAACTTCCAATCGGGCACGATTCCAGGACACTCCCGGCAATCGGCAAAAACTAAGAATCTTAAAGGGTAATTTGTTCAATTAGAACTGTCGAGTACTTGTTTGCACCCATAGCCAATGAAACCAGTGTAAAAATATTTTTTAAGTGTAGAAGGGTTTAACTCAGGTAATGGATAAAGTGTGTTTATATAATTATTATATAATTAGTGCAGAACAATATAACTAAAAAGGTGTAAATATATGTTAATTAAATCATAGAAATTGTAAATATATGTTAATTATTTAAATGAATGGGAACTATAATGTAATAATCTTTTGATAAATATTTTAAATAACTGTGTAAATATATAATTACAACACAATCTAATTAACACGGGTATATATTTATATGTATAACCTATGAAAAAAATGAATTAATAATATAAATAAACCTTACGTTATACCATCTCCACGGTTTGGTTAACGGATAGCACAGAAATTTTCAAATTTCACCTCTTCGTCGTTATTTGACGCGTGACAAATATTTGAAAAATTAATTTTCAATATTTTATGGAAATACTTTTAACACGTGCGTAATGTTTTTTTCTGTTGTTAGTTTTTATAAAGGAAATGAAATCACTTACTAGAATGTCTTTAAATTAAATCAATCCTCTCAGTCTTGTTTTATATTTTTCGGGACTGCAAGAATTTGTTGAACTTCCACAATCAATTATCTCTCCGTCCTCCTTGTATTTATATATATTTTATTTGAAAAAAAAACGCCGATAAAACCAACATCACTAGATTCAGTAATACCTCAAGGGCGGATCCACCGTTGTGGGCACGATGGGCATGCCCACAACCCTAATAGACTTGTGACGTCACACTTTCACCGGCTTTTGAGATTGATAGGCTGATGATATTATATATCCTATGCCTTAATAAAATGAAAAAAATATGAGTGTGCTTAAGTCCATACTTTAGAAGTAAAACCTGTTTACCCAGCAACTGCCGCAATTATTAAAATATTAACCCAGCTGCAATATGCAATTGATACAGTCCGTAGGATATATAGTACGCTTTCAGAAAAGTAAGGCCAACGACAGATACAGGAAGTATAGTGACGAGACTAACGAGGGACTTAATACAAGTACAATTTCAAAATATCAATATTTATGAATTCCTATTTATACTAAAACCTGAAATCGAAGAAAAGGTTTTATGATAACTGAAATATTTTCGTTTGAAACTAGTCTAAAGATCGCGTAAAAACTGCATCAAGTGAGGTTCCATATGTCGTGGTACTTTTGTCAATATTGGGTCTGTTTAGACCCTTCGCTCCCGAGAACGAGAAGTGGGGTGGTATAAATGCATCCGCATCGGCATAGACGATTCCAAACGTGGGTGTTGTTTTACCAAGCAGTCCCCCAACTAAGCACTAACGACGTCCAATGCTGCTTGACATACGCAATCGAACGTGAACCGGCCTACTGAGTATGCTATTGGTACCCTTTATGGTCGCCAAGAAAATTGACCGTTTTCTTGGTCCTATACAATTTTTTAAAGCCCCAATTTTAAAGGGAGCAAAAAGAAATGCAAAAAAAATGTCAATCTTTTTTTAAATTCAACTTTGATCTAGGGGTAGTTTTACTCCCTTAAGGGTTGAAGATAATTTATTTTTGGCTGATAATACCTATTCAACCAAACTTCAAGCAAAAAGCAGAAAAAAAAATAAACCTGGATATCGATGAAATTATCGACGTTTTCGCGAAAAAGAAACGTAAGCTGGAATTTGCAATTTAAGTAAGCACCTAAATAAAATTATTTAATTTAAAATGTATACTAGCATTTAATTTAATTTGATATCCTTTTAAGTTGTAAAAATTTCATCAAAATCGGTTCAGTAGTTTAGAGTCTAACTGTGACATTGTGATGTGCAAACAAACGCACATTTACTTTTGTAATTTTCGTGAGCGAACAAACTAACATTTTACAGGTTAATTAATTTACCTACTAGTGTTTGCCCCACGGCTTTGCCCACGTGGAACTATACACTGTACAAAATCTTGGTCAGGGTGTCAAATATTTGGTAAGCATCTCCTTTGTAGGAATGCACTATATCAGTCATGAGCCAGTTCATACTCCGACTCGCACTTGGCCGATTTTCGGGTGGCTGTGACCACAACCTTTTTTGAGGGCTGGATCCGCCCCTGTAATACCTTAACTGAAGAAGTCAACCGAGTACGAAGTGACAGCGCGGCGCTGACAGGGCATCTGGAAACAAGATTCTTGTGAACTGTAGTATCGTTCACGATTTAGGAAAATCACGCTTAAACACTCAAACATTCAATAATAATTTTATGGGAAAAACCAAAATGTACTTTTTTTTATTTATACAATTAAACCACTTAATTAATTGAAACTAAAAACATCTAAATGGAGGACCAGAAATTTACTAGCTCTTAATAAATAATGGTTTTGGATACGCGCAAGTTATGTTACCAATAACAACACCATTTCCATCAATCAATAACAAATTTAATAATCCCCTTTCCCGTTGTACAACAGAACATTTTTTTTTACTTTTTCTCACGATCTTCGCAACAAGTTGCGAAAACAAAGAGTCTCCCGTTACAAACTCAACGTCGACACGTTTCGGTGACAAAATAGAAATTGTATAAAATATGAATACCAAAAAAAAGCGGTAATCTAGAATTAAGCAGTCTTTAGTCAGTTTTTGATCAAGTCAGACGAAAATAAATATCCGCTTGAAATAAAAATGATGTTTTTATTTTTTTTTGATTTACAAGAAATATAAAAGTATTAGTGGCGCAGTCGGTAGGATTGCTGATAGTGTTTTCTCGATATACGGGAAGAAGTAAACACCCTTTTTTTCTTTTTTTGTGAAAAAGGTCGGCAAACCTTCAATCGGATTTTCGACTACAAAAATATAAAACGATAAGTCGAACCACGAAAGTGCTCGATCAATTATCTACTATACCTAATTGCTGATGGCTTCAGAAAATTCCAATAAACCTCCAAGTGTTGAAGTATTAGAAGGTGTGCAACAAAACTACAATATGGCATTAACCTCAATTACTGTGAAAGACATGATCAATGAAGCTAGATCAGTGCCAGCTTTCAAGGGCGATGGAGCCTTTGAGTTGTCACATTTTATTCAGGAAGTTGAAACCCTCGTCGGAATGGTGACCGACATTTCAGCCAAACAATATATCTTCCGGATCCTCGCCACAAAGATCCAGGGTAATGCAGCAATGGCAGTAAGGAGAACCACAGATCATCAAATCATTCGGGGGTACAGGAGACCTACTTGAAATTAAAGGAGAAAGCAGACTCGATAAGATTTATTAACGTAAGTCAGTATTATGAAGAATTAGCAAAAATTTTAGACAAATTAAATTTAAAATATAGTTTAGATATTGAAAAACCCTTAGATTTTAAACCTAATAATAACGAACATAGTATACTTGAAAAATTCTTAAGCAAGTTGCCTCGGTCCGATAATATGTACCTTAGAATGAAACAAGTGAAAAGTTTAGAAGAAGCCTATCACGAATTACAACAAACAGAAGTAGATTCAAGGCAAGATACAAGAATAAAAACCCAAATTCCTAGAAACCGTTTTCCTTACCAACAAAATAATAGAAATCTTCACACTAATTATTCAAACAATAACATCGGAAATATGGATAGAAACCCTAATAATTTCTACAATAACAGACAGTACGACCAATACCGCCCAAGAGACAATTATAATAATAGCAACAGGTTTAGAAATTCCGGTAACTATCGTGAAAACTATAACAGTAATAGATTTAGAAATTCCGGAAACTATCATGAAAACAATAACAGTAATAGATTTAGAAATTCCGGAAACGATCGTGAAAACAACTTTTCTGGTCGTTTTCCTCATAATAAGCAAAATACGGCTAACCAGCAATCAGAATCAATGCAGGTGGATGTGGATCACATTGAAATCCAAGAAAATTTTCGCTCACTGCCTCGGGATACCCATTATCCATAGCTACGCTTACAATTAACGGACAAAAAATAGATTGTCTCATCGATAACGGATCTACCACGTCAGTTATCCATAAAGACCTCTTTCCCAATATCAAAAGAACTCAATTAGCTATGCCAATAGATTTAATAACGTTGTTTGGAAATCAAAGGATAACTCAGGAATTAATAACCGAAATCCCGAAAGAATTCAACCAAGACGCAACCATGAGTTGGAAATTGGTAGACTTAAAATATAAAAGTTACGACGGCATAATAGGTCAAAATGTTTTAAAACCAATAGGCGCCAAGATAGATTTAGAGCACGATACAGTTAAGGTTAAAAATAGAATAATTAAATTTAGAAACACCTGTCCATACGATAAGGTTTACCAACTAGAAGCAGTTGAGCTAAATAACATATGTAGATCTACTTAAACAGCTAAAAACAGACAATTTAAATTCGGAAGAGTTATATCATTTACGTCAGATTATTAAATATAATAGAGATCTCTTTTTCCAAGAGGGCCAAGTACTAACCAGTGTAGCCGAAGTCAAGCATCAAATAATAACGAAACATAGTCAGCCAATATATTCCAAAGCCTACAGATTTCCCAAAGTTCATGAGGAAGAAGTAGAGAGACAGGTAGAAGAAATGTTGACAGGCGGAATAATAAAACCCAGCAATTCAGCCTATAACTCACCAATCTGGGTAGTACCGAAAAAAATCGATAACTCGGGAAAACAGAAATGGCGAATTGTTGTAGATTACCGAAAGTTAAACGACATAACAGTGGATGATAAATTCCCTATACCGAATATAGAGTCTATATTCGATAAATTAGGGAGGGCCCAATACTTTTCCACCCTAGATCTCGCTAAAGGATTTCATCAAATCCTTGTAGATGAGAAAGATAGGGCAAAACGGCCTTTTCGACACCACAAGGCCACTACGAGTATATAAGAATGCCATTCGGACTGAAAAATGCCCCGGCAACTTTTCAGCGAATGATGAATTTCGTGCTAAGGGACTACATAAACAAATTATGTGTAGTATACTTAGATGATATACTAATATTTAGTACGTCCATTCAAGAACATGCTGATTCAATTAACAAAATTTTTCAAAAACTAAGGGAATTTAATTTAAAAATTCAAGTGGATAAATGCAGCTTTTTTGCCAGAGAAACCGAATATTTAGGGCATATTCTCACGAATGGCGGAATCAAAGCTAACCCAAAAAAGATTGAAATAATTAAAAACCTTAAACTACCCAAAACGCGAACAGCAATAAAAAGTTTTCTGGGCATCACCGGATATTACCGGAAATTTATTCGGGACTACGCTAAAGTAGCTCAACCTATAACACAGTGTCTAAAAAAGGGGAAGAAAATCAATGAACACGATCCACGTTTCATTGAAGCCTTCGAAAAATTGAAGGAAATTATAAAAAAAGATCCCGTCTTAAAATACCCTGACTTCAAAAAAAATTTTGTACTTACGACTGATGCTACTCAATTTGCAAACGGCGCAGTTTTGTCCCAGGACAATCACCCCATTTGCTTCGCAAGTCGAACCCTGAATCCTCATGAAGTAAGATATTCAACGTTCGAAAAAGAATTGTTGGCCATTATTTGGGCAACAAAATACTTTAGAAGACCTTACCTATTTGGACAAAAGTTCACAATTAGAACTGATCACCAACCACTGGTCTGGTTAAGCTCTTTAAAAGAGCCCAACTCCAAATTACAAAGATGGCGAATCCGATTAAATGAATTCGACTACGAAATTTAATATCTTAGGGGCAAAGACAATAAAGTTGCCGATTTTCTCAGTAGATTAAATACTGAAGCTCAAGAAATAAACGTGGTTGAAGACAACCAAGAAAGCGATCGGGTCACGATTCACAGTGGGGCCGAAGATCTGGACGACCATATACCAATTGCCGATGTATTAATAAACAAATACTTAACCAAATACACTTAGTTAAAAACAAGACTCAAGAAATAGTAATGAAATGCCGAAGGTATAGAAAAATATATATAACGGAGGAAGAATTAAATAACGATAATTATCTGAACGACTTACTAAGAAGACTAATAAAAAAGGGAGTGACTGGAATCTATTCCGATTTAGAAGACATGAAGTATAATTTGTTACAACAAAAATTTTTAGAACTCTTTGGTAACAATAAACAAATTAGGTTTATAAAATGCACAATTAAAGCCGAAGACTTAGAAAGCGAAAGCGAAGCAATTAAGGTAATAGAAAAAACCCATATAGCAACAAACCATAGAGGTATTGTCGAAAACTACGAAGAGTTGAAAAACAAATTCTTTTTCCCAAAATTAAGAGAACTTATATACAAATATATTAACAATTGCGAAACATGTAACCTAGCAAAGTATGATCCCATTAAACATAAATTTAACTTATCAGAAACGGCAAGTTCACCAAATGAAATAATTCATGGCGACTTATTTTTCTGCTATCATCAAATGTTTCTGACCACAATCGATAAGTTCACGAAACATTTAATGGCATCTAAATTGAACGATAGAAACAGCGTTACCATTATTCAGACATTAAGGCAGAGATTCTCGCTTTTCGGTAAACCGAAAAAACTGGTAGTAGACAACGAATTTTGTAACGGACGCCCTATGGGATTTAGGCCACCCACGCACCCTAAGTCTAGATTCTAAAATTTTTCGTCCCTTGAAAAATATCAAAAAAAAAAAAAAAAAAAAAAACAAAAGTAAACAACATAGTTCATAAAATTCCTAATTTCCTAATTGGAAAATATGTCACTACGCTGGTAACCCCAATCGTGCGTAAACCCACCATTCCAGCAGGACTCCAACGGTGAAATTGTTTTTTTTTTTTGCTCAGCGTCTGCACTCCGTCTCGAAACATTTTTTTTGGCCCGAGACGAGGGACAATGCGCTGGCTACGGTAGGAATGGAGATAACGGGACGCGGCAGATTCCGGCGGGGACGATCGGACGATTTGAAAGTTTTTGAAGAGGAGTCGATTGTTGAATCTTAAAGACGGAGGTCGATTATCTTTTGTTGAAAAAAAGTCGGTGGATTTGGGATGAAGCATCAACAAATATCTTGTTCGCTGTCGGTATCTTTTAGTTTTTGTTTAAAAATAAAGCTTTGTCAATATATCTTAAGTGATATAAAAATCGTTTTCTTTTGTATCGAGCAACGAACTCGAAGAGATACAAACAGGCCACAGTTGTCGAGTGACTTTCGAACGAGTACGGGAAGAAATAGTACAAGAAAAAGTAATAAATAATGATTGTGGAATTTGCATAATTTCTTGTGATGGACTCTCATAACATCTAAATTCCAAAAACAAATGGATAAGTTAATAGTGGTGTGGTGAAATTTCTGTCTGGAAAAGAAAAAAAAACGGAACCAGAAAACCGGCCTTTGAAACCACGAGGGATATTGCCAGAGTCTCTTTCGTGCATTCTAAGAGGCTGAATAGTTCACATATACCTAATTGGTGGGGTGAGAAACCAAAACTTGCTGAAGATTTATATAATGATACCCATAGTATTGGTAAGCGTGAAAGCTATTTAAAAACAAGCTCTAGAAAACGGTTTTTAACAATAATATTAATAGTAACAATAATAATAATATAAATAATACTATAGTACATAATAATAATAATAATATTAGCTCTTATGGTAATAATTCATGTGTGAACTTTAATAAAGTCATTAGGCAACAAAGTAATAGTTTGCAGATAAATACAAGTAGATTACATATTATAACAACCACAACAATAAAGGTGTGGTGAAAGCTATTTAACAACAAGCTCTAGAATACAGCTTTTTAACAATAATATTAATAGAACAATAATAATAATATAAATAATACTATAGTACATAATTTTTTTTTTTTTTTTTTTTTTTTTTTTTTTTTTTTTGCGAGGGGTGGTGAGAATCTTCATAGACACCGCTGAGGGTCCGGCCTCAGACGGTAGTGTCAGATTTTTACTGACTAAACTCACCACCCCTTTCGGTGACGTTTGGTCCCGCCCGGCACCGCCGCGAGGCATTACTTCGGGCGGGCGTCACCAACATGACCCTTTCGCGTCTCTCCGATCACGGGCGAGAAGATGCCAGGGCTCCGTGGAGACGGATCAGCGAACCTCGGTCTCCGTCTTCTTTGTTTTTAGGACGGTCTGGACAAACCGCGCCACCCTCGACCATTTCTCAGGGCCTCGTAGCATGGTCCCAACAATTATGTCGGGGGTCATGCTTCCGAGGCCCTCCTCCATCGCGCTTCGTTCGGCCTCCCACCTAACACATTCAAAGAATGTATGGTGGGCGTCGTCCGAAGCGGAATCCCCGTAGGGGCACGCGGCATCCGCCACCTTACCCATTTTCTTCAGGTACGATCGGAAAAGACCGTGACCCGTCAAAAATTGGGTAAGGTAGTAATCGACTTCGCCGAACTCCCGGTCAACCCAGGTGTTCAGCTGGCCGATCAGGCGGGCTGTCCACCTACCCCTAGGATCACCCTCCCAGCGCGTTTGCCAGACCTCCATTGTGTTGGCCCTGGCAGCCCTCGCCGCCTCTCTTTTCCCCAAACTACTCCTCTCCCTGTGGACGAACTGCCTCTCCTGGGCTAGTAAGTCTATCGGAATAACTCCGGCGACCACCAGCACCGCGGGCTCGGAGACCGTGCGATAGGAGCACGCGACACGAAGAGCTGCACGCCTCTGTACTGCGGCCATGCGCTTGCGGTATTTTTCATACCGCAGCGCATCGGCCCACACCTCTGCTCCGTAGAGCAAGATGGACTCGGCAGTGCGCATTAGTAGACGCCGCATGCAGGGCCTGGGACCATGCACGTTGGCCATGATCCTGCTAAGCGACGCCACCGCCGCCGCTGCCTTGTCCGCCGCCTTCAGTACGTGTACCCCGAAGGACAACTTGTTATCAAGCGTCACTCCGAGGTACTTTACCGCCCTCGCCGACTCAATTGTCGCGTCTCCCACCCCGAAATTGCGCACCACGTTGATGCGCTTTTTCGTGAGTAACACGATCTCCGTTTTATGAGCCGCAAGCTCAAGCCCGCAGTCATCCATCCAGGAGGAGATTCTACGCATTGCCTGGTTGAGGAGCATCTGCGCGGCTTCCACGTCTCTTGCGGTGATTATGACCGCAACGTCGTCAGCGTACCCAACCAGGCAAACACCCTCGGGCATCTCCAGACGTAGGAGCCCGTCGTAGGAAATATTCCATACGTCAGGACCCAGAATGGAGCCCTGGGCGGCCCCAGACGTTACTTCCCTCCGTTGCAAGCCATCCTGCGTTTCGTATTCGATGAAGCGCTCATTCAGGTAGTCCCCCAGCATCCTTTGCAGGTACTGAGGGAGTCTGAAGTCACGCTCTATCACCCTGAGCGCCCTGTCCCACCTGACCGAACCGAACGCGTTCTTCACGTCCAGTGTGGCCAGAAGACACACGTGTCGGGAGCGATGGTTTCCCCGCTCAGTCGACCTGGCAACCTCGACCACCTGCTGGACCGCATCTATTGTAGAGCGGCCCGGTCGGAAGCCGAACTGTCTGGCGGCCAGGTCACCCGCCGCCCGTACGGCCTCGTGTAGGCGAGGCCGTAGCAATCTCTCCAGTAGCTTCCCCGTCGTGTCCAGCATGCACAGGGGTCTGTATGACGCCGCTGCGTCTGCCGGCCCCCCTCCTTTGCTGATCAGCACGAGTCGCGCGATCTTCCAGCGAGCAGGGAAACTGCCCGCCTTCAGGCACGCGTTGTACATCTCTAGCAAAAGAGAGGGGTGGCTGGAAGCTACTGCCTTCACCACTTCCGCTGGAAGGCCGTCTGGACCAGGAGCCTTCCGGTTACGCATCGAACGAGCGGCCACTATTAGCTCCTCTTCACTGAAGGGGGGGGGGGTTCTTCGAGGTCTAAGGGCAGTGGCAGCTCGGGCGGTCGCCTCGGATGGGCGGGGAAAAGGGTACTTACGATGTCATCCAGAGCGACTGGATCCCTGGGGGACCCTTGAGCAAAAGCCCCCAGCCTCCTGGTGACAATCCTGTACCCCAGTCCCCACGGGTCCCGGTCCACGTCCTGCATGAGGGCCCTCCAGCATCTTCGCTGGCTATCTTTGATGGCTCGCTTGAGGGATTTTTTGGCCGCTTGAAACGCTGCGGCCAAAGGGGCTGCGTAGGTATCGCGGACTCTCGCCCTCTGTACCTGCCGACGGAGTCGTAGGCACGTCCTGCGGAGTTCCGCGATCTCATCCGTCCACCAATAAGCAGGGCGACCTCGTCGACTCGACCCGCGTCTCGGCACTGCTTCTTCGCAAGCATTTCGGATGATTCGCATCGTCCGTGCGGTCATCCGTTCTGCTCGTTCAGACGGCGATAGATCTTCGGGGACGGCGGGCAGGGATTGCTGGCCACGCTCCAGAGCTGCGGAGAACGTCACGGGATTCATTCCCCCAACGTTCCATCTGGGGGGGCGCGCCACACGAGCAGTGGTAGCCGGCCGCACATCATGTACATGGAACATGATGTACTGGTGATCGCTTCCCGTGAAGTCTTCAATCACCCTCCAGTCCACCACTCGCGCTGCCAGATGTTCGCTGGCTAGGGAGATGTCTGGGATTGTCCCCCTTTGGCCCGGCCTTCTGAAGGTTGGCGAGGACCCGGTGTTGAGGACAACTAGTCCCAGCCGGGACACCATGTCCATCACCCTCCTTCCACGGGAATTTGGCCGGGCCTCCCCCCATTCAATAGCTCTGGCGTTGAAATCCCCGGCGACCACCAGGTCTCCCTGCACCATCCGAAGTTCGTCCTCCAGGCTGTCCAGCTTTTCCTGGAAGTCATCTATCCGGTCGTTTGGAGTGAGATACACGCTCACATAAACCGTGGCGTTGCATTTCACCCAGACAAAACCGCACCCGGATCCCACTCCCTCGATACAAAAGTTTCGTGGGTTTGGGATCCAGATGGCCGCAGTGCCGAGGTCGTCGGCATGCCATCCCAACCCAGCCCTTTCCCGGTACTGTTCGCTGATAATCACTATATCAGCATCTTTCTCGGTGCAGAGCTGGGTTAGAAGGTCACGGGCCGTCCTACTCCTGTGGAGATTTGCTTGTAGGATACGGGTCATCGCGAAGCCTTACCCAAAACCTCCCGGAAGGCTTTACAGCCTTTCGACCCCGCCACGTGGTTTGTGTCTCCCATGTTCCCCGCCGAACATAGGAAGCACGAGGGGTCGGCTGTACAGCCCGCGCCCTTGTGATCCGCTCCACCGCAGCGGTAGCACAACCTGCTCCTATCTGGACCCTTGCAGGTTGTGCTAAGGTGCCCGTACCCGAGACAGCGGAAACAGCGCTTCACGTCTGTTCCGCGTCTCACCTGGCACCGGACGAAACCAATGAGCACGCGCCCGCCCTCCAGCACCTTTTCCGCGGCAGCCTCTTCCATCCTGACGAAGGCGACGCGCTGCTGCCTGACGTTTGGCCTCGTCAGGGAAACCAAAATCTCCCCCGCGTAACCATCAGGGAGCACCCTTCGGATGGCCTCCTCGACCTCCGCCGTCGTCGTCCAGCTGTCGAAATCTCTGACCTCTAGTAGCGACTTCGACACCAGCTCCCTGACGGTGCCCCTCCCCTCTATCGCCGATCTCAAGGCGCCTGCTAATGACGCCTTATTTTCGGCGGTGGTGTGGCCCAGCTCCAGCAGTACCCCGCCCGCCCGGGTCTGCCGGACCGCTCTGACCTCCACTCCGATTTTTGTCGGCTCAACCTTCTCCCGGATAGCCTTTACGACTTCCGCGAAGGTGGAGCCTTCGGAGGGGGTCAGGAGTACCGCGTCGGGCTTTTTATTCTTCCTCCTTTTCCTCTTCTTCTTCTTTTTGGCCCCGTTTTCCTCAGCCGGCGTTATTGCCTTGGCTGGCTCCTGCTGCTCTTGCTTTTGGAGTTTCGCCCTCTGCCTTTTCTTCTTCTTACCCACAACCTCCGACCACTGGGTCTCGGTTGTGGGCTCGGCGACTGCGCGAGGCTTCTTATTGCTCCTCTTCCCGTCGTCTTTGGGGGAGCTTGTGGCCTTCCGCTTCGTCTGACCGTCGCCCTCCACGGGTGCTGTAGGGACCCACCCGAGGCGGAGGGTTCCCTTGGCGAGTTCCGTCCTCACCTCGGCCGTCTTTCTATTGGCGAAGGCCACTTTGTCTATGCACTCCGCGAGCCTCGGCAGTCCCAGCTTGATGGCATTGTTTACGTTTGGCTGCCTCTTGACCGCAGCCGTCATTTCCGCAATGATATCTATCATGACCTTCAGCTGGTCGTCAAAGGCGTTAACAGCTGCCTCCAGTTGCCCCATGAGTGCCTCCCCTTTGCCGTCTGAGGGCGTCCCTGTGGCCTTTGGAGCCACAGGATCCGCGGCCACCGCCGGAGCTCCAGCCAGGCCGGGGTTGGCGTCGGAGGCTGGCTCCTCCCAGCGTCAGCAGCGCTCTTGTGTTTTTCTTTCATGATATTACTTGTCCTGCCCGGGAGAGGCGGCGGTGATCTCGCCACCCTCGACTGCCTCCCGAACTGAAGCAGTTCCGCAGCCAGTCTAGCCTCCGTTTCAGCCTCTATTCTTTTTTTCTCTGATTCAGCGGCTTCAATTCCTGAATCAGTGTTAGTTTTGTTTTTGTTTTCTTTGTCCATTTATAATCCCACGAGTATTGCCGGAAGGGATGGTCCACCCTGGCAGAGCCGCATACCAGGGTAAGGCACTTTTACACACCGACCTTGCCCGGGCATCGATGGGGACCGTTTGCGACCGGCCTCTTTACCACCGGCCGGCCACTCAGCCATCGGCACGGTACCTTGACACCTTGGCTTAAGTGGGCGCTGATTTTGGTTCACCCCAGGGTATTTGATTTCCCTGGTACCTCCTTGGAGGCGTTCCCCTATCCACCGCCTGGGGAGGCGTCCGATCCGGGACCAGCAAAACCCGGCACCCGAAGGACGGATAGTACATAATAATAATAATAGGATTAGCTCTTGTGGTAATAATTCATAGGTGAACTTTAACAATGTCATTAAACAACCAAGTAATAGTTTAGTTATAAATACAAATAAATTAAATATTATAACAACAACAACAATAAAATATTATAACAACAACAACAATAAATAATAATAATTTAACGCGCACTTCACAACATAAAATTGCAAATGATAAACATAATAATAACCATAATAATAATAACAAACCCAAATCAATTAGTAATGGTACGAAAATACAAACAACGAGAGCTCATAATACTAATGTTTCTAAAGTAATTCCAAATCTTGATTCCTGGACTAGTTTTACACTTACAAAGAAAAAAAAAAGAAAAAAAAAATTTTTAAAAAAAAATGTTATAGGATTCAAAAAAATTTAAGTGAACATACAAGCAATCCTACAATAAAACGATAAAACAAAAAAATAAAACAAACAAATAATTGAATAAATCATTATCTAATAACAATATACCTACTTGAATACCTAAAATGAACACCTAATGAACTAACTAATTAGCTAATAACAATATACTTATTTGAATACTTAAAACAAACAAATAATTGAATAACTAATTATCTAATAACAATATACCTATTTGAATACTTAAAACAAACAAATAATTGAATAACTAATTATCTAATAACAATATACCTATTTGAATACTTAAAACAAACAAATAATTGAATAACTAATTATCTAATAACAATATACCTATTTGAATACTTAAAACAAACAAATAATTGAATAACTAATTATCTAATAACTATATACCTATTTGAATACTTAAAACAAACAAATAATTGAATAACTAATTATCTAATAACTATATACCTATTTGAATACTTAAAACAAACAAATAATTGAATAACTAATTATCTAATAACAATATACCTATTTGAATACCGAAAACAAACAAATATTTGAATAAATAATTATCTAATAACAATATACCTATTTGAATACCGAAAACAAACAAATATTTGAATAAATAATTATCTAATAACAATATACCTATTTGAATACCTAAGATGAACACATAATGGACTAACTAATTATCTAATAACAATGTACCTACCTGAATACCTAAAAACCAACCAATAACTGATTATATACTAACTATTATTACATACCTTAAGAACATAATATTCAAAAAAAAAAATAAATAATAAAGATTTGATCGCGACTGCTACGGGATGAAAATGGAGTAGAAACCCCGTACGTGTGGCCCGGATCAAGGATGCCGTAACGAAGGTAAGTGCCCTCCAACTGATAATTGTTTCTTTGTTTGATATTATGTAGCCCCCTAGGGATGACCTGGTGACCAGCGACCACCCTTCTATTTCTCTTTTCTTCCCCTGTAGCCCCTCTCGTTGGCCCTAGACGTGTTTCACCCCCTTGTCGCCCGTATTTAATTTAGTTGTTATATAGACACGAAAGATTTAACAGTATAACTGCCACCCCCTCCGGCATCCAAGCACCGCGAACCCCACCCCATCTGGCGAGCTAGCTAGCGCACCGCTAGTCGTGTCTACAACCGGTGCATGGGATGCATAAATTCGCGACACTTCCCCCGACGGTCGAACCGTCCGAGTCACCCTTCTTTTTGAGTCCCCTTCCCCAAGTTTTTTTTTTGTAATGGTAGTCTTTGGCCTTTATGGCAATTTCCCTTCTTCGTGCCCCGGCACACCCTACCCCGACAGTTACAAATGGCGCCCAACGGTGGCTAGTGGATGATAACTTGTTTGATTCTCTAGTCTCGGTACCATAGCTCGGAAAGTCTGTTTTTTTTTATTAGTCACTTTTCCACTGCCGAGCTATGTTTCATATTAGATTTTTTTTTAAATTGTAGTTTATCTTGTAAATTTTGTGGCTCAGGCCAACGAGAGGAGCCAGGAGTGGACTTCTTTCGCTTATCAGTTCTCCGTTCTCCGTCCAAGTCCCTCTGGCTTCTGGTTGATGGGCGAAAGTACTTACCGCGGTACTCTAGCCCTTATCACCTCTGTCTTCTTCCACTTTCCTATCTTTCTTCTTCTTCAACCACTTCATCTTTCGATTTCTTCTGCGGTATCCTCCCTATTTTATTTACGGTTCCTGTCAGCGAGGCGCGGAATCTGGTTAACAGGCGTCATAACGCCTGACTCTGTGCGAGCCTCCCTGACAGTGACCATCACTCCCCAGTTTCTTTCTTTACATTTTATAGTATGGGCGGATGTGTGCCTGAACGTCGGACCTGTCCCGTCAAGGCTAACAGGCGTTCTATCGCCTGGCGCTGCGACAGGGTCGACCTCCTGATATACACCGGCCCCCCGCCTGTTGGACCGTTCTGACACTTCACCTTCCTGTGACTCAGCAGGGTTGCTGACCAGTTGTGGCTGGGTGTCGGAGCGGTCTACATATTCACTCAAGGGAGGCTTCTATCTCTTCTCCTTTCACTTCTTCTCTTCAGTGGTCACTGGGATCCGGTCATCGCTTTGGGGTTGCCGGATGTCAGACAATAGGGATTCCTTGATGAAGATGGTGCTAGACATTAGCCTGGCACCACCCTCATCATCGATCCCGCAAGTGGAGGCACTTGGTGCTTCTGATGACGCGGATGCCACTCAGTCCTGTGTTCAGGCTGGCTGTCATCGGCGCCATCAGCCACCATAGCCTTGGGGAGGACATCCTCTCCCTGGGGCCACACTCACTTTAATAAAAAGAAATAAAATATAAAAACAAAAAAATAAAACATAAAAGATTTATTTTATAGAACTAAATAAGTGATAATATTATATCATATATAAAAAGAGAAAAAAAAAAGGAAAATTATTATTATTAAAATAAAACAATTTATACACCCCTAAAAAAAACGTATGAACATTAATAAAAGAAAAAAAAAGATAAATGTAAATTTAACAAAAAAAAAAAAAATAACAAAAACAACAAAAGGAATTCTTAATTGTTATATTAGGTATTTCGATTTTCACTGTTTATTTTTATTTTCTTTTTCGTTTGCGTTTTTTTTTTAAATTATACGAATAATAAATGCGGTTTTGTGCATAAATAAAAACATAAACAAAAGAAACTACTCGAACAAATTTTATTATTAACTTCTCGCTTCCTTATCGGCTAGTCGATCTCCTAGCATGCCGAAAAAAAGAAACGATAAGGGGCAATTTGTCGCCGACGGCGAAGATGACGAAGGCAATGATAACTCTCGTTCTGAGGACGGCGAGTCGGAACGGGCCGCGGCGTTGATACCGCTGACTGAGCAGGTTGCAGCCTTGCAACATGAAGTTGAAAGGCTGAAACAGCGAGGACACCCCGAAGCGTCCCCGAATGATACCACGTACAATTTTCTTCACCCTCACACATCGGCCGGAGCTGGGCCCAGTGGCATTCCTCCGCGGTCCAGCAGCATAGGAGAGCGCCCCCCTTACCGCCCAGAACACACCGGTCCTACCTACAGACAGAAGTCGCCAGTCTTGAACTGGAACCTCAAGTTCACGGGTCGGCCGGGAGAAACCTCGGCAGAGGAATTTCTCTATCGGCTCGACACCCGAGCTCGAGATGATGACATATCGTCACGGGAGCTGGTGCGGAATGTGGCCGCCCTGTTATCAGGACCCGCTGAGGACTGGTACTGGACTCAGTTCCGCCGACAGCAGTCCAACCCCTTGTGGGTGGATTTCAAGTCTGGCTTATTGGAACAGTTCGGAGGAAGGCAGACCGACCATCAACTCATCAAAGAAATGATGGAGACGAAACAACTCAATCAATCGTTCGACGATTACGCCGCAAAAATCTTGGCCTTGGCAAACCGCCTCTCGCGCCCGATGTCCTCCGCGGAGTTGGTACACCTTGTCATGGAAAACCTGAACACCACACTGGGATCGGCCATTATAGGATCCACCTATGACAATATGCGCCAACTTCGCGAAGCGTGCATCCGAGTAAAGCGATGGCAAAAAGCCAAGAGGGAGGAGAGTCGCCACTCGCACCGAGTGCATGAGCTGACTGACGTGCCCCCACAACAACCGGCCTGGCCTTATATAAATTACGCTAGTGGCACACCACCACCTGCTGTAGAAGAGATGAGGGCCGACGCAACCCCGCGCTGCCCAGTCACTTGCTGGAACTGCCAGCAAGAAGGACATTCGTTCTCTGATTGCCCTTCCCCACATCGGAAAATCTTTTGCTACAGATGTGGGCGCCCCGAAGTCTACACCACTTCTTGTCCAATCTGTTCGGGAAACCAGAACCAGGGTGCGAGGCCCCGGGGAGGTCCGCGCCCGACCTAGTATCCGAAAGTCCCCCTTTTACACTTGATTTGTCAACAAGCATGTCCGACGTCTCTGACCTGTCGATAATGGAATCTCTGCCAGACTTCCCTTCTCCACAGGCCAGAGCCTCTTTTATGCAGCGATGGGCCAACTATCATCGAGTTCGTAAGCGAATCTTTAATGATTCTGCCGAACTGCCACCAACTCGCAAAGCCCCGCGCATACGGTCATGGGCCCTAGAGAAGAGGGCACATACACAGAAGATTGTCGCCGCCATGTTACATGAGAACGGAGATGATCGACCTTTCGTCAACGTGCGGATCCAAGGTGCCAAACTAACAGGCCTGTTGGACACCGGCGCCAGCATTAGCTGCCTGGGTAGAGGGGCAGAGTCGTTCCTCCAGGACAACCCGGCCATTAAGCTACATCGCCTGCGCGCCGATGTCCAAGTAGCTGACGGTACGTCTAAGAATGTTAGTGGTTTCATCACCGTCCCAGTAACTTATGGATCGAAAACTATGACTATGACACTATATGTAGTACCGGACTTGTCTCAGAATCTTTACCTCGACGTCGATTTTTGGAGGGCCTTTAAATTGGCTCCACACATAATTGGGGAACTCCATCATACCCCACCACCTGATCCCGACTGCCATATCCTTGAGGAGTCCCAACGGGAGCGACTGAACCAGGTCCGCGCGCGATTCCCGTCGTTCGACACCTGTGGACTTGGTCGAACACACCTGGAACAACATGTGATCGACACTGGCGAGGCGGTGCCCATCAAGCAGAGGCACTATCCTGTTTCTCCCGCCATTCAGGCCCTCATGTATGAGGAAATCGATCGCATGTTGAGTCTAGGTGTGATCGAAGAGTCCAACAGTCCATGGAACTCACCCGTGGTCCTGGTGCGTAAGCCTGGAAAGGTCCGCCTCTGCTTGGACTCCCGCAAAGTAAATACCGTAACCATAAAGGATGCCTACCCACTGCCTCATATAGACGGTCTCCTGGGGCGATTGCAGGACACTAAGTTCATTTCCGCAATCGACTTGAAAGATGCCTTTTGGCAAATCCCATTGGAGGAAAAATCCAGGGAAAAACTGCCTTCACCGTCCCAGGAAGACCGCTGTATCAATTTACAGTGATGCCGTTCGGGCTTTGTAACGCTCCGCAACGCATGTGTCGCTTGATGGACAAGGCGATACCGGGCTCACTTAGAGAAAATGTGTTCGTCTATCTGGACGATTTATTGGTGGTGTCACCAGACTTTGAGACCCACCTTCAACTGCTGGAAAAGGTCGCCGACTGCCTTCGTCGCTCCGGGCTGACAGTAAACCTGTCAAAGAGCCGATTTTGCGTCCGGGAGGTGAACTATCTGGGGTTCATCATTGGCGATGGGTCCCTGAAAACTGATCCCGACAAGGTGGCAGCCATTAGGGACTTCCCAGTTCCCAAGTCGACCAAACAGGTGCGACGCTTCTTAGGTATGACGGGGTGGTATAGGCGCTTCATAGGTAACTATGCAAGTATCGCCTCTCCCATCACGGACTGCCTAAAAGGCGGCAAATTTGTTTGGTCCGACGAGGCCCACCAAGGCTTCATGGAACTTAAGAAGTCAATGATGTCTGCTCCTTTACTGGTCACTCCAGACTTCACCCGCCCCTTTTACAACCAATGTGACGCCAGCAAAACGGGGGTAGGAAGCGTCCTCTTTCAAAGACAGGGCGATGAAGAACATCCCATCGCATTTTTCTCTAAGAAGCTGAACAGCGCCCAGCGTAATTATTCCATCACAGAACTAGAGTGTTACGCAGCGGTGCTGAGCGTTAAAAAGTTCCGGGCGTATGTGGAAGGACAGTCTTTTACAATAATTACTGACCATGCCAGCTTGAAGTGGCTCATGAGCCAGACTGACTTAAACGGCCGGCTAGCGCGGTGGAGCCTAAAGCTGCAGGGCTTCCAATTTTCTATCGAGCACCGCAAGGGTAGTCAGAATGTGGTTCCGGACGCACTGTCACGAGTCGACTGTGTCGATGAAGTGTCCTTCTGTCGTGACGTGGACCTAACGTCCCCAGCCTTCAGGTCAGCGGACTACCAGCATCTTGTTGACAAAGTCAGCAAAGACGCCGGGCAGTTACCTGACCTTCAGGTTTCGGATGGTTATGTGTTCCACCGTTCGGACCCACGAACTGGCGACCCCGAGACGGACGATCTGATTTGGAAATTGTGGATCCCTGCAGAACTGACCGCTCCCTTGATCCAGTCCGCTCATGAGCCCCCTCAAACTTCCCATGGCGGTATTCACAAAACCCTTGCACGCCTTCGGGAAAAATATTATTGGCCCGGTATGACTAGCCAAGTCAGAAAATATATAGCGAGCTGTGAAGTATGTAAGGAAACAAAAGCTCCAAACACAACCCTTCGGCCCCCTATGGGCGAAGCCATGGATGTGTGCCGACCTTTTCAGCTCTTGTACATCGATTATATGGGCCCTTACCCTAGGACTAAGAAAGGCCACACTGCTGTGTTGGTAGTGCTAGACGCGTTTTCCAAATTCTCTTTTCTCCACCCAGTAGCTGGCGAAACATCCAAAGGCGCCGTGAATTTCCTTGAACATCGAATCTTCCATGCCTTCGGTGTCCCCGAGGCAATATTCTCTGATAATGGAAGTCATTTCACTTCCAAAGAATTCACGAAACTGTTGTCCGATTACGGCGTCAAACACCAACTCACCGCTGTCTATTCCCCCCAAGCCAACGCTTCCGAGCGAGTGAACCGTTCCGTCTTAGCTGCTATCCGAGCGTATCTGAAAGAAGATCACCGGGATTGGGACCTACACCTGTCTGCAATCGAATGTGCCCTACGGAGTGCACACCACACGTCCATTAACACCTCCCCGTACCAGGCCCTGTTCGGGTGCCCCATGATCCTGCATGGATCCGCTTACCCCGTACTGAAGGCCTTAGGTGCCCTGCAAGAGGGAGATATAACTGTGTTGCCGGCCGTAGATCGATGGCAGACCCGGCGTGATAATATAGAGCAACACTTGACCGCGGCTCACACGAGACAGGAGAAACACTACAATCTGCGTTGCAGAGCAGTAGAGTTCTCGCCCGGCCAAGTAGTTTATCGCCGAACCTTCCCCATAAGCAACAAGGTCGACCGGTTTAGCGCTAAACTAGCGAACAAATTTATGAAAGCTCGCGTGAGGCGAAAGCTTGGGAGTGGGCGCTATGAACTAGAAGACCTAGTAGGGAAACCAATCGGCATCTACCATGCCAAAGATCTCAAGGCCTGACGGCCAGAGTAGCGGAAGGTGACCTCGTGGTCCAGAGATTCAAGACGACGACTATGTGGTATAGTCGGCAGACTGAGTCCTTGGGTCGGGAGACACCTACCGGGAGAGAGACTCCGCGCTCAGGGGGGTTCGTCGGGACAATGTGGAATTGCCTCGACCTTCCCAACGGACGCGCGAATTCACTCCGGAGCGCTATCAGGCCTGGGACGTGGCAGTGAGGAAGAGACCGCCCTCATGCGCAAACAGAATACAGGCCGAACCTAACAACAATCTCCGCTGCTCGCGCAGGTACGGCCATAGATATAGGCATAGAATCTCATCAGGTCCTGACGACCCTATAAGACGTCCGCCTAAGATTTTGTGGTGAGAAGGATAAAATAACCTAGCTTAGTCCCAGCTGGGCCAGGATCCGCTGGTAGATGAAGCAACAGGGGACGCATGGTGTAACCCACTTTTGAACGAAAATGACCGAGCACGAGACGATTGCCTTTAAAGTTGTGATGCGCCGGTAAAAACACCAGGTAGAGCAGAGATTGTTCTAGCACATTTATCACCCAAAGAGTACGCGATGGCGGTCATTGGAAATCAATGCCTAATAGCGCCAATAACCAAGCAATTTCAAGACATGTCGAATGCCGAAGTACCTGTTTGCGCGCGCGGACGGCCTCTTCCATTACCCAGATATGGCCCGGCTAGCTCAGTCGGTAGAGCATGAGACTCTTAGTCTCAGGGTTGGGTCAGCCCCACGTTGCGCCACAGCCAATATGACAACTAAAACCGTAACCATATGATAAAACTAGGCCTCCGTTTGTTCTTTTCGCGCCACCTCTCCCCTGGCGGATTCCAAATGGCGCGCGTTGTAACGGACGCCCTATGGGATTTAGGCCACCCACGCACCCTAAGTCTAGACTCTAAAATTTTTCGTCCCTTGAAAAATATCAAAAAAAAAAAAAAAAAAAAAAAAACAAAAGTAAACAACATAGTTCATAAAATTCCTAATTTCCTAATTGGAAAATATGTCACTACACTGGTAACCCCAATCGTGCGTAAACCCACCATTCCAGCAGGACTCCAACGGTGAAATTGTTTTTTTTTTTTTGCTCAGCGCCTGCACTCCGTCTCGAAACATTTTTTTTGGCCCGAGACGAGGGACAATGCGCTGGCTACGGTAGGAATGGAGATAACGGGACGCGGCAGATTCCGGCGGGGACGATCGGACGATTTGAAAGTTTTTGAAGAGGAGTCGATTGTTGAATCTTAAAGACGGAGGTCGATTATCTTTTGTTGAAAAAAAGTCGGTGGATTTGGGATGAAGCATCAACAAATATCTTGTTCGCTGTCGGTATCTTTTAGTTTTTGTTTAAAAATAAAGCTTTGTCAATATATCTTAAGTGATATAAAAATCGTTTTCTTTTGTATCGAGCAACGAACTCGAAGAGATACAAACAGGCCACAGTTGTCGAGTGACTTTCGAACGAGTACGGGAAGAAATAGTACAAGAAAAAGTAATAAATAATGATTGTGGAATTTGCATAATTTCTTGTGATGGACTCTCATAACATCTAAATTCCAAAAACAAATGGATAAGTTAATAGTGGTGTGGTGAAATTTCTGTCTGGAAAAGAAAAAAAAAAACGGAACCAGAAAACCGGCCTTTGAAACCACGAGGGATATTGCCAGAGTCTCTTTCGTGCATTCTAAGAGGCTGAATAGTTCACATATACCTAATTGGTGGGGTGAGAAACCAAAACTTGCTGAAGATTTATATAATGATACCCATAGTATTGGTAAGCGTGAAAGCTATTTAAAAACAAGCTCTAGAAAACGGTTTTTAACAATAATATTAATAGTAACAATAATAATAATATAAATAATACTATAGTACATAATAATAATAATAATATTAGCTCTTATGGTAATAATTCATGTGTGAACTTTAATAAAGTCATTAGGCAACAAAGTAATAGTTTGCAGATAAATACAAGTAGATTACATATTATAACAACCACAACAATAAAGGTGTGGTGAAAGCTATTTAACAACAAGCTCTAGAATACAGCTTTTTAACAATAATATTAATAGAACAATAATAATAATATAAATAATACTATAGTACATAATAATAATAATAGGATTAGCTCTTGTGGTAATAATTCATAGGTGAACTTTAACAATGTCATTAAACAACCAAGTAATAGTTTAGTTATAAATACAAATAAATTAAATATTATAACAACAACAACAATAAATAATAATAATTTAACGCGCACTTCACAACATAAAATTGCAAATGATAAACATAATAATAACCATAATAATAATAACAAACCCAAATCAATTAGTAATGGTACGAAAATACAAACAACGAGAGCTCATAATACTAATGTTTCTAAAGTAATTCCAAATCTTGATTCCTGGACTAGTTTTACACTTACAAAGAAAAAAAAAAGAAAAAAAAAATTTTAAAAAAAAAATGTTATAGGATTCAAAAAAATTTAAGTGAACATACAAGCAATCCTACAATAAAACGATAAAACAAAAAAATAAAACAAACAAATAATTGAATAAATCATTATCTAATAACAATATACCTACTTGAATACCTAAAATGAACACCTAATGAACTAACTAATTAGCTAATAACAATATACTTATTTGAATACTTAAAACAAACAAATAATTGAATAACTAATTATCTAATAACAATATACCTATTTGAATACTTAAAACAAACAAATAATTGAATAACTAATTATCTAATAACAATATACCTATTTGAATACTTAAAACAAACAAATAATTGAATAACTAATTATCTAATAACTATATACCTATTTGAATACTTAAAACAAACAAATAATTGAATAACTAATTATCTAATAACTATATACCTATTTGAATACTTAAAACAAACAAATAATTGAATAACTAATTATCTAATAACAATATACCTATTTGAATACCGAAAACAAACAAATATTTGAATAAATAATTATCTAATAACAATATACCTATTTGAATACCGAAAACAAACAAATATTTGAATAAATAATTATCTAATAACATTATACCTATTTGAATACCTAAGATGAACACATAATGGACTAACTAATTATCTAATAACAATGTACCTACCTGAATACCTAAAAACCAACCAATAACTGATTATATACTAACTATTATTACATACCTTAAGAACATAATATTCAAAAAAAAAAATAAATAATAAAGATTTGATCGCGACTGCTACGGGATGAAAATGGAGTAGAAACCCCGTACGTGTGGCCCGGATCAAGGATGCCGTAACGAAGGTAAGTGCCCTCCAACTGATAATTGTTTCTTTGTTTGATATTATGTAGCCCCCTAGGGATGACCTGGTGACCAGCGACCACCCTTCTATTTCTCTTTTCTTCCCCTGTAGCCCCTCTCGTTGGCCCTAGACGTGTTTCACTCCCTTGTCGCCCGTATTTAATTTAGTTGTTATATAGACACGAAAGATTTAACAGTATAACTGCCACCCCCTCCGGCATCCAAGCACCGCGAACCCCACCCCATCTGGCGAGCTAGCTAGCGCACCGCTAGTCGTGTCTACAACCGGTGCATGGGATGCATAAATTCGCGACACTTCCCCCGACGGTCGAACCGTCCGAGTCACCCTTCTTTTTGAGTCCCCTTCCCCAAGTTTTTTTTTGTAATGGTAGTCTTTGGCCTTTATGGCAATTTCCCTTCTTCGTGCCCCGGCACACCCTACCCCGACAGTTACAATTTGATAGCCTTAACATGAAGGAATTTGGAAGAATAGAAAATATCGAAATTCACTTCACATCTTCACGTTCACACACTGGTAACTCAGACATTGAAAGGGCTCACGGAACCCTGAATGAGCATTTGAGGATACTAGAAACAGAAAAGGCTAAACTCACCGCAGAAGAGAAGGTTGCGAAAGCTATCGAAAATTATAATAACACTATCCATTGGACAACATTAATGAAACCATCCGATTTCCTAAATAACAAAGTTACTGATCTAGAAATAGTTAAGCTTAGAATTCATAAGAAGAAAATAGATAAAATATCCAAATTAAATAAAAATAGGGAAAGCATAGTTTTAGGTGACGAAAAAGAAATCTTGGTACAAAACCCCAAGATAGTAAGACACAAGACAGAACCTCGATACATCAAGATAAAAACACAATTCTCTAATGGCAAACTAACAGATCCTAAATATCGCAAAATTCATCCCTGCAGAATAAAGCGAAATTTTAAATATTCTTCAGGTAATAATAACACTGATGCTACTGCTACTAATCACCCCAACTCAAGGGCTGATTAGTATCGAAAAGGTAGAAACAACGGGAGGATTTATACTACTGCAGCAGGTCGACGTACATAAATTCTTAAACGAAGAAGTATACAAAATTCAGTAATATATAATTTTAAAAAAAAAAGCATAACATAATAAGTAAGATCCATTCTTACACCAAAAGAAATCGATTTTTACGATATACATAGATATTTTCAAAATTCCAGAAATCAAAAGCTCTTTACTACAAACAGAACACAACCTAATATTTTTGAAATCGCCGTCCCAAAATTCCTTAAATAGACAGCAAAACAAATACAAACTCCTTGCAATCCCAAACAAAAATCATGAAGAATTAATTATAGAAGATACAGAAATATTACTTTTTAACGGTAAAAGTTATCTGGACCATAGCAACCACTACTTAAAAAATTTAAAATTAGAATAAGAATGTACCCAAAATTTAATGAAAAATAAATTAAAATGTTGCAAAAGGATAAAATTTTAAGTTATAGAAATAAAGCAAAATTTAATTCTTATTAAAAATGCAAATAATGTATTATTGAAAAACACTTGTATGATTTAGAATATACATTAAACGAAAACTTTTTAGTTAACTCCAACAATTGTAGTGTAGAAATAGGTAATGTTAAATTCAAAAACTTTGAAAAGGAATTTGTGTAACATATTATTCTACACTCAATTACCTAGAAATTGGTAATATCAGTAAAGTCGTTAATATTAAAGAATTGTATTTAAAACAAATTGAAAATATTAATGAAATAGAAGGAATGAAGAATATAACTAGGACAAAAACAATTGTTTTTAACGTAAGTACCAGATTTATTATACACTATCAATAATAGTCCTAATATAATATGTAAAAGAAAATCAAATCAGGTTACCGTTGAGTTTGTAACTAAAAAGGAAGACAAAGTCCAGGAGGACATTGAGCTTAACGAGGGGGGAGTTATGTTACCAATAACAACACCATTTCCATCAATCAATAACAAATTTAATAATCCCCTTTCCCGTTGTACAACAGAACATTTTTTTTACTTTTTCTAACGATCTTCGCAACAAGTTGCGAAAACAAAGAGTCTCCCGTTACAAACTCAACGTCGACACGTTTCGGTGACAAAATAGAAATTGTATAAAATATGAATACCAAAAAAAAGCTGTAATCTAGAATTAAGCAGTCTTTAGTCAGTTTTTGATCAAGTCAGACGAAAATAAATATCCGCTTGAAATAAAAATGATGTTTTTATTTTTTTTTGATTTACAAGAAATATAAAAATATTAGTCGCACACCACACTTTTTCTAGTGTTGAAATTTCTTCCTTTTCCCAAACGAAAATATTTTTTTTTATGTATTTAGTTCCTTATTCCCTTATTAACTCTATTTTCCTCCAACAACACAAAAATAAAAACGAACCACACAAAAATTCACTTCTTTTTTATTATATTTAAGACGTCCGCAGCCGCTTATTTTAATTTGCGACCCGACAGAATAAATAAGGTTTTGGTACTTATCTGCCCATACTTCCTGGGCTCCTGACTACTCCTAGACCTAGTACATTTTGCCTTGAAACACTTCTTTCCTCGTCCTTAATTGGATGGAGACTTCCCCAATTCTTTGTCTTGAACACGTGTGGGGCCTCGTTCGGTCCCTGTTCTTAGGTGGAATTTAGTCCCTGTCTGCTTAACTGCATCCAACTTGCTAGTTCAGCGGTCTGGTTGTTTACCCGATTGGTTTCGGTGGTTAAAATCGAAAATCAACTTTTTTCCTCCCAACTCAAATCAAAAACATTTGCTATTTTTTTTCTTCCAACTTCTCAAAAACGACTTTAGTCGTTCACTCCTCAATCCAGACTCCCAAAAATTTCTAATTTTTTTTCTTCCAAGAAAAATTTTGTTTTTATCGCCTACTTCATTCCCAAAATTTTGAATTAAACGTTCGTGAAGTGACTTAACTAATAATTTCGGAAATTTCCCCGAGATGGGGGAATAATTAATAAGGAGAAATTTTCATTAATTAACCGACCGTTACATGGCAACCATCAAAATATGTTTCTTCATTCAGAGTTCATATTGAAAATAATCGTGTTCCTACAAAACGTCAAGGGCTGTCGATAATAAGCCGAGCTTACGATCCATTAGGACTTTATTTATTTATTTATTTATTTATTTATTGCCAAACAAGGCACACTTAAAGCTAACAACAAATGATACAATGATTTTTAATAAAATCTAATATACAATTACTATGACATACTATATAAATTTAATATGTTGTCAACTTAAATTTTAATTATTAGTGGATAGGATTTTGGTTAGGATGTAAAGAGGGCAATCATTTTCCTTTTATAAGATGGTTTACTGATGGTAGGGGAGAAACATGGACTGTGTCTATTAAAAACCACACAACATTTGTTGACGGGTTCGTTCTTTGCGTATTCGGTACGATGTGGATATTCCTTTAGCAGTTTCGTATGCCTAGTGTGTCGAACTTCAACATTGAATCTGATTCTGTCCGACAAAAACTGCACTTTAATATTATGGCTTAGGACGTCTAAGGTAAAGCAAGAAATAAGCAACTCTCTTCTACAAGATAGCGGAATAAGCCCCAACAACTTGAGCCTATCCGTGTAGGGTGGTAGGTTTTGATAATCACGCGGGTCATATAAGTTTCTCAGAGCAAAAAGAAGAAATTTCTTTTGCACCGATTCAATCCTGTTGCTTCTTATTTGGAATATAGGATCCCAGATAGGGCATGCGTATTCAAGAATTGGGCGGACAAGTGAGCAGAAAAGGGCCTTTGTCACCCAAATATTGTTAAATTCCTTAGCCCTTCTCTTTATAAAGCCTAGAAGCTTATTGGCTTTGGCAGTGATATTGTCGTAGTGCAAATTGAAATTCAACTTTTTGTCTAGAACGACACCTAGATCCCTAATTTGATCGACATGATCCAGTGCTTTCTCATCGAGATAATAGCACTGGGGCTGTGCATTTTTACTGCGGGTGAAGGTAATTGCGTGACATTTGCTGGTGTTAGGTTGCAATTTATTTATTTAAAATGCACCACTCTTGTAATGCATTCAGTTTCGACTGCAAGAAGGCTACGTCAACTTGGGACCTTATGACATTATATATTTTAAGGTCATCTGCGTAAAATAGATGTGGGATATTCTGTAGTTTAACAGACAAATCGGAGATGAATACATTAAATAAAAGTGGACCTAAGTGACTTCCCTGCGGAACACCGGAAGTTACTTCGATTTCTTTTGACAAACATCCTTGAAATCTCACAACCTGTATTCTTTCGTTCAAATATGATTTAATCCATGCAAGGGCAGGACCTGATATCCCGAATTTTAATAACTTTGCAATTAAAATATGGTGGTCAACACGATCAAAGGCCTTGCTGAAATCAGTGTAAACAGCATCAATTTGATGACCGTTCTCCATACCACACAGAAGTTCGGAGATTAGAATCATAAGGTTTGTGGTGGTCGAACGTCCCTTTCTAAAACCATGCTGCTGCTCGTTAAGGCATGGGTCAATTAGAGGGACCATCTTATCAAATACAAGTTTTTCGAAGAGTTTAGGAATTGATGATAGGATGGCAATGCCTCTGTAATTATCTACAAAGTGCTTATCACTTGATTTGTGGATTGGTGTGAGATAGGATCTCTTCCACATTGTAGGAAACTTTCCTTGCGACAATGATTTATTGAAAATAATGTGAAGAGCGAATAATAAATGTTGTGAGCACAATTTCAAAAAAACAGGGAGGTAGATTGTCAGGACCGTGACCTTTAGTGACATCTTCTAGCTCCCTACACAGTCATCGCTAAATCCATCATGCAGGAGATATGGATAGCTGGAATCTGGTGGGATGATCCCTTACCAGAATCGTTAGAAACGAGATGAAGAACTGTGCTCTCGCAACTCCAAAAGTTGGCCCTATTTGAAATTCCTAGATGGATTGGCACCTCTAGCTCCACTCATCTTAAAATTCACGGGTTTTGTGACGCTTCGGAACACACGTTATTTACGCACGCGTCATCACGGATAATAGGGTGAAGGTCCAAATCATAACCGCTAAAACGAAGCTAGCATCGATTAAACAAATCAGCATTTCCCGACTGGAACTATGCGGAGCCCACCTGTTGGCTAAATTAATGAAGAGAATGAAAGCAGAACTACACATCCCCAAGATCAACTGCACAGGCTGGACAGACTGTACAGTGATGTTGTCGTGGCTAAGACAACACCCTAGAAAATGGACAACATTTGTACGTCACTTATATTAGAAACGCTACCCATTGAAATGTGGAATCACGTTCCTTCGTCAATGAATCCTGCAGACGTAGCCTCTCGTGGTTTTCAAGGAAGTGATATTGCGGAAAACAAACTGTGGTGGAATGGACCAGACTTTCTGGAAGCCATGACAATCAAACTGCCTAGGAAACTCTTAAGCTGGTGACATATCCAAGCGTACATGCGTGGCATTCGTTGACCGATAATATACAAGTGTGTGTATTCAAATGCGACCTGACGAAATATTCCGTGAATGTTCCGCATGCCACGCAAATGTCGGGCTACTTTCAACTTTTTCTGCATTGCCGCATTGGACATAGGACACACAAGCATACAGAACAAACGAATGCGACTCGTTACTCAGATTTTTGTGCTATGCCCCCTTTTACACGACCGGACACCGAACAGACAAAACGAACGAACAAACTGGGTTTATAGGAAAGAGGGTGAGAGAGGGGCCGGTTTTCCGTCGTCCTCTCTCACCCTCTTCCCCATAAACCCCAGTTTGTTCGTTCGTTTTGTCTGTTCGGTGTCCGGTCGTGTAAAAGGGGGCTATCTGTGAGAGCCGGGGCGGAACGCAACCATGCAATTATGTGTCAGTGGAAAATCTCCGCATATTAGGGAGCCGCTGAATGCAATGCATGTACGCTTGTATATGTCACCAGCTTTACAACTTGACATGACAATGGAGCTAAAAAAGGTAGCCGCTCATGTAACTGCACAGGACCCAGAAGATCTACTTCTACGATATTCTTCCTACATGCAGTTAATTAGAAATAGTCGCATATATGTATGTATATTAAGGTTTGCACACAACGCACGAAATAAGTCAACCAGGAATTCGAGCGAATTTTTCTCAACGCTGTGAGTAGAGTGATAAGAATCGCGCTGCGATCATCCTTTCCAAATGAGCTGAGTATCATCGACGCAGGTAATCGAGTTTCACCAAAATCACGATTATCTTTGTTTGATCCCTTCTTGGATCAATAAGGTGTTCTCAGGTTGGGCGGACGCCTAAGGCAAGGCGCGCACTGAGGTGATGAGAAATTGAGGAATCAATTGAGGCAGCGCGCATCGAGATGGAGTGGCGGTGAGGTAGTGTTTTGCAAGTGGATTGGCACTATTTGGTTGCCACTAGTCTCCGACAAGTTTAATTTTGAAGTGGCATGGAATTTCTCGGCCAACTTGGGTTTTTATGTTTTTTTTTTGGGGAAAACACGTACGAGGGCATTGGTCGCAATTTTTCTAGTAATTTACAAAATGTGGCCTTGTTGATTCTATAAACAAGTTTAAACTTATTTTCTTCCAGGTGTAAATCATCTTTATAAACATTACTAGCAAAAAACCCGCGTGCGTTGGAACGCCTTTCAATAAAAAAAGATTATGTGTGCACAGTCCGCGGTAGGAAAAAGGTGGTGGTCCAGCGGTTTGAACTGTGCGTAGTCAGTAACGGAGCTAGGGTTTCTCATACCGAATAACTCGGAATCGGATTCGGCAAATCCTCCCCTGGGATTCGGAATCGGGATCGGTTTCTGAAATTCTCCGAATCCTGATTCCCTGATTGCTCGATATGAAATTCACTATTACAATAAATATTCTTGATTATAACAAAAAATACAATTAGTTGTTCCATCTGTTGGAAACTTTGGTAAATTAAAAGTAACAACTTGACTCAAAATTTTAAAATTTGAAAAAACTAAATCTTAATAAGTTTTGGATCTTTGGATTTTAAATTGTATTGACATTTTAGGATTCTCGATTGTTTTAGTTTCAGTTTAAATTTTCAAATTAAAAATTTGGTTTAAAAAAAATAACTTACAAGTATAAATAATTATACCTTTTAAATTAAAGTACATATTCTAAAATTAATATGACCTTAGCTATGGCAACTAAAAGATCTAAACTTTGGAATTATTTTACCGTGGAACCAACAACTAGCAATTCAAAATAAGCAAAAGTAATTAGGTAGTACTTTAGTAGTAGTATTTTTATTGGCAAAAGTAGAACTCGTATACATATTGTTAATTTTATTTATTACTGAATTCTCTCTAATATACAATATATATTTTTTTGTAAATCAAAATTCGAGTTTTTACTTGGAATCGGAATCGGAACGGGCGGCGGTTCTCAATTTTAAGGATTCGGCGAATCCAAAAAAGACCGGGTATTGAGAAACCCTAAACGGAGCTGTTTTAAATATAGAGATAGCTGGAACCCAGTGCGCCTCGCTGCACCCATAAGCCAATAGTAGCTTCCGTTTATTTTGCAGTTGAGGTGATATGAATTTTAATATACAGTAGAAGAGTTTAAAAAGGCGATTTTTTCGTATTTTTGATTCCAAATAACAAAATGTGAAACTCCATACTTGTAACGGTCGGCCTTAGTTTGCATCCATCATTTGAAATTCCCATACAATAATCCCACCAAAAATTTCTCAGCCCACCAAAATTTTTTCATGCAATAATTATCCGTGATTTCCATACAAAAACTTTTGCTCAAATACGCACGCCTCTGCGCATATTATTTTCTTGCCTATCCCACTTCTACGGCATAATGCATGCACACATAAGTTTTCGCGCAACAGCATTGCCGGCGGCGAACGCCCAGCCAATCACCGTGTAGAATTCAAGTGAAACCGGAGCGATTCTCAGAATTTCTATTTCTTGTAAATGTAATGGAATGGATTTACACGGGAGAATGAAGGAACACCGATTATCAATCCCTTTGGTTGTTCCCTTCCGTGTGAATTCCTTCATTTCATTTCCCCATCCTCGATTTCCCAAGGACACGACCATATAAGGGAATAAACGCTGTTCGATAGCGATTTCCGTTGGTTCTTTCTGCCCTCACCCCCCAACACTGATGCGCCAAGGGCTAATTTTGAGTTGGCGTCAAAAAATCATTCAGTCGGGAAGTAGATTTCAAAGAAGTCGGTGGATGAATTTTGAGAGCGACGTGTCGGAAAAGAAAAAGTAAATTGTTTTTTTTTGAGAGTCCGTTTTCGGTCGCGTTCATTTGTTTTGGAGGAAAAAGGCATATGAGAAGATTTTCATCCTTTTTTATTTCGAAAAATCCCAATCACGAGATGCAAAACTGAACTTGCTTATCCTTAGTATATAAATTAAGATAACTTAACGAGCGTGCGTATTCGTGTGCGGTGTGGTATAAAACAAAAAAAAAAAGGTCATTCAAAATTAAAGAAAAAAAAAGAAAATAATAATATAAATCAATATCATATCTAAACGAAAAAAAAAGAATTTTTTTTATCCAGAAAAACAAAGAAAAAGAAAAGTAGAACGAATGAAAGAAAAAGTGTATATGATGTGTCAAAAAGTTGCACAGTTCCCTGATCGAGTGGTTTCTGGATTCTTAATTGTTTGGTGTATTTTTTGTTAAATAAATGTTTTTACTATCGGGATTAGAGTTTATTGTGTTAAGAGTGACCCATAATAACAAATATATATTCCAAGGTTAAAAATAAGCCCCTCAAACAAACAAAAAAAAATATATGTGAAGTGTAGTGGGAAATTCTACCGCCATTTTTTTATACGTAATTAGTTAATAAAAAAAAAAAAAGAAAAAAAAAATTTAATTAAGTATACAATGTGAATGTAGAATAAGTTCTGAGAAAAATTATTATATTGCATAGACATATTCACTTTAGGTAGTTATTGAAAAAAGGAGAAAAGAGAAAGAAAGGAAAAGATTTTATAAACAAAAAAAAAACAAATAAAAGGAAAAAAAAAATAAAAAAAAAAATTTATTGAATGAAAACAAACAAAACAAAAATAACGAAAGAATAGTTGACTAAGTTATTTAAAAATAATAATAAAAATTTGTAACAGAAGAAATGTAGATATATCTTACATTTTTTTATTTTTTTAAGTGAATAGAATAAATTGTTAGAGAAGAATTTTGGGAAACAAAAAGTAAGAAAAAAATAAAGGAAAAACAAAAAAATACTTATAACCTATTAGCGTTTAAAGAAGGAAAAAAAAAACAAAGAAAAAAAAAACAAGAGGGCCAACATAAAAATTTTAATTAAGGAAAGAAAGGAGAAAAATAACAGAGAAAGAAAAATAATCGTAAAATATGTAATTTTATTTTTTTTGTCAGCCTTGGGTTTTTTTTTTATTTTTTAATTGAACCCAGAGAAAAAAAAGGGAAAAGAAAAAGAAAAAAAAACTAACTAATTTGTATGTGGGTTTTTAATATTTTTTTTGTCGACCTTATAAATACATGTAGGAATGAATCCGAGGGATTTTTTTTTATTAAAATAAAGTGTAGTTGAGTTTTGTAAATTTCGGCTTGGTTTTTTTCTTCTGTGGTTTGCTATGTTTTGGTGGTTGTTGGAATAATTGACACGTAATGAGGCTCCGTGAGTAGACCGAAACCTGTGAGTGTGATATCCTAGGGGAGGTTTTGGTCCTCCAATATGGTGAGTACCCCATGATTTTTTTTCAGATCCCCCTTTTATCCCATAAGTCCGTAAGCATGGCTGCTTGACTTCGCTATTCCCTCTCGTATGGCCACCCAGTCCTATATAGTCCCTGTCTCGGCGATTGATTACAAATTTTTTGATTTTTTTTGTTTTTTGACACGCGTAAGTTCTAGTTTTTGTATGAAGTAACTGTCTTTAATGACGAGCCCCTGCACGACGAACCCCCCCAACGGCGAGCTAGCCGCAGCACCGCCAGGCGTGTCCTATTGTAGGTGCAGAGGGCAAGGAATGATATTTCGCGAGATAGTTTTTTTACTTTTGCTATTGCTCCTTTGTTAACATCAGCGTTCAGCCAAGGCCATCAGCCTTCTGGACCTTTTATTAGTATCTTTGAAATTTTTTTATTTGTACTGTCTGTTGGCCCCTATGGTATTCCTTTCTGTATTTTGGTGTATGACATTTACAGATATGGCGCCTCGAGTGCCATGTGTGTATCAGTTCAAATTTATTTTAAATTTTTTTTATTGACAGTTACATATAAATGGCGCCCAACGTCTGGTAAAACGGACTTTTTAATTTTTTTCTCCACTGTAAAACTAGAGTGTTCTAGTATTTTTTAAATTTTATACTGTTGTTGTCACTAGTTGACAAATCAATTCTTTTATTGCCAGTTTCACTCTTATTAGTTTCTTCACAAGAAGTGAAGTACCTGGGTTTTTTGATTGGTGATGGAACGTTGAAGACCGACCCTGGTAAGGTAACTGCCATTTCAGAATTTCCTACGCCGAAATCTCATCGGCAAGTACGAAGATTCTTAGGCATGACCGGTTGGTATCAACGATTCATTTCCAATTATGCCAGCGTGGCTGCTCCTATCACAGATTGCTTGAAAGGCAAGAAGTTTGCTTGGACAGAGAAGGCACAACAGTCCTTCCTCAAGTTGAAAGATTGTATGACTCAGGCTCCGATATTGGTCACTCCTGATTTCTCTAAACCGTTTTACATTCAATGCGATGCGAGTAAAACTGGTGTCGGTAGTGTACTGTTTCAAAGAGACATGGATGGAAATGAACATCCAATTGCATATATGTCCAAAAAGTTGAACAGTGCACAACGAAATTACACTATTACCGAACTTGAATGTTACGCAGCCGTATTGAGTGTGAAAAAGTTTAGAGCATATGTAGAGGGCAAATCGTTCACAATCATCACTGACCACGCTAGTCTTAAATGGCTCATGAATCAGTCCGACCTGAACGGTCGCCTAGCGAGATGGAGTTTAAAATTACAGGGTTTCGAGTTTTCAATAGAGCATCGAAAAGGGAGTCAAAACGTGGTCCCGGATGCGTTGTCCCGTGTTGATTGCGTTGATGAGATTTCATTTTGTCATGATGTAGACTTAACGTCCCCCGCATTCAAATCTCCTGAATATTTGGCATTACTCGAGAGCGTTGGCGGAAAGACAGGACAGTTGCCTGATCTTAGGGTGTCTGACGACTATGTGTTCCATCGTACTACACCCCGTACCGGAGATCCAATCTCTGATGATCTAACCTGGAAGCTGTGGATTCCATCTGATTTGACCCCTGCGTTGATTGAAGCAGCCCATTCACCCCCTCAAGCTTCTCATGGAGGAATATCAAAAACTCTATCACGGTTGCGTAATAAATATTTTTGGCCTGGCATGGTGAATCAAGTCCGAACATTTGTATCCCAGTGTGAGACGTGCAAATGCACGAAGTCCCCAAATTCGATCTTACGACCGCCCATGGGCATGCAACTGAAGGTAGCTAAGCCTTTCCAATTCCTTTATGTAGACTTTTTAGGTCCCTATCCCCGCTCCAAGAGAGGTAATACCGCGGTGCTAGTAGTCTTGGACTCCTTTAGTAAATTTGTCTTTCTTTTTCCGGTTTCCTCCGAGACTGCAACCTCTGCAATAGAGAATCTGGAACACCGAGTGTTTCATACCTTTGGAGTACCAGAGATAGTGTTCTCCGACAATGGTCGGCAGTTTGTCTCGAAGGAATTCGCGAAATTCTTGGACGACTATGGAGTCAGACACGTGCGTACAGCGGTACATTCACCACATCCAAATGCTTCTGAGCGAGTAAACAGGTCAACCTTAGCAGCCATTCGTGCTTATTTAAAAGACGACCACCGCGATTGGGACCGTCACCTTTCTTCAGTTGAATGTGCAATGCGAAGTTCAGTCCATGAATCAATAGGAATGGCACCTTTTCAGGCTCTCTTCGGAAGCCAGATGATCTTACACGGATCAGCCTATGCGGTCTTAAAAAAATTACACGCCTTACAAGACGGAGACATTGCATTCCTTCCAACTTCAGATCGTCTTCGCCTTATCCGAGAGCGCATTATTTTAAACCTGTCTGCTGCACACAACCGCCATGAGAAAAATTATAACCTACGTTGTAAATCGGTCTCCTTCCAGCCAGGTCAGGAAGTCTTTCGCCGTACCTTCCCTATTAGTAAGGTCGCAAACTGTTACAGCGCCAAGCTGGCTAACAAATTTTCCAAAGCTCGAGTACGGAAAAAAAAGGTGCGAGTCTATACGAAATTGAGGACATGTCAGGAAAGTTGTTAGGTACTTATCACGCCAAGGATCTCAGGCAGTGAGAAGAACGAAAGCATTCCCCGAGTAGCCCTAATAAGGTATCTCGCCGGCTTCACCGGTTAACTGACAGGGTGCCTTAAACCGCTTAGGTAGCTTCCCTAGCGGTGGTACACCTCCTTGTTTTCCTTGTCCGTCTGGGGGCAAGGTTTTCATGCTAGATGCCTAGCAGGGGCTGCCAGACCAGACCCCCCGAGACACGGTCCTCTCGGTCATTTTATCGCGCCCGCCTGTTCGCGTGGAAGCTAGCCTTTGCTTCTCAGTCCTTTGTGTCGTGAAGCCCGGACAGTGCGAGGTTCTAGGAGATGCGACCTAGCGCCTCAGAAAGTGGTAGCGTCCTGCTGCATAATCCGTCCTTTACCAGTTTTATTCTCCCCTAGGCCAGAGTAGATCTCTGCGGGCGGGAGAGGAATATATTTCCAAGGGCGCAGGACAGCGACTTGGTCGACGCTGAGTACCTGGGCCGTTTACTCTTCCCCCGTAGGACGACCTAAGGGTTATCTGATGTATGAACAGGCGGTGCCTCGTTCATCATCTTTGGGCCTTGAGGTCATCCCTCCCGCAGGATCTGCCGCGGTCACGGGTACCTTATGGACCACTTCAACCACTTGCAATAGCCCAAACACACACTTCTACCCCCCGTCACTAACTTTCTCCTCTGTGGGAGCCCAACACTCAACCAAATCTTGGTACTAGTTCCAGAATTACTTACTAACAGTAGTTGATTCTGTTCAAGGCAATGACTACAAGACCTTTGTAACTTAACGATTAGACACTCCGATTTAGCTCTTTAGTACCTGCTCATGGAGCAGTGCACACGGGTGGTATCACACCACCAACAAAAAAAAAATTTTTTTTCCTTTTCTTTTTTTTCTTCAAAACTAGGGCCGATTTAAACTCAGCCCCTTGTAACTGTTCGAAATTGGTTTAACTTCAAACTGGGTCCCTTTCTTGTCGGACCACCTGGCTTGCGAAAGAGGCCGCCAGGAGGAAATTCATAGAGAGTCGGCTGCCTAGCGCCCAGTCGCTCTCATCTCCTTAACTCATTACCCCATCCGCCGTGACAAGGCGATCCCAATAGACGAAAACTCAACTTCCTCCGCACCCACCTCATCACTGGATCCTCTTAAGAGTCTGGTCGAAATTGGGATTTATTTCAAACTGGGTCCCTTCCTTGTCGGACCAATCTGGCTTGCGAAAGAGGCCGCCAGGAGGAAATTCATAGAGAGTCGGCTGCCTAGCGCCCAGTCGCTCTCAAACTTTTTACACAATAATCTTTTTGTTATAACTACCTATCCGTCTCCATATTCACATTTTTTTTGTTTTGTTTTGTTCGCCGGTGTATTATATTGGCCCGGCTACTCAGTCGTTAGAGCAGAGTCTTATCCTCAGGGTCGTGGGTCGAGCCACACGTTGGGATCTATCACGTACTGTAGAACTCTCCTTCATAGCTATTTTCACATATAGCCATTTTTTTTAAACACCTTGGTGGCCTGCATATTCATATCTGCCCGGCTACTCAGTCGGTGAGCATGAGACTCAGTAAGCCGCCTCGTCTTTCGGTTCCCCTCTCCTTGCTCGTTCTAGCGTAACCGCCTTGTAACGGTCGGCCTTACTTTGCTTCCAGCATTTGAAATTCCCATACAATAATCCCACCAAAAATTTCTCAGCCCACCAAAATTTTTTCATGCAATAATTATCCGTGATTTCCATACAAAAACTTTTGCTCAAATACGCACGCCTCTGCGCATATTATTTTCTTGCCTATCCCACTTCTACGGCATAATGCATGCACACATAAGTTTTCGCGCAACAGCATTGCCGGCGGCGAACGCCCAGCCAATCACCGTGTAGAATTCAAGTGAAACCGGAGCGATTCTCAGAATTTATATTTCTTGTAAATGTAATGGAATGGATTTACACGGGAGAATGAAGGAACACCGATTATCAATCCCTTTGGTTGTTCCCTTCCGTGTGAATTCCTTCATTTCATTTCCCCATCCTCGATTTCCCAAGGACACGACCATATAAGGGAATAAACGCTGTTCGATAGCGATTTCCGTTGGTTCTTTCTGCACTCACCCCCAACACTGATGCGCCAAGGGCTAATTTTGAGTTGGCGTCAAAAAATCATTCAGTCGGGAAGTAGATTTCAAAGAAGTCGGTGGATGAATTTTGAGAGCGACGTGTCGGAAAAGAAAAAGTAAATTGTTTTTTTTTGAGAGTCCGTTTTCGGTCGCGTTCATTTGTTGGAGGAAAAAGGCATATGAGAAGATTTTCATCCTTTTTTATTTCGAAAAATCCCAATCACGAGATGCAAAACTGAACTTGCTTATCCTTAGTATATAAATTAAGATAACTTAACGAGCGTGCGTATTCGTGTGAGGTGTGGTATAAATAAAAAAATAAAGGTCATTCAAAATTAAAGAAAAAAAAAGAAAATAATAATATAAATCAATATCATATCTAAACGAAAAAAAAAGAATTTTTTTTATCCAGAAAAACAAAGAAAAAGAAAAGTAGAACGAATGAAAGAAAACGTGTATATGATGTGTCAAAAAGTTGCACAGTTCCCTGATCGAGTGGTTTCTGGATTCTTAATTGTTTGGTGTATTTTTTGTTAAATAAATGTTTTTACTATCGGGATTAGAGTTTATTGTGTTAAGAGTGACCCATAATAACAAATATATATTCCAAGGTTAAAAATAAGCCCCTCAAACAAACAAAAAAAAATATATGTGAAGTGTAGTGGGAAATTCTACCGCCATTTTTTTATACGTAATTAGTTAATAAAAAAAAAAAAAGAAAAAAAAAAAAAGAAGAAAATTTTTTTTTTCATATAGATGAATAAAATAACAAAGAAGAAGAAGAAAAAAAACTATTTGTGTAGCTTGTGCGTGGAGATATCATGTAATGAAGAAAAAAAGAACTCATAGTACTAAGGTATTTATGTTTATTTGTATCCTTATAAAAGTACCAGAAAATAACAATTAAAACAAAAAGGACAAGAATATTGTTTCTTCCTAATTAAAATTATTTTCATTCACAAGGAAGAAAGAAAAAAAAACTTCTTCAAATATTAACCTCCGTAAGCTAGAAAAAAAAAATTTAATTAAGTATACAATGTGAATGTAGAATAAGTTCTGAGAAAAATTATTATATTGCATAGACATATTCACTTTAGGTAGTTATTGAAAAAAGGAGAAAAGAGAAAGAAAGGAAAAGATTTTATAAACAAAAAAAAAACAAACAAAAGGAAAAAAAAATAAAAAAAAACACGCGTGTACCCAGTGCACGGGAAAGATGTGAAACATCTTTGGCGAAAGGCCAAGTGGAAACGCAGCTCTGGAACTCTTTTATCACATAGAAATGTTGCGTTTGGGATGTATACGTGCTTCCTTGAGACTTGTGTACTGTGGTCGTACAAGCAAACTAACTAATGGTAAATGTCACCATTTAACATTGATAGTTTTATTCTGATTTCATATTCAACATGAATAGTAAGTAACTAGCAAAAGCACTACCCTACAGATGAGTAGTCCAAAAATTAAAGGATTCCTGTAGAAACGGGGCTGCCAGTCGTGAACTGATCCTTTAGTCGCACCCCATTTGTTTTTTAGGTGCAAAAACAAAATTTCTAAACAAAACCTTTCGTCGGACTGCGTGTTATTAGTCCGTGGACTAAGTTAAGGTAGAAACAGAATGCCATGGCGACCTTGGCGGTGGCCGCCGCTCAGAGAGTTTCCCATACATTTAATTTGTCCGCGCCGCCTGGGGAGAAATTAAATGTATGGGAAACTCTCTGAGCGGCGGTCACCGCCACGGTCGCCGTGCCATTCTGTTTCTACCTTTAGTCCTTGAGCTCACAGTCATCAGAATTGCCGTAGCCAGGCGAGCAAAGGGGGCAGCTGCCAATTGTCTACTGGGTACGCCTATGGTCATCAGACTGGGTCTTATTCCCCCGATTCCAATGTACATTGTGGGAATTTTCCGGTACCAATCATCTTGTGACTTTCATATTTGTCGAGATCTGCAGCTATTGCTAGGTTTGCGGCCTCTTCTACATGGGATCGCTATGTTATTCGAGTCACAGTGCAGCGTCTTGCCTGTTAGGACATCTATTTGGGCTTACCCAATCTGATCAACTCCTCGATGATCTTGCTCCACCTCGTCGGGTTGGGAACAATTTTCACATCGAAAGTAATCATTGTGCAGCTATTATTTCCCCCTACCGCGTTCCTTGCCGGTCTCATCACCATGCATACTGTATATCTTGTTCACCTTGGCTTTCTATAACCGTACTGTCTATCCGACAGAATTCCTACTCTTTCGACGATTCGAAATAAGCTACTGCAGATTACTCGCTGAAAGAGTTTTCTAAGGGTGTAGATAAAGCTGACACTATAGCCTTGTGATAACTAAAATACGAAGAGTATATTCTCGATTCTATATTTTCAAGGTATCGTGGAGTTTTAATAAAAACTTTTTGAACTTAGGTCAATTGGAATATAGTATTATCTTCTTTTTAATTATAAATGCACAGCAATTTTTATTTAATTTGACAAATTAAATTGAACAAAATATCTAACTGCACAACACATAACAAAGTTAGCACACACTATCACTACGTATAAAGAATGCTTACTGTTGACATCCAGTGCTGCCGGACCTACGTATTTTTCCCTATTTTACTATAAACTGTGCGACATGTTATTGAAGAAATTTTATTGTACATATTTGAAATAATTGCTTTAATGACTATTTATTATTCACGATATTCAGGATATTCGGAACTTCGCTGGAATTTTCTTACATAGTTTGCTCCCGATGTAAGAAAATTCCAGCAAAGTTCAGAATAGGCCTGAAAATAAATAAATTTATTCAAATGAACAAAAATTAGTTGCATTAGTTGAGTATTATTGTGCTACAAAATAAAGACATTTGTTAATACAATAAAAACTTTCTAAAATTTTAACTTATTCATACAAATATATTTAGTTCACGCTTACAAAGGCTTATAAATTCAAGAAGAACATTATATCTAGCAGTTTCGTGCACTGTAGCCCATAGGTGTCGATAGCCGAGTGGGTAGGACCTACGGTCGGCGGCAAAAGGTCGTGGGTTCGACGCGCAACGGCGGCGTTTAAACTTTTTTTATAAATATTTGAAAGATTACACAGAAGAGGTAAATAATAATGGATTTGTACTTTTTTGGGATCATTAAAATCGACTTCGAAATATCTACTAACTTTGAAAATGTCAATCTATTGTTTCGTTGTAAAAAATTTCGACTGCAGCGATCATCACACTAACCCAAGCATAGCTTCGTTCTCGGGGGCTGCGCAAACTATGATAATTTTTGTTCCTTTGTACACAGCTACATAGACAATAGAATCGGGTAACTTCAAAAACTCATCACTTCCGCATCACTGCAGAATTCAGCAACAGACTTCCAATTGCTGAATTCTGCAGTGATGCTGCCGTGATGCGTTTTTGAAGATACCCATCGTTACACGAAAAAATGCAGAACAGTCAGTTTATCGTGTAATTCTTATAACATACACAAACTGGTTTGTTAAGAGGAAAAGTGTTAGCCCGTGTAATTAGGCTCCAGTCCAGGGTAGGTCCTACCCACTCGGCTATCGACACCTATGGGCTACAGTGCACGAAACTGCTAGATATAATGTTCTTCTTGAATTTATAAGCCTTTGTAAGCGTGAACTAAATATATTTGTATGAATAAGTTAAAATTTTAGAAAGTTTTTATTGTATTAACAAATGTCTTTATTTTGTAGCACAATAATACGCAACTAATGCAACTAATTTTTGTTCGTTTGAAGCTTTGAAATATAAAAAATATGCACGCATGCATAATTCCACAACTCAAATCTTTAGCTAATTTAAGCCCATTAACCATTATTATAGAAAATCAAGTAAATTAAGTTAAATAATCATTTTCATTAATCAGTTGTAACTTCCTGCCATTCTTCCCTTCTACATACAAAATTCTCAGAAATCCGAATGCTCCATCTAAATTTTTGTAAATTATTCTAGTTAAGAAATTGACTATCTCAGTAATATTTTGTGCAATTTACATTTAATAGTAAAAGACCTTTTACTTGCTTTTAAACTCGTATGCACTCCTTGCTTTATTATACCTTTTTGGAAGCAAATGGAAATAAAAGCTTTGAAATATAAATAAAAATGAAAGTGTTGAGATCAAGAATTGAACCCGGGTTTTTTTTTTTGGAACGTCAACACTCGACCAATTCGACCATTCTCCGAATGTGCGATTCTTAGATTTCACTTTTTTTTTTTAATATTTCCATCTTATTCTCTCTTTTCCAATACAGATCTTCCATACGTTTCGCGAGACGAAATTGTACCTTGCAACGACAAGCGTCACAGCCTTGAAAAATTACTCTCAACGCGCGCAAAGATGTTTCACATCAAAAAATTTATTGAATGAAAACAAACAAAACAAAAATAACGAAAGAATAGTTGACTAAGTTATTTAAAAATAATAATAAAAATTTGTAACAGAAGAAATGTAGATATATCACATTTTTTTATTTTTTTAAGTGAATAGAATAAATTGTTAGAAAAGAATTTTGGGAAACAAAAAGTAAGAAAAAAATAAAGGAAAAACAAAAAAATACTTATAACCTATTAGCGTTTAAAGAAGGAAAAAAAAAAACAAAGAAAAAAAAACAAGAGGGCCAACATAAAAATTTTAATTAAGGAAAGAAAGGAGAAAAATAACAGAGAAAGAAAAATAATCGTAAAATATGTAATTTTATTTTTTTTGTCAGCCTTGGGTTTTTTTTTATTTTTTAATTGAACCCAGAGAAAAAAAAAGGGAAAAGAAAAAGAAAAAAAAACTAACTAATTTGTATGTGGGTTTTTAATATTTTTTTTTGTCGACCTTATAAATACATGTAGGAATGAATCCGAGGGATTTTTTTTTATTAAAATAAAGTGTAGTTGAGTTTTGTAAATTTCGGCTTGGTTTTTTTCTTCTGTGGTTTGCTATGTTTTGGTGGTTGTTGGAATAATTGACACGTAATGAGGCTCCGTGAGTAGACCGAAACCTGTGAGTGTAATATCCTAGGGGAGGTTTTGGTCCTCCAATATGGTGAGTACCCCATGATTTTTTTTCAGATCCCCCTTTTATCCCATAAGTCCGTAAGCATGGCTGCTTGACTTCGCTATTCCCGGACGGGTGAGGCTTTAAGGGCTCCAAATGACGAATTTGTGGTTAAAATTTGAAAATTCAAAATGGCGGACTAATTTTGGCAATTGTGTTCCGATTGGACTGAAAATCAGCATCGGGGGGTTTTAAGGGTTCCAAATGACGAATTTGTGGTTAAAATTTGAAAATTCAAAATGGCGGACTAATTTTGGCAATTGTGTTCCGATTGGACTGAAAATCAGCATCGGGGGTTTTAAGGGTTACAAATGACGAATTTGTGGTTAAAATTTGAAAATTCAAAATGGCGGACTAATTTTGGCAATTGTGTTCCGATTGGACTGAAAATCAGGATCGGGGGCTTTAAGGGTTCCAAATGACGAATTTGTGGTTAAAATTTGAAAATTCAAAATGGCGGACTAATTTTGGCAATTGTGTTCCGATTGGACTGAAAATCAGCATCGGGGGGTTTTAAGGGTTCCAAATGACGAATTTGTGGTTAAAATTTGAAAATTCAAAATGGCGGACTAATTTTGGCAATTGTGTTCCGATTGGACTGAAAATCAGTATCGGGGGGCTTTAAAGGTTCTAAATGACGAATTTGTGGTTAAAATTTGAAAATTCAAAATGGCGGACTAATTTTGGCAATTGTGTTCCGATTGTACTGAAAAACAGTGTCTGTGGTGTTTGATAAATGAAACGCTTTTTGTGAACCTACATCTAACTTTATTACAACTCTTCGACTAGTGTGACAAGACTGCCCTTAATACTAGACTCCTAGCTGGTGGCTAGCTTTTAGCACTTGTTCTCAAATTCACAATAATCCTGTGCTAAAAGTGTGGCCACTCATATATTATCTTACATCTCCCCTTTTTAAAACATTTCTTTTTCATGCGTTTACTTGATGTTATTGTAATTCATTTTACATCACTATTCTATTTATTTTAATTTACTTTACATCATTATTCAGTTTTAGGTTTAGCTTACATTCTAGATTATCTACTATCATAATTCAAGTTTGCTTACTCTCTCTACTAATAATGACCTATAATAACATTATTTATTCAATTCCACTTACTTAAATCTACATATATTATCAACAAAAGAGGGAAGTGTCACAGCTCAATGCGTATACTCGTTGTGGTTGGTATATTTATTAAACAAGAATTTTTATTATTTTTTGGCATGTCTCAAAAAACGTGTATTTCGGCGCAGGGTTGGCCCATCTACAAACTCGACCCAATAGGATCTCGGTGTTTTGTCCTTGGCTATGACAACTGCTGGTGCCCATCTCTGATTTTCCTTCTTACACCATACCTTCTCTCCCTTTTCAAAAATATCTTCCTTGGATCTTGCGCTCCTATCATAATAAAATTTGTATTTATTTTGGTTATTTTGTAATACCGGTTGTAAATTTTTATGGAGAACATTGTTGAACAAAGACAATTTTCCAGGCAAAAGTGTACGCGTTTTTCTACCAAACAATATTTCAGCAGGAGAAAGGAAACTTCCTTTTATAGGGGTATTTCGGTGTTCCAATAGGATTTCCATAACCCAACTTTACTCTCAACAGATTTTTGCAGTATGGATTTTGCGATTTGTACATTTCTTTCTGCAAATCCATTGGATTGTGGATACCGGGGGCTTGTGGTTATTAACTCAATGTCGATTTCTTTAGCAAAGTTTCTAAACTGATTCGAGCCGAAAGGTACATTATCTGAAATTATTTGTCTAGGTATGCCATGAATCGAAAAAATGCTTTCTAATTTCTGTATAATTTCTGTGGCTGTTTTGTTTTTTATGTGTACGATATCTACATATTTTGAGAAATAGTCTGCGACAACTAGATAGGCTTTTTGTTCAAAGTCCATTATATCCATGGCAATTTTGAAGTAAGGATACGGAGGTATCTCGTGGGGTAACAAAGGATCTTTTCCTTTTGAACGCCTATGTTTTTGGCAAATGCTACATTTTGCTATCAAATCTTCTATTTCCCTATCTATGCCTGGCCAATAGACTAATCCTCGTGCTCTGGCTTTTGTTTTTTCTATCCCAAAATGGGAAGCATGTAATACTTTTAGGATTTCTGGGCGTAAGGACACAGGTACTATAATTTTATTTTTAATGAAAATCAATCCGTCTTCGGTTAGCAAATCATTTTTGAATTTCCAGTAAAACTTTACACACTCTTTCACTGCACTCTTCGTACGTGGCCATCCATTCTTAATTATGTTATACAGTTCGATTAGTGTGCTATCGCGTGCCGTTTCTGTTTGAAAAAGTTTACACTTTTCATCGCTCATATTAATAGTATGAATCACTTCTTGCAAATCTTCGATATCTACTTCTGAATTCCCTTCCATATAATTCCTGGATAATAAATCAGCTACTAGCATGTTTTTTCCTGGTACATACCTAAAATTTAACTTATACTTCATAAGCTTTAGATGCATTCTTTGTAATCTAGCTGACGGAATCTTCCCGACCTCCTTTTGAACTAGTCCAAGTAAAGGCTTGTGGTCAGTCAGGATTGTTATAGGGCGACCATAAATAAATTTATGAAACTTATTGCATGCAAATATTACAGCCAGAAATTCTTTTTCTATTTGCGCATACCTAACCTCTGTCTCATTTAAACTACGAGACGCATAACAAATTGGTTGTCCTTCTTGCATTAGACAACAACCAAGACCAAACTGTGAGGCATCTGCCTGAATGCAAACATCTTTTTTAATATCAAATGGTTTCAGATAGGGTGCTTCCACTATTGCGATTTTAATTTTCGATAGACAAGTGTCATGAATTGGTAACCATTGAAAAATTGTAGACTTTTTTAATAATTCCCGTAGCGGCTGGGAGATTTCTGCTAGGTTTGGAATGTAATCACGCAAGTAATTGATCATGCCATATAGTTTTTGCAACTCTTTTTTATTCATGGGTGATTTCAGTTTGCTAATAGCTTCTAAATAAATTGGATCATATTTTATACCGTTAGGCGAAATTACATGTCCTAAATATCTTACTTCTTGTACACATAACTGCACTTTCTCTTTATTAAATTTAACATTATTTTCGCGAGCGCGCGCCATTACTATTTGAAGAATATTATCGTGTTCTTCACGACTACCAGCAGCTATAAGTATATCATCGATATACACGATAACACCTGGTATATCTGCAAATATCTCTGAGTGCCGTATAAAAATATTCAAAATTTTGTTTAAATATCCTCCAATGCTCAGAAAGATTTCCATCTAGCATTAAGGGATCTATTCTTCTTAAGAAATCCATACTTTTTGTAATGGTCACTGTAATCGTGCGGTATTTTGGAGGTCTTCCACGAGGTCTCTTCTCAACGTGTTTCTCGTTTTTTTTTTGTAATTCCCATTCGCTCTTGATGCGCACATTTACCTTTCTATATTTCCACTGATTCTTTTAACTTCTTTTCTATTGATTTAAATCACATGCGGCCTTTATGCGCATTCACTTCGCACTTCAAACTTCTATATTTTGAGTTTTTATCTTCATTTATTTCACTAATCTGTAGCTCTACAGCTCAAAGAAATCAATCGCACTTCACTCCACCAACTTTTTTCTATTATAGGCTATCACTTTTCCGTTGTGCCTCCTTAGTACCTACTCCATATAATATTTTTTTTTTTTTTTGGGTTTTCCTCGTCGCCATGTGGTGTTTGATAAATGAAACGCTTTTTGTGAACCTACATCTAACTTTATTACAACTCTTCGACTAGTGTGACAAGACTGCCCTTAATACTAGACTCCTAGCTGGTGGCTAGCTTTTAGCACTTGTTCTCAAATTCACAATAATCCTGTGCTAAAAGTGTGGCCACTCATATATTATCTTACAGTGTCGGGGGGCTTTCAAGGTTCCAAATGACGAATTTGTGGTTAAATTTTAAAAATTCAAAATGGCGGACTAATTTTGGCAATTGTGTTCTGATTGTACTGAAAATCAGCATTGGGGGGCTTTAAAGGTTTCAAATGACGAATTTGTGGTTAAAATTTGAAAATTCAAAATGGCGGACTAATTTTGGCAATTGTGTTCCGATTGTACTGAAAAACAGTAGCGGGGGCTTTAGAGGTTCCAAATCACGAATTTGTGGTTAAAATTTGAAAATTCAAAATGGCGGACTAATTTTGGCAATTGTGTTCCGATTGGACTGACAATCAGTATCGGGGGGCTTTAAAGGTTCCAAATGACGAATTTGTGGTTAAAATTTGAAAATTCAAAATGGCGGACTAATTTTGGCAATTGTGTTCCGATTGTATTGAAAAACAGTATCGGGGGGCTTTCAAGGTTCCAAATGACGAATTTGTGGTTAAATTTTGAAAATTCAAAATGGCGGACTAATTTTGGCAATTGTGTTCCGATTGGACTGAAAATCAGCATCGGTGGGCTTTAAGGGTTCCAAATGACGAATTTGTGGTTAAAATTTGAAAATTCAAAATGGCGGACTAATTTTGGCAATTGTGTTCCGATTGGACTGAAAATCAGTATCGGGGGGCTTTAAGGGTTTCAAATGACGAATTTGTGGTTAAAATTTGAAAATTCAAAATGGCGGATGACAGCGTAGACCGTAGAAAAAAACCGGCGAGAAAAATAAAACTCAAAAACTAAATAAAACGAAATATGTCAGTGATTTATGAATTTAAAAGTGTAATCTTCATTTAATCCTTTGTTCCAAAAAACTTATAATACAAAAAAGACGTTATCACGGAAAAACTTCGCTACAGGAACCCATATTTTTTTTATTGTTAAGGTTAATAAATTGCACATATGCAACAGCATCTTCATCGGCCGACGACCACATTTTCATTGAAAATATCATGTGGTAAATCGGTGCGCATTAAACCACTTCTTGAAACTTAATCACCTTGCCAAAGCCACTTCACTGCCACCCCACTTCAGTGCGCGCCATGGCTAAGACACGCTCATTTAACATACGATCAACATCATCCAGTTCTACTTCCCAAGGAATCACCATTAAGTCATCTCATTGTATCATATTACCATTTGAAATTGTTAAACGGAGGAGGAAAATTACTGGAAAGAAACATTAAATTGAAATTTTGGATCTTAAGACTCAAGGACCTGGTTCGAAAGATTGTTCCAGCGTCATTTGCATCAGGCATCGAGCAATCGGACATCAACATAAAATGGGAAATCTTCCGGTATCCCGACTCTACATTGGGAACCCCTTTACTCATACTGGCGTGGACTACGCTGGCCCATTTTCGTTACCTGTCTGGAAGGGCAGAGGAGCCAAACAAGTGAAGGGTTGCATCGCTCTTTTCATCTGCATGACGACCAACCTCCAGTTGGTCGACGATCTCTAGACAGAAAGCTACATTCAAGCGATTTTTATCGAGACGTGGAACAGTAACCGTCATGTACAGTGATAACGCAACAAATTTTCATGGAGCTATAGAAAAACATCAGCGTGAAAAAATATATGGATTTCTAGGGGAAAATGAGATTCAGTGGAAGTTCATTCCTCCCGCGACACCCCACTTTGGAGGGCTGTGGGAGGCCAGCGTACGCAGTGTTAAATTTCACATGAAACGCATCATTGGGGCTGTTCATCTAACCTATGGAGAATTTTACACGTTATTATGTGAGATCGAAGGAAATTTGCACTCCTCCCCACTAATAGTCGAAGAGACAGAGACGAGTTTTGAAACCCATCTGTACCCCTTCCAATTTTGTTTTTAATATGTAGAGGGGATGTGGGAGGAGCCGTTTTCGACAATGGCTGACAACCTAGTTGGTCCAGGGGTGGGGGATGCGAGGGTGAAAGCTAAAATCTGCTCGTGAAATGTAAATAAATCTTGCGATCGGTTTTTCGACCACTTCCCGATATCCGGTGATGCTCAAATTTGGCACACACCTTTGGTTCTGAAGACGATGCAATATAGTATATTCAATTTTAAGGTACATCCAATATGGCGGCCACCATAGAATAGCGGAGTACTCTTTTCTTTACTACGCCCCCGACATGGGTTTCAAATGAAAGAGTATGACGAGTAGAATACAGAAAGCTTTGTGACGACATTTTAAATCCAATATGGCGACCACCACAAAATGGCGGATCACCTTTTTCTTTACAACCGCCGACATGGGTATCAAATGAAAGAGAATTACGAGTAGAATATGTGACGTCTGGTAAGGATCAGTTGATCCGGGTGGCAACAATCAAAACGAAGAGTGGAATCATTCAACGCCCAATAGGGAAATTGGCGCTCCTGTTCCCACATCCCAGCATTGAAAGGGCCCCAGGACCTTTCAAGGTGGGCGGAATATGTTAAAGAACAGTCCTAGCAACCCTTGTTACAGAGCAATCCTAGCAACCCGTCTTACTTTATATTTGGGGCAGCAGAAATTCTGAGAGCAAAGGCGGCTTGGAGTTCAGTTGTTTTTAGGTCGCGTCAGTGCCGGATTTATATGTTGCGGGGCCCCCAAGCACAACATTGTGATGGGGCCCCTATAAAAACTCATCTCCCCCCCCCCTCGCACTATATATTTGGACAGCTTGTACATTGAACATCTTCAACATTTTGAACAACTTGACATAAATAAAACAGTTCTTTTGGTATGGACTCGATCAGATAATTTTCTGTTTGCTCTTTTTAGCAGAAAATTGGTCGATGATCACCTGGATCTGAAGAGACGCAGCTTATCATGTTCCATACTACCAATACTCAAGTCTGGTAGCATTTCCTGGGACACACATAGTTGTTCGCAAATAAATGTTCGTAGTTACGTTTAGTTTCACATTTAAGGCCCTTTTACATCCCTAGCGCAAGGTGGAAACGCTAATTGGAGCTCTTTGGAGAAATTTGTATGCTTTTCGCCCTGTCTGGAATCCACGTTCGTGCAACAGAAAGAAAAACATAGAAATTTCTATGCGATAAAAGAACGATGAAGCAGGGCCTTCATTGTTTTATCGCAAAGCTATCACGGTTGTATATTATGCAAACATTATGGCCAAACAATTTTTTTACTTCCCTTTTATCTAAAGACCAACCAAACAAAAAGTAAGAGGCGCGGAGCCCGCTGAGGGTGGGGGGCTACAAGCAATTGCTTGTTTTCCTTGTTGGTAAATCCGGCCCTGGGTCGCGTCAACAACAAGTCGCATAATTTATAGATTAAGTATTTCTCTATTGCAAAATAAAAATAAAGGATTTAACAGCAAATATTCTACAAACATTAATTTAACTGCAAATATTCTACAAACAACCTTAGTAATGCCTACGATTGACACAAACGCCGTTTCAGTGAAGCCGCGTACACACGGGCCCACAATGGTCTGAAATCCCCAAAACCTGGACAAAAGTACCAAAACGAAAGTTTATATTTAGGGACTTTTTCACGTGGGTTAGGTATAGTGGCCCCCAGGGAGTATTTCAAGGCCCTTGGCAAGAGGCAGATGTTCGAAATCTCTTTTGTATTCCATTTGGAAAGGAGCGTCGAACACGCTGCACGCAGCGCGTTCTCTCCGAACAAAAACACTTGTTACGTTTTTGCGTCTATATTGCAGTACGTTTACCCGTTTTTTTTGTCTTCTCCAGAGATTAAGTACAATTATACTGTGTTATTGAAATGAACATAAATAAATAATTGTATTGTTTATTTATGATCAAATATGTAGTAAATTATGGTATTTTAATAACGATTCGGCTTATGAAATGGTGGCTAAGTACAAACTTCCACCGACTTCCACTGCGAAATACGCATGTAATTGTTTATTAATCATCTCTGCAAAACATAAAAAAAATCAGCTGCTCCTGCTTGCTCCATGTCATTCTATCCACGATATACTACATATTTGCTCAATGTATAGTTTTGAGCGTCCTATTCAGGGACTATATTTTAACTTTTTTTTCATCTATATCATCTTATATTAATAAAATAAAAGATTCTGTATGTGTGCGCTATAGCGGGCGCGCCAGCCCCATAAAACACCTCGAAGTCCGATTTTCGAAATTCAAAATGGCCGCTGAAAAATTACCGAAATGGCCACCCAAATATGAATTTGTAAATTGTGTTCCGATTTCAATGACAGTGGGTATCTAGGGGTTTTTAAGGTCGCTAATAACGAATTTGTGGTTAAAACTTAAAAAATTCAAAATGGCGGCGCCAATATGGCCGACGAATTTTCCAATTGTATTCCGATTCCAATGAAAATCGGTATCCGGGGTTCTTTAAGGTAGCAAAAGACGAATGTGTGATCAGATAAAGACATTTTTAAACACTGAACTACGTAGAATCGATATAATATCAAATAGAATTAAACAAAAACACCTTAATAATTCTACTCGCAATTTATTGGAATCTAAAAATATTTTATATTCTCAATAATAAAACCCGAATGCATTTTGATTTGATTTACAAATCATCGTCAGCAATCACGACTGAAGCCCATATACCGATTTTCATAAAATTTGCTTAATTTTTCATAAAGTTGGTCGCCATATTAGATCCGCCATTTTGTTTTTTGATAATCTGATAACGGATTCTTACTCAGCGACCCCGAAACCCCCGTATACTGATTTACATCAAATTTGCTTAATTTTTCATAAAGTTGCTCGCCATATTGGATCCGCCATTTTGTTTTTTGAAAATCTGATAACGGATTCTTACTCAGCGACCCCGAAAACCCCCATATACCGATTTTCATCAAATTTGCTTAATTTTTCATGAGATACGTCTATAAGCATTTGTTGGTTTATCAAACGTTCGTTGGGGCTTGTCTTCGGTTATTTGCGTCAAGATGAATGACGACGAGGAAATAATAATTTCGAGTTTCATATATCTTAACGAAATAGTAAGAAAAATGAAACGAAAGCGGAGATGGTGGTCGGTCACATTTTTTAAAAACAGAAACTTATATAGTGAAAGTAAAATGAAAAAGTTTTTCATTTTTTGGTGTTGGAATTTTTCTGAAACCCCTCGAAATAGCTTCTTTACCAAAAAAAGCATTAAATCTTAACCATTTTGTTATTAAAACTTATCTTCAATCAGACAGTAATTAATCACAGTAAACTAGTTGTTAGAAACACTACGACCATTCTGACCACCAACAGGTTGAGAAGCGATGTGAAACCATAGTAATCCAGCCACCAATTCCACCCAGAGAGGCTGTACCGGACTTGGTCTGAAGTGCGAGGCTATTCTAGCAAAAACCGAGATCGTGGGCACACATAGTTTCATAGTTTTATAGTTTTAAGAAGTTCTTTTGTCAAACAGTGAATTAATAAAATTTATAACGTGAAAGTACCTCTCGAGTTGTTAATAAGTTAGTTAATCAGTCTATTCTCAAACTTAATACGTTACTTAACATTTTTGGTGCCGAAACCCGGGAACCTGCTTCCCAAAGTTAGTTCATTAAAATCACGGTATTTGCATTCTAATTAACTGTACCTATCGTTTATGGTTTATCGAACTGTGTGCGCGTCGAGTGATTAACAATAAAACACGTGCACAATAATATTAGAAGTGAATTCCCCAGTGAGATGCATTAAATTCCGTTATCTAACGGCAACGAGCATATTCCATGTGCCCAGGGGCGGCGCGTGGTTTTTTTGCGCCCGGTGCATTATGCTATATTGCGCCCCATCAGCTGATCATATGAAAAAAACTTTTTTCGTCTGGATCGCAAGGACGAAGAAGCGGAAAATACACAAGGCACTTCTAACTTGGTAGCAATTTGCTTGACTTTTTCAATAACTTCCTGATATTTTGCTCTGATCGTAAATCTATCAAAAAAAACTGGTGCGCGTAGGACCACACGATGGAAGTGAAAACTTCTATGGCCATTCTGTATTTCCTGTTCAATCTTAATACTACAGGAGGATAATGGTCAAACAATTTTGTCTATGAATGTGAATGCATTTGAAATATTTTTTTTTTGTGGACTTGGAAACACATTTTACTAGACAAGTCGTTCTTATTTAATTATACAGTCGTTATACAGGTATTTATGCATTTTACTTTTTACAAAATTCTGGTGAAGTGATTTGTTATGCATACCATACATATTGCCAGCGCATTTTTAATTTTCTATCATTGACAAGAAATTCATTAGTTCCGACCTTAAACACCTCCAAATAGCGATTTTCGGTGAAATCGAATCGTAATTGCCAAAATCGTACCGCCATATTGGCGCCGCCATTTTGAATTTTAAAATTTTTACCACAGATTCGCCATTTATGACCTTAAAAACCCCCCGATACTGAGTTTCAATGGATTCAGAAGACATTTGCAAAATTCATCCGCCATATTGGCACCGCCATTTTGAATTTTCAAATTTTGAGCACAGAATCGTCATTTGCGCTGATAAAAACATCTTGATACCGGTTTTCAATATAATCGGAACACAATTGCAAAATTCGTCCGCCATCTTGGAACCGCCATCTTGATTTTTTTACAAAGTTGTCAGATTGCATTGTCATGGGAACTCAATGTGTGTGCAAAGGTTCATACAAATCGGTTTAGTAGAAGTAGTTAAAAAAGCTGTCGGAAGATTTGAACCAAAGAAACAAACAAACAAACAAATATACGAGGTCAAGCTAAATAAAACCATTAAAAAATCCATAATATGCTCTAGTCTTCCAAATAAAAAAAAATAATATATAATCAAACATAAGAATATATAATACATAGTAATCTAGTATAATAATTTATAACACTTAATACAAACTAAAACCCCCAAAGGCCAATTTTTTCTCACATGGTACGGTAGCGTGATGATGGTTCGTTAGCGTGACGCGAATTTTTAGTTTTTCCCCGGGCCAAAAAGTGCCCAACGTGCCTATAGAAGTTTTCACTTTAAAAACCTTTTGTGGAATTTAAAATATCAACTGCAGCAGACATTTGGGCTTTGTAAGTATATTTATTTTTCTAAAATATCACACTAGATTACTATGGAACAAATTAAATTTAACTCAGTAATTTTATTTCGTAATTCTGCTGTATGTTTCGATACGGGTTCCCTACCCGAACGAGTTCTACCAACGCCTCGTAGACACCATCTAATTGACGAACTAATCGTTTTAACGCGTCTATGCTACTTTCACTATTAGTCTTACTAAGCTTGTTAGTGTCTTCTTTTTCAAAATAATAATCTTTTAACCGAACTGGTGAAATAAGCATATAAATTTTGAATAGTATCAAAACAAGAAGTTGCCTTTAGAAACATACGTTTTTTTCGAAGTTCACACTTATTATCAAACGATGCATCAATGAAGTCTGAGTTGAAGAGTTAATTAATGGAAAATTGTATGTTCTATTTATATTTGCCCGGTATACCATTTTCATAATTCGCGGCACAGTAAAATATTTTAAATTTCGTAACATAAAAACAATAAGCAAATTAATTCCAATAAAATATAAATATAAATAATATAATTTACAAATGTATTACCTGAAATTAGTAATTTAATAATTGTTTTTAAATCTAAAATATTACTTTTATAACTCAACATTTTAAATCTAATAAAAATATTTCACTACATTTTCTCTTTATAAATTCTTCCAGAGAAACAGGCACAAAACTTAAATTTGCACCATCAATAACTCGTATAACATAAAAAAAAATCTACATATTAATTTGTTAGACAGTCGCAAGATATTTAGAAATCGCAAGATATTTTGTTCTCATTTCGTTTATTTACCTCTTTGAACAAATCTTGGAACAAAATTTAAAAGTGCACCAACAGCGCCCCGAAGTTTATATCAATCACAGTAAACAGCAATACACAATCCAGAGCCATCGGAACAATTTTTTCCTTTGTGTGAGTTGATATGGTGCATTTTACAAACATTTCAAAAAGTGCTCCAGCGTAGTAAAAATGAAATTATTATGTGTTTCGTCTCCTTCATTCCACTGGTTAATTCTGTATTTACATCTCACGTTCAAATTTGAGAACATCAGTAGAATGAGAGATTTTTCTCTCACTTGGTGGATATTTCTCCTGAATTTTTACTTCTGCTGATTCTCTGGACAGAAATTATATGAAAATCACGAAGCAAAAGTCTCGAGAGGAAGTAAAATTTCCAGGTTTTTTTTTGCATGGAATTTGTGTTGTGTTGTTACATGAGTTGAAATATAGAATATTTTATTGGGAAAATAAACTGGAAAATTAAGTCGTGTTAATAAAAATGAAATCCTTTAATATATGAAAAGGATGTAAGAAAAACATTTTTAAACATTTTTTTTTCAAAGTTTTAAATTTTTTTTTAAAATCTGAATATCTGAAATAGCGCCCCCGTCCAATAGCGCCCGGTGCAAGTGCACCGTTCGCACCTATGAAAGCGCCGCCCCTGCATGTGCCCCGATACCATGCGGTTATGCTACGCACGAGTCATGAGTCAACCCCATGAAGCAACATCATCCAGAATCAATAAAGCTTTCGAGTCCCGATGAGAAAAAAAAAGTTTGGGATATGAGTAACTCATAAGTCATGGTGAGTCCGTTCCATTATTAATCTTATTAACAATATTATTAACTCTGGTGCGATCAATAAATAGAACTTTTTTTAATGAATTTCATAGAAGCTTTTGCATGCATTTTGAAATGAGCGCATTATTAGTTTTTTTTGAAAAAGCTTAATTTATGTAGAAGCTAACTTTTAGTGCATTTTAGTGCAGCTATATTGCCCTAAGCAAAGTGAATTTTGAAACTATCGCGCATTGTTAACTTTTTTTGAGAAAAGCTTAATTTATGTACAAAGTACAACTAACTTTTTAGTGTATTCAATGAAGCTTTACATTGCTCTGAGCAAAGTGTGTTTTGAAGCGATCGCATCATTAACATTGTGTGAGAAAAGCTTAGTTCTTGTAGAAATCCAAACATTTTTAGTGCATTTCATGGAAATTTAATATTGCCCTAAGGCAGTTTATTTGCAAACGATCGCATGTTAACCTTTGTAAGAAAAGCTTAATTTATGTACAAACAATTTTAGTGCTTTTCATCGAAACTTTACATTGCCCTAAGCGCAGTGTATTTTCAAACGATCGCATTGTTTACTTTTTTTGAGAAAAGCTTAATTTATGGCAATTAATATCGGAACGTGTACACTGGCTCGCAAAGTCGTCAACATTCCGTCGTTACTATTGTAAATTTTTGTGAATAAACGGGGTATTAACTCAAGAGTTTTGACACTGTCCGCAACAAGCATTACGACATTTTGCATCAACATCCACTGCAACATTTTGCATCAACATTCAATACAACATTCGACATCAACATTTAATGCAACATTTTGCATCAACATTTACTGCAACATTTTGCATCAACATTTAATACAACACTCGACATCAACATTTAATGCAACTTTTTGCATCAACATCCACTGCAACATTTTGCATCAACATTTAATACAATATTCGTCATTCACATTCAATGCAACATTCTGCATCGACGTTTAATGCAACATTTTTCTTCAACATTTAATATATCATTCTACATCAATTATTACTGCAACATTTTGCATAAACTTTTAAATACAACATTCTGCATCAACATTTAATGCAACATTTTGCTTCGCCATTTTCTGCAACATATAATAAAACATTCTATACAAATATTCACAAATATTAATTGCACCATTTCTACATCAACTGCTGCAGCATATCCTCTGCTACCTTTGAGGTGATATTTGGAGCAGCTTGTAACCTCTTTGGGCTCTATCTTCTGAGCATCATATGTACAGAATCATCATTGATTACCGGTGGAAGTTTCCGCACTGCTTCCGCTCATTCTGAACGTTATTATTATACAACAAAGAACACCCAGGAATTTCAGCAAATTTCTTAAACCGCTTTGCCCGTTTCTTAATACCATGCTTACGGTGTCTAATGCATAATACTATTGGCCTTCATATGTAGGTCATCAAAATTATTAATCTTAAGACAAAACATTAAATTTTACAATGGACAAGATTAAGAATAGAATCTGCTGTGCACAGGACAGATTTGCGCGCTTCTTAGTTAACACTAACAAAACTGCCAAAATTAAAAGAGATAGGGAATTCCTTACAGCGCGTATTCAACTACTCGAGACATATTGGGGTCAATTCCTGCAAGCATATGAGCAATTTTACGAAAATTCCTCAACCGACGACTTAACCACAGACCCAATTGTGACATCCGATCTTTTCTCCGATGTCGAATGCAGCTACATCGAGTCACTCCACTATTTAAGGGAGCAACTAGTACCATTCAACCCCTCAACTCAAGGTGATAATCATGAAGCGTCCCTTATGCACTCAACTGCTCATATTAACTCATCAGCCTCTCTCAAGTTGCCGAGGATAAATTTGCCTTCCTTCAGTGGTTCTCTTACAGCCTGGTCATCATTTCATGATACGTATGTAACGCCAATACACGAAAATGATACACTCCCCGACGTGCAAAAATTACATTATCTCAAATCCGCGATTACTGGAGAAGCAGCTAAGCTTTTAAGACATTTCGCAACCACTAGTGCTAATTACAACTCTGCATGGAAACTCATTGTCGACAGATACCAGAACACAAGTGTTTTTGTAGAGCGAGGGAAGCTTTTTTCTCCCCGCTTGATTTTTATATTGTTGGTAGAAGCCGCCTAGGTACAAACCTATGCGCTACTACTGGGTAACGTTGCCTAGGTACAACCTATGCGTTTGGTGAGTAGTGCCCTAGTTCAATACTAGTGCACACAAAATGGTAGATTTGTTTTTAGTAAAAGCTCACTTAAAACACCTCTTTTCCTAGTTGAAAATCAACTGTTCTTTATTAAATATAATTTCGGCTTATATAGTGCCTTGCTAACATTTTTTTTGTCTTATTAAAATAGAAATATTTTCTTTAAGGAAAACTTGAATGCAAGCTCAACAAATAATTTCTTACGTTCTAATGTAATATGATATGTATGTCTGACTGATAAGAGAAAAAATGCAAAGTAACAAATATTTTTACTGTAATGAAATTAAATTCTATTGTGGGACAAATTTGATTGAGTAAAATTAGATGCTTCGAGATAATTTAGATAAATTAGATTTTGTTTTTTCTTAAGACTAACTATATATATGCGTGATCTTAACATCCTCCCCCGCGTTGAATCATCTGTGGTTCAACTAGACTGGTGTGTCATCTTCGAGCGCTGGGTTGATGTCAAAGTCCGGTATGTTGATGTCCAAGGACTGCCTTCTTCTCGGAAGAGGTATTGGGATGCGTGTTTTTTTCTGGCGTCTTTTCTTAATATATTTATAAGTCATCCATCCTATTCCAGCTAAAATGCTAAAGGCTGTCAAGTAGCCTAAACTAAAGTAATGGACATGGTGTGGTGCTGCCTGCAGGCCAGTTGCTTCTTCGTTTTGGAGTTGTTTGATGTCTTCCTTCAATTTGGAGAAGTCTTCTTCTAGAGCTTGCTGGCTTCTGGACGGTTGAAGTAGTTCCTCTAATTGTGAAGAAGGGATGACATCCGTGAGGTTTTGTGACGGCAAGAATGCTGTTCTGATGGTACTAGGGTAGAGATTGTGAGCCTGTATTGTTGTGCCCGTTTCCTTGATGGTGCATCCAGGTTGTAGCGTAAGCATTCCTTGCCCTTTCAGTAAATGTTGTGAGACCGCATTACCACATACGAGATTTATGGTGGTAGATGCCTTCATATTGTAAATCCAATGATTTGGATTTAACAGCTGTATCCATCTGGGAGGATTCTGTGACCGGACCAATTTACAACTTGGAGGCGTTGAAGAATGTATTAAGAATTCTACTTCGCATATACTGACGTTGGACGCCTTCCTGTAGATAGGGTGATGTTGTTGACACATGTAGCTGGAATAATCAATTTTTGTACATCTTGCCAGTTCTTGTTCGGATAACGGGTAATATTGGTCTCGATGTAAGTTGATAATGAGGTAATTTGTTGAAGGCTCTATAGTTATGTAGCTTCCATTCGCCACAATTGGTATGGGAATAATGCGCAGCAATTCATACTGTTCATATGTGAATAGTGGTAATCGCGCTCGGAATATAATGTAATCCTTAACCAAACGAGCCTGTACTGTCATCAGCTTGTATACTTGCAATAAATTACTCTGGCTGCCTGGTAAACGGACTGTTGATGGCAAATGCTCCTTGATAATTGTCAACTGTTCTTGTAGCTGCCTTGGTGTTAATAATTGGGGGTTGATTTTGCCATGGTGAGTGTCGATGATTAGGTCCAATAAGCTGTTCTGCATCCTTTGGTAATTGGAAACCATCAGGATCAGACCAAGAGAGGCTGAACTGAACCATTCTCTTAATTGCTCCTCCTTCAACTCTTCCTGAATGATATTGAGGGAGCGGTTAACATAGCGATTGAACTGCTCGAACTGTTGGTTAATTTCATCGTATGATCTTCGTACTATGTTGGTCGTTGAATCAATCAGCGTGGTTTGGTTTTTGATGAGATCGAGAAGATATTTCTGGTTTCCTTCTACGTTGTTTATAATCTCGGACATTTCCATGGCGTAGCTGGAGTCGAGTACCCCAAATAAGGAGTTTGCGATATTCCCGACGATATCGAGTGGAGCCCTTTTCTGCCTTGACTTGGTCGGAGATTGAAGCAGATCATTTGTATCCTTTAGGCCATGCAAAACATTGCTGAACTGAAAGTTTGTAGAACTACATTGCGATTGATCTGTCATTCTTGTGCACATATTTTTGAGTCTCTCGATCCCTTTAAAGATGTTATGATACTCTTGCCAATAACTCGTCATATTATAGTAGATAACTAAGTTCCACTCATGTGATATTAAATGGGTTGGACCCATACCCTCAAAGTAAATTCCAGGCTGGTTCTCAAATGGAGTTATGGCCACAGGGTTTGTGGAGCCCATTACCGGAAAGATCAAGCAAGCTAATAATGATAACGTTAGAGCAGTCCTGGAAACCCGTCGACGTTTTGGTCGTGATGACGGAGGTTCTGACACGCTTGCCAGAGGTTCTAGCTGGGGTTGTGGAGCTAGTTCTGGCTGAATGTCTGTCTCAATAGTTGGGGCATCCATTGATCGTGTTGAGGGTGAGCCTTCCTGGTCTGCCCTTTGATCTTGAACGGTCGCTGTGTCCACTTCAGATGGTATTGGCAATGGTGCCAGTTTATGTATTGGTCGCCTCAAGACACCGGATGCGGTCTTTACGTCTGCGACTCTAACTAAACCATCTTGGCCTTTAATTGTTTTTAGGATTCTGCCTAGTTGCCAGCTTAATACTGGCAGATTATCTTCTTGGAGCACAACCATGGTGCCAGGTTGGACGTTTTGGCATCGATTTTTCCATTTATACCTATGTTGTAGCTCATGAAGGTATTCCCTAGTCCACCGATGCCAAAATTGTGTTTTTAGGTGCGTGACTAGCTTCCATCGTTGTAGCAGAGTGACCTTGGTTCGTTCGGCTTGCGGGTCAATAACACTTGTCAACGGTTCGCCTATGAGGAAATGACCGGGGGTAAGTGCAGAAAGATCGTCTGGGTTCTCCGAGAGTACCGTTAGTGGTCGGGAATTCAGAATCCCCTCAATTTCCACTATGACTGTCTCCAATTCCTCGTATGTGAGGGATGCCGTTGATACTGTTCTTATTAACAAATGCTTTGCTGACTTCACCACTGCCTCCCATAATCCGCCAAAATGTGGTGATCTTGGTGGAATGAAGTGAAAATCGATGCCGTTTCCTGTACAGAAGGTGGTAATAGTTTCTCCTGATTCCTTGGAATACACCGCATCTCGTAATTCCGTTAGTTGATTCTTCGCTCCTACGAAGTTTGTGGCATTATCACAATAAAGGTTGCGGCAGTTGCCGCGTCTGCTGGTAAACCTTCTGAGGGCGGCGATAAAAGCTGCTGTTGTTAGATCGCTAACGACCTCAAGATGCGTAGCCTTGGTGGCGAAACAACAAAACACTGCCACGTAACATTTATGTGGACGCTTTCCTCTTAATTTATAGTGGATCCAGAAGGGTCCACAGAAGTCCACGCCAGCATTCACAAAGGGTCTTGCGGGTTGCACTCGCGTGGATGGCAGGTTTCCCATAAATTGTGCAAGTAGTTTCGGTTTAGCTCGTGAGCATCGCAGGCAGTTCTGGACTGTTGACCTTGCAGTTGTTTTACCCTTTAAAGGCCAAAACCTCTCTCGCGTTATTGCTAGTAAGTTCTGCGGGCCTGCATGTGAATTCTTTTGATGTAAATGCTCCATCAGCATCTTTGTGGTGCTATGTGCGTAAGGCAATAGCATTGGGTGTTTTGTATCGAAAGGTATGTTGGCTTCCTCGAGTCTTCCTCCTACTCGTATAATTCCATTTCTATCTATAAATGGGCTGAGACTGCTGATGGGACTTGCATTGTGTACGATTCCTGACCTTTTCAGTTGCTGAAGCTCCTCTTTGAATGTCTCAGATTGCGTTTCTTTAATAAGGACGATTAGCGCTTCTTCTAGCTCATTTACTGTTAATTGCTCCTGGCTTCTGTCTGTTTGTGTTTTGCACTTACAGTTCTTTACAAATCTAAGAACGTAAGCCGTAACCCTTTGCAAATGACTAAAGGAATTACGATGGTTAATGGCCTTGGTAACCAGCCCTGCAACCACGCTTACTGGGATTGTAATCTTCGTTCTTTTCTTCTCCAAATCGCTCGCTGCAGGCATATATTGTGCTGGCCAAATAGATTCCTTTCCATGCAGAAACGGTGGTCCGTGAAACCATAATGCGTGGCCTTCTAATTTCTCGGGAGCAAGACCTCTGGATAATACATCAGCCGGATTCTGTTTTGAGGCTACATGTCGCCACTGACTAGGCTCAGATAACTCCTGGATTGCTGCTATCCTATTAGCAACAAAGCTCTGGAAGGAGGATGACGCAGAGTTCAGCCAGTTGAGGACAATTTCAGAGTCAGTCCAATAGAATGTCTTGCTATTTTGTAATTTTAAATCCTCCTTAACTCGTTTGGCTAGTTCGGAGGCCAGTCTCGCAGCGCACAACTCAAGACGAGGGAGAGTTATCTTCTTGGCAGGAGCTACTCTCGATTTAGCGCATAGAAGTGCTACTCTTATACAGGTGGTGCCAAACGTGGATCTGAGGTAAACTGCTGCACCGTAAGCTCGTTCTGACGCGTCGGCGAATACATGCATTTGAATTGTATTAGGCACTTGTTGACCGAATACGTGTCGTGGGAATTTGATGTTATTCAGGCTCTTCATACCTTCTCTGAATCTGATCCATCGGGTGTGCAGCTCTTGAGGTATGGCGGCATCCCAGTCTAGCTTCAATTCCCATAATCGTTGTAAGAATAGCTTGGCGATAATTACAACAGGCCCCATTATACCCAAGGGGTCAAATAAGTGTGCAATGTTAGAGGCTACTATTCGCTTGGTGACATTATCGTTCTCGTTCCATGTTGTTTTGATACAGAAAGAGTCTGATTTAGGCATCCATGTTAAGCCTAAAGTCTTTATCTGTTCCTCAGATGATCCATCCTTGAAGTTTATTTGGACTTCCGTATCCTTGGATGGTATACCCATTAGTAATTGTGGGTGATTCGCGCACCATTTCCTTAGTTTAAATTGCCCTTGTTGTAGCACCTTTATTGCTTCTTGCTGTATGGCGAGTGCCGTTGTTAAACTGTCGGAGCCGGTCATCAAGTCATCTACATAGAAGTCGTCCTGTATGGCTTTGGAGCCCAGAGGGAAGCGTTCAGCATTATCTTGGACTAGTCTTTGCAAACATTTTGTTGCCAAATATGGGGCTGATGTTGTGCCATAAGTAACAGTGTTGAGCTGGTAGAATTTTATAGGATGATTGGGGTCCTTTCTCCAAGCTATCAATTGGTACTTGCGATCCTCCTCAGACACCTCAATTTGCCGGAACATTTTTTCTACATCTGCCGTGAAGACAAATCTGGGTAGTCGGAACCGTAATAATATGGAGAAGAGCTCGGACTGGATGGTGGGTCCTGTTGCGAGAACATCGTTTAATGATAAATTGGTCGATGTTTTACACGATGCATCAAACACTACCCTGAGTTTGGTGGTGCTACTTTCTGGCTTCAACACACAATGGTGTGGGAGAAAGTAGTAAGGGTGACGAATTGATCTTATAGGGACTTCTTTCATGTGTCCTAGTTGGGAGTATTCATCCAAGAACTGCGTATATTCCAATTTAAGGTCCTCATGTCGGCTTAGCTTCTTCTCAAGTGAATTGAATCTTCTAAGTGCAATGTCGATCGATTCACCTAGCTGTGCTGGATCTTGATTAAAGGGTAACTTTACTATGAAGCGACCCTCAGAGCTTCTTCTAACAGTCTGGATGAAGTGTTCTTCGCAGCGTTTTTCGATAGGTGTCAAGGCGGTGTGAGAAGTGTCAACTTCTTCAAGTTTCCAAAATCGTTCTATGGTGCTGTTAATATCTTGAGTGCCTCCAATTCCGCAAAATGGCGTGGGTTGTGCCATCCCATTTATCTTTCCTGCGACGATCCATCCTAGGACCGAATTTTGTAGTACTGGTAATCCTTCACCCAAATCAATTTGGCCGACGGATAAGAGTTGATGGTAGAATTCTGCTCCGACCAATACGTCTATTGCGTTGGGATGATTGAAGGTTGAATCCGCAAGAGGTATGTTTTCTGGAATGTTCCATAAACTGGTGTCTATCTCCTCGGCTGGTTGAGGGGCTATGATTTGTGGTAGCACTAATGCCTCTAAACGCGTTGAGAAACCTGAGGTTCTTGATTGCATCACCATGCTTGCTCTTTTTTGAGCTTTCTGCTTGATTTAATTAATGCCTTCGATATTTGTATTTGTCGAACGTTGAGTTAATCCAAGTTTGTTACAAACTCTCTCGGTAATGACGTTCACCTGGGAACCGGAGTCTAGTACAGCTCTGCAAGATATTGTTAGGCCCTTACCGTTGCTTATATTTATTATGGCGGTGCCTAATAGGACATAACTTCTTCCTCTCTCATTGTTTTGTGTGGCAAGAGTGAAGGAATTGTCTGTCTGGTTTTCTGACTTAGCTGATGCCGCTGAAGTAGTTGTTTGGTTTACTGGTATATTCTTTACTGGCACACTGTTGGTGGTTTTATCTATGTGAAGAAGTGAATTGTGTTTGTTGTTGCATTTCTTACAACTCCTTAGGCTACAAACAGCTGCTGCATGCCCAGGCTTGAGGCAATTAACGCAAAGTTTGTTTCTTCTTACTAAATTGAGTCTGTTGTTTGGAGATAACTGGAGGAACTCCTTGCAGAAGTATAACGGGTGGCTGGCCTTGCATATGCTGCAGCTATAAAGAAAACTGGTAGTTGATGATAGCGCCTTAACTGTCGTCCGCCGCCCTTGGTGTGGCTCATGGTGTCTGCCTTTGTTGCCTAGAGCCTCCAGCGATTGGAACCTCGTCTCTAAGAATTCCAGTAACTCCTTTACTGGCTGCAGCTTCCTGGGTTCCTTTAACGATTGTTCGTATAGGCTGTGGGTATTTCTATCGAACTTTTTGATTAAAAGATGTACCAATAATGGATCCCAATTGTTAGTAGATACGTTTAAATTTTGAAGGCCTAGCAGGCATTCTTGAGTTACGTCATGTAATGACTTTATGCCAGCGGCGGTATCTGTGGATAGTGCCGGCTGTGCCAGAAGCTTATTTAAAAGTGCTGTCACAAGTAATCTGGTGTTGTCGTACCGATCTCTTAGCATATCCCATGCAGCTTCGTAGTTATCGTCTGTGATGGGAAAATGTCTTATAAGACGCTCTGCTTCCCCAGATAAATTGGTTTTAAGGTACCAAAGCTTTTGGCATCCTCCCATCTGCTGGTTGTTTACCATTTGGTTGAAAAGGTCGTGAAACTGGCGCCATTTTAGGTAGTCGCCGTCAAATTTCGGAATGCTGATCTTGGGAAGCTGCATTATGTTTGGATGGTTAGTTGAAGTGGGATCTTGCTGTGCGGTAGCCTGCTGTGGTACGTTCTGCACTTCCAATTTTTGTGCAGCATTCCTGCTTGGACCAACTGCTGCAATTGAAGATAGGGTTCCATATTATGCCCCAGTGCCCGTGGGTTATCGCTTAGTTCACAAATCGATTGGTGGCACTGCTCTACTTGAGCCCAATAACCTTCAATCGATTTTAATTGTAGCTCCGAGTACTGCTTGGGTTGCACTTGTCTGTCCGCAAGTGTTGTTGTTAGAAGCCGATCAAGTGACTGCATGATCGCTCCTTGCCTCCTTATGAGCCTCACAATTTTATCATTATTCTCTGCACCAATCTGGGGGGCTGTTGTATGAATAACAGCCGGTTTGGCCAATTTTGGGATGGCCCCTTTAGACGGCTGATTTGCCTTAGCACATTCTTCATGGTTGTTTTCATTGTCGTCCAATTGTAAGTCCGACATTGCCCCTAGGGCCTGTGACGATGCTGCATCCTTGAGCTCGATTATATTGGTACTGATCTTCTCGTAGTATTTGTGGTATAACTTCCTTATGCCATCGAAATATTCTTTCTTGAAGTATGTATGGCTCGATGGTACGTCTTGGAGCCTCCTGATCGCGCTATCTGTTTCTTCAAATATTTCCCAAGCAGCCTGCAAAGACCTTAGCTTGTCTTGGCAGTATTTTAAACTTCTGCGGTCGGCTGGAGTCTTGGTATAGTTAGATATAAGCTGTTCAATGTCTGCACCAACCCTGCCTTGTGACTCTGCAAGCGGTTCCATGACTTCAGAGCTTCCTTCAGCTGGATACAAAATTTATGCTTCTGTGTGTGGGATAGATGTCCGCTGTGACCTAACGATAGTTCCAGTTCCAGCGACGGTGATTTTGCGTGAATCGTGATATTAGCCCCTGCTTTTTTCTCCCCGCTTGATTTTTATATTGTTGGTAGAAGCCGCCTAGGTACAAACCTATGCGCTACTACTGGGTAACGTTGCCTAGGTACAAACCTATGCGTTTGGTGAGTAGTGCCCTAGTTCAATACTAGTGCACACAAAATGGTAGATTTGTTTTTAGTAAAAGCTCACTTAAAACACCTCTTTTCCTAGTTGAAAATCAACTGTTCTTTATTAAATATAATTTCGGCTTATATAGTGCCTTGCTAACATTTTTTTTGTCTTATTAAAATAGAAATATTTTCTTTAAGGGGTTAGTCTACTGTTAAAATCCGAAAAATGAGCTTTTTTCTTAAACTGCTGTATAAAAAAAACGACAAAAGATAGCGACTTGAAATTTTATATGCTCGTTTATTAAACTTAAAAGTTTAGATTTTTATTGTTAAAAAAAATTAAAAAAAACAAAATGGCGGCCATCCCAGGCATTCACTGTAGCACTGACTGATGAAATTAAAAATATCGCGGGGTAAGATCCTGACAAAAATATAAATCTGTAATCACAACAAAAAACTATTCTATTAGGTTTGAGTACAATCAACGCCCCTGACCTCAATTTAGAGCAAAAAATAAATTTTTGGCGATTTGGCAGCACTTTTTCAAATAAAAACAAGACCAAAATCAACGCAGCTATGTGCAAATGTGTGCCAAATCACAAAAAAACTTATATTTTCGCCTAAAATGAGGTCAGGGGCGTTGATTGTACTTAAAACTAATAGAATATTTTTTGTGTTGGGATTACAGATTTATATTTTTGTCAGGATCTTACCCCGCGATATTTTTAATTTCATCGGTCAGTGCTACAGTGAATGCCTGGGATGGCCGCCATTTTGTTTTTTTTAATTTTTTTTAACAATAAAAATGTAAACTTTTAAGTTTAATAAACGAGCATATAAAATTTCAAGTCGCTATCTTTTGTCGTTTTTTTTATACAGCAGTTTAAAAAAAAGCTCATTTTTCGCATTTTAACAGTAGACTAACCCCTTAAGGAAAACTTGAATGCAAGCTCAACAAATAATTTCTTACGTTCTAATGTAATATGATATGTATGTCTGACTGATAAGAGAAAAAATGCAAAGTAACAAATATTTTTACTGTAATGAAATTAAATTCTATTGTGGGAAAAATTTGATTGAGTAAAATTAGATGCTTCGAGATAATTTAGATAAATTAGATTTTGTTTTTTCTTAAGACTAACTATATATATGCGTGATCTTAACAACAAGGGTGTTGGTCAACGCCAATTTACAATCGCTTATTAGTCTTCCGCGCATGACTGGAGAATCCTTTACAGAGCTCCAACGAGTTTTCGATACATTTGAACAGTCGGTACGAGCCTTAGAGAATTTGTCGCGCCCCGTTGACCAATGGGACGATTGGTTAACATATTTCCTTTCCAACAAGCTTGATGCCACAACACGCAAGGATTGGGAAACTTCCCTCAACTCATCAACGGATGTACCAACATTTACATCACTCGCAACTTTTCTAGAACGCCGGTTGCAAGCCCTCAGTGCAATCAAAGACACGCAAACCCACGCGAAGCCCGCGCCCGTCCAGCTAAACTATTCGCGGCAGAAGCAAACATCTCTAAGAACAAACGTTCGCGCTCACGTGTTCGGGGCTGGACCAAATAAACTCGGCACTGCCCACGCACATGTGGAGCTTGATGTGATCTCTCTACAAAATTCAGAGCATCGGTTCAAGATTCAATCGTTGGTGATGCCAACGTTAACTCAACTTCTACCTGGCCAGGAATTTTCACGACAAGCATGGCCTCATCTAGTTAATCTGCCATTAGCTGATCCCAATTTTGATCAGCAATCGCCTATTGACCTTATCCTCGGAGTTGAAGTACATGCGAAAGTCATACTCAGTAAGTTGCAAAAGGGTCCTCCAGGAGCCCCTGTGGCGCAGGATATTTTGTTCGGCCGGATAGTGTCAGGCCCCGTTGATACTGTTACAACACCAGCGCCCACTATGATGCGCATACACACCTCTACTATAGAAATTGATTCACTTCTTAGGCGATTTTGGGAAGTACAAGAGCCTCCTCAAGCTACCCGACTCACTCCTGAAGAAGCTCAATGCGAAGACCATTTCGCTCAAACGCATTCCAAAGATGTCCACGGGCGATATATTGTCCGCCTTCCTCTGAAACTACCCGCTAGTTTACTAGGATCATCACGCATGGCTGCCATGTCCTCACTTCTGCGCATGCAACGCAGACTAGCACGCGATCCGGAACTAATGCAGTTGTATTCTTCGTTTATGACAGAGTATGAAGACTTAAGTCACATGGAAGAAATATCAGACGAGAATGCCTCGGACCCCAATTATTATCTACCACATCATGTGGTACTCAAGCCAAGTAGCATCACAACTAAGCTACGAGTGGTCTTCAATGCATCGCAAAAGTCGACGTCTCAGTTGTCTTTAAACGACGTACTACATTTGGGCCCCAAACTTCAAAACGACGTGATTGCGGTGATTCTCAAATGGCGACTTTATCCGTACGTCCTTACTGCCGACATTGAAAAAATGTATCGGCAGATACGCGTCGACAATGCCGACACCAACCTTCAACGAATCCTCTGGTCTACCTCCAGCGAGCAACTTGTCAAGTGCTACCGTTTGCTAACCGTCACGTATGGAACAGCTTGTGCACCCTACTTGGCGTGCAGAACTCTCAAACAAATCGCAAACGATTATGAATCAGAATATCCAGCAGCGTCCAAAATAATCAACGAGAACTTTTATGTCGACGACGCACTCTTTGGAGCATATGATGAAGAGACTGCGATGAGACTCCGCGACGATCTATGCTCATTACTTGAGAAAGGCGGATTCAAATTGCACAAATGGCTAGCAAACTGCACATCTCTGCTATCAGGTATCGAAAACGAGGATCGAGGCAATTCTCAGTCGCTTAAGGTGGTCAGGGACGTCTCAATTAAAACTTTGGGCATCACTTGGAATCCAACTTCTGATGTATTTAGCTTCAGCATAAGCCTATGCAGTTCCGCCACATCAACGAAGCGTTTAGTGCTCTCAGACATCAGTCGTCTTTACGACCCCCTAGGATGGCTTTCTCCAGTCACCATCACAGCCAAAGTTCTTTTGCAACGGCTGTGGTTGGCAACATTAGGCTGGGATGATCCACTTCCGGATAATCTTCATCAGCAATGGATGACGTACAAAAACGATTTACAGTGCTTAGCCCACCTTAAAATCAGCCGCTGGGTTGGTACTACCATCAAGCCCCTTGCAATCGAGCTCCATGGTTTCAGCGATGCTTCTTTATCCGCTTACGGCGCCGCTATCTATTTAAGAGTCATCCACGATTTAGACAACTCCCAAGTCTCACTACTTGCAGCGAAAACTAGAGTTAGTCCGCTCAAAACTATCTCACTAACCAGATTGGAATTATGTGGCGCAGCTCTGCTCGCTGAATTAGCACACTACGTCACTACAACTTTAAACTACGACAAGGTCCCCATACACTTATGGTCAGACTCCACCGTCGTCCTTGAATGGCTTCGCGAACACCCTTCAAAGTGGAAAGTGTTTGTGGCCAATCGTGTCGCTCTCATACATGAGAAGGCACCCAACGCTACGTGGCATCACATCCAGTCTTCGGACAACCCTTCAGATTGCATCACCAGGGGGATAGCAGCTTCAGCTTTAAGCGATTACTCGCTATGGTGGTTTGGTCCGCCATGGTTACTCCAGAATTCAACATCATGGCCACAGCGTTACGAAAGGCCAGAGAACCACTCACCAACACGCGAGTTCGAAAGGAATCCGACACGTACACACTCGCACCTGATTGTTACCAACGACTTCGCTCCAAACTTGCTGAAGGCCTTCTCAAAATTGACAAAACTAATAAGAGTGACAGGATATATTCTCCGCTTCATACACAATTGCAGGACAAAATCTACAAAGCAAACTGGCCTGCTGACTCTTGAAGAACATGATAGAGCTCTCACTCTGTGGATCAAAATAGTCCAACATGCAGCATTCCCTCACGATGTGACTAGTCTCAAAAGAAAGTAATCTCTACCAGCAAACAGCAGATTAAGAAGTATGAATCAATTCCTAGACCACAATGACGTCTTAAGAGTCGGTGGACGATTGAGGCACGCGCACCTTCCATATGATGAAAAGTTTCCAGTCATCCTTCCCAAGGCAGATCTTCTCACAACGTTGATTATACGTGAGTCTCACATGAGTACTCTTCATGGAGGAGTACAAGCAACTCTCCACCACATTCGCAACAAGTATTGGATACTCAGAGGACGAAGCATGGTGCGTCAATTTTTGAAAACCTGCGTGGTGTGTTGTCAATACAATGCAGCTTCCAGAACTCAACTGATGGGGGATCTTCCAGCGGATCGATTGCGGCCAGCCAAACCATTCCTCCACAGTGGAATAGACTACGCTGGTCCGTTCATCACCAAGCTTTTGAAAGGTCGAGGACACAAAACTACTAAAACCTACGTAGCACTCTTTGTTTGTTTTGCTACCCGCGCCATCCACTTTGAATTAGTGCTGGACCTAACCAGTGCAGCCTTTATCGCCACTTTTCGCCGCTTCATCAGTCGTCGGGGACGATGTGCAAAATTATATAGCGATAACGCCCGAACTTTCGTCGCTGCAGACAAGGAGCTGTCACATCATATTCGCCATCTCGCCTCGAGCAACTCTGAGCTTGGCCAACTTCTCATCGAAATGGGGACAGAGTGGCATTTTATTCCCCCGCATCACCTCACTTCGGTGGACTCTGGGAAGCCGGAGTTAAAGCATTCAAGCACCATTTCCGACGCATCGTGGGATCACACACGTTAACGTTAGAAGAAATGCTCACACTCTTGGCCCAGGTGGAAGCTTGCCTAAATTCCAGGCCCCTGAATGCCATCACCGACGACCCTGAAGACCTAACAGCCCTGACACCAGGCCACTTTTCGGTTGGTGAACCGCTGTTATCAGTGCCCACTCCAAGCACTCTGGACACTCCAATGAATAGACTCACACGTTGGCAGCTAACCCAGCACCTGCTCGAACAACTGTGGCGTCGGTGGAGCCAAGAGTACATCCACACCCTGAAGTCGCGTTATAAGTGGCAACATCCACTAGATCCTATCAAACTCAACGATCTTGTTCTCATCAAGGAAGACAATTTGCCTCCTTCCAAATGGCTCCTGGGTCGCATCAGTGAACTTCATCCAGGCGATGATGGTCATGTACGAGTAGCGACTATTCGCCACAAGGCTGGACAATGCAAACGTGCTCTCGCAAAACTTTGTGTACTCCCTGTATGTTCCATCCGTCACCTAAAAAGATAAAGGATACAACCTGGAACCGGAATCCAAAATAAAACACAAATTCAGCACACGAAAAAAGAGCACAATTTATTATTTAAATATAAAACAAAATTTGACCACTAACTACATATAACAAAACACTTCACAGAAGCAGTCAGGGGGTGAAAACAACGTCCGCCAAGAAAACATTATTGTTCCTGAAAAACTAAATTTATGAGTTATATAAAAAGTAAACATATTAAAATACTTCCCTTCGTGAATAAAAAACCAAAGGAGCGTCCATCAGTCCAAAAATAAGCGATCCTTAAGTAAATCCGTAGCAGTCAAAATCCCGTCGGCATTCTGAAAATTTTGAAAACAAAAACAATCAATAACATCAAAAACAAGTTCCACAAGGAACACTTACCTGCCAACACTACATCAAACTCCGCCTCCAGAAGAGCCCCACCAGCGCCAAAGGGAATAACTAAAAACAAATTAAAAATTAAAACTTGATAAATAATACGATACGAAATCATACTTACCCAACCACCATGACAGCTCCATTTGACGTCTAAAGGCGTGAAGGAGAAGCAACTACATGAACCGAAAATTATGTACACCAAATCAAGGTTCCCCACCAATTTTATTGTTAGAGATGCAGATAAATACCGGCAGACGGCCAGAAGCGCGCTTGAGCTTCGAAGACATCAATAAAATTCGAGTTTGAGAATTTTATTAAAGGTGATTTCAATCATTAAATCAAGGGATCGAGTCGAGTTCCCTTTATCACATCCACACTGACGAGCTTGAGTCAGTAATCATAGAAGATAGGAAAAAACCCGAGTTGAAGGTTTTTTCCTTTATCCGATCCGAGATCCACTGACGAGCGTGAGTCAGCATCTCCACCATAACTTATAACTAAAATAAAATTCGAGTTTGAGAATTTTATTACAAGTGAGTTCAATCGTTAAATAAAGGGATCGAGTTGAGTTCCCTTATCATATCCACACTGACGAGCTTGAGTCAGTACCCATAGCAAATAGGGAAAACCCGAGTTTTTTTTTTTTTTTTATGTGGAAGACTAGAGCTCAGGGAAAGCCCTTTGTACTGTCGACAATCTATTTTCTTCGTATAGAGTGCAATGTCGAACAGCAAGCTCTAGTCGATAGATAGTGAAGGGGAAGAGAGAAGTAGGAAGGAACTGCCACAACCAAATAACCCCAACCATTTCTATCGCGACTCTGGCATCGGGGCAATGAGAAACAACTCGCTGGAGTGTTATGCCTCCTGAAACAAGTTGAATCCCATCAACCAACCGATGACATGCGCTTGGAGGAGCGGGGCAGTGCTAGCGGAAGGCTATGACAGGAGGGAAGGTGGGAAGGCGAAGGACCGTGGGGCTCTGCCGGGACTCGAACCCGGGACCTCTGGGATAGTAGCCAGGCACCTTACTCCCTAGACTACCGAGGCCCCCGAAGGTTGACTACCGAGTTGAAGGTTTTTTTCCTTCATCCGATTCGAGATCCGCTGACGAGCTTGAGTCAGCATCTCCACCATAGAGGTCGTGGGACCGCAACAAATAATCATTGAAATTATAATTCCAGACATCACGTCAGTACCTCTACCAGCCAGCACACGGCGCATCAGACTCCAAACCAAGAGTTCAGTACATCCAGGAGCAGGAGAGAGTAGAAAAAATCAACATTTACAAACGAGGCAATTTGACGGCAATTTCACAAGCAAGATAATCCATACATCGAGTAACTTTAAATAAATTAATACCGTGAAGGAAAGTTTAAAGGGCATAAAATTAATGTAAAAAATAAATGAATTTAAATCAGTGAATTATATTGAATATTAGAGGCAGAATTGTAGAAAATTTGAAGTTTTAATAAAATATACGGAAGAAATTGATTAGTGAAAAGGTTTATCTTTCATTTGGATCACACCCTTCCGGCACCTTTCTCTTAGAGTCAGAACTTAAACTGTTAGTTTTGAACACTGTACACGACACTAACAACTCAAACTAACATTCTATGCTAACTTACCTCCACAAATTTAATCTGCACTTTATTTCCATTCATACAGGTTCTCCGCACCACCTCAGTAGCTCACGGCGGGCGGACGGCCTTGAACACCTTGTACCCGAACATCTAAATCTGTTGTCAACTGGAGTCGTACTTCTGCACGAGGCGGGCGGAATGTTAGAAACACTACGACCATTCTGACCACCAACAGGTTGAGAAGCGATGTGAAACCATAGTAATCCAGCCACCAATTCCACACAGAGAGGCTGTACGGGACTTGGTCTGAAGTGCGAGGCTATTCTAGCAAAAACCGAGATCGTGGGTACACATAGTTTCATAGTTTTATAGTTTTAAGAAGTTCTTTTGTCAAACAGTGAATTAATAAAATTTATAACGTGAAAGTACCTCTCGAGTTGTTAATAAGTTAGTTAATCAGTCTATTCTAGGGGGGTAAAATCGTACCGTCACCTCCACGCCAATGTTCCCTCTAATTTTTTCACTTACTGCGCGGTACAAAATTTATGCGAGCAAAAATATTCAAAACGTATGTAAAATAGTTCAAGGGGGGGGAAGTCCTGTGCCTGTGTTTGAAGTGAAATTTTTTTTAATAATACTCTTGAAAATTACATTTTAAAGTATTTTAATAACACACAAACAAAAAAGGATTTTTACATTACTGATTTTCATATCTTTGTTTATATTCTGTCTTTATTAGGGCAAGACCTACTGTCATTGAAGGACGAACTATAAAATAAGAGAAGTATAAAAACAGAAACTAGTCATATGTTACGCTCGGTGACTTTACCAACTACGTGACTTCACAACAGCTTTCCTGGAGAGACCACTAGATTCGACTTTTAAAACCACTAGAAAACCACTAAAATATTTTCCTCTTCACCAAAAGTAACTAGATATTCGACTAAATGTAAAGTTCTTCAAACTTAATGTTTGAAAGGTGCTATATAGGCGGAAATAAGCAAACCAATTCAAATAAAAAAAAATGGCTACACTAAATGTTATAAAATATCAATATTTTAATAGTACAATCAGCATTATTACTTTGACCTATTATCATTAGTCGGCATTCTAACGGTATACACGGCTCTAATAATGCATCTTGTCGGCTTAATTGGTTAATCGGGGTACCAAAGTTCTCCTAATAGTCCGGTGAAATTAGCATATTAAGGAGACAAAATTCCAAAATGGCTGACAATTGGTCCACAGCTTCCTTGGGACTTTTTAAGAAAACAATTTCGGAATCACAAAAAAAACATGGCCGCCGGATATATCACTTTTTGACAAAAAAAATCACGAAATCATGAAATAGCAAAAGTGGCTGGCCAATTATTCAAATCGAGATACTCCTTATGCATCTTTAAACTGCAGAAATTCAGACGAAAATTGGTTGGAATTTTTGGTTTCATTCCATTTCAGAAGATGGATTTGACGCCATTGTTCATCAACTTTCGCAATAAACTCTTGATTTTTATTTAAGTGAATCACAAGGTCAGTAGCATTTGATGTCTTGTTATGGTTTAGTGCATGGCCAACACTAATTTCGTAGACTTGTATACTTTCCTCTTACCACAAAAAAAACCCACTACCCACTAAAGGCAAGTCTAAACCACCAGTTCTAGTGATAAAACCACCAAGATGTTAACGCTGGACTGCAAGCGCGCACGCTATGCTGTATACAAAACTTACACAACAACGAACTACCCTCTCTTAACATAAAGCAATCCAAGCAAATTTTACTTTTTTTGTGAAAATTGGATTTTTGTCATTTTTAGATGCAAATCTTTTATAAAATGAATTGAAAAAACGGTGAACAAGAATTCAGAATTCTGTGCGCAGAATTCAAAAACGGCTGCGCAACTTTCGAAAAATTAGTGCGCAGCCGCGCACCTGCGCAGCTTAGAGGGAACATTGCTCCACGCTGGTGCCTCCTGGATAACCAACCGACGACGGACGTACCCAGTGCCCGGGGGTATAGCTGGGCCACCCTGTCCGATGGGGTATAATTCACGGATCCGGTCCCCGAGGTTCGGGGGTTGGGCGAAAGGTTGACAACCTCTCCTCGGAAAACAATTCTTGTTATGGAATCGAGAAATCAGCCTCGGAACAGTCAGGATTTACGGAAAAGACCCCAGCAACGTCCCAGGACTAATGATTTAAGGACTAACGATATAAAATTTGCAACATGGAATGTGAGAACATTATATAGACCTGGAGCAATGGCAGAAATGATAGATGAGCTTAGACGATATAGAATACTCATTGCAGGATTACAGGAGCTAAGATGGACTGGTAAAGGAGTCCTAGAACGAAGAGACGCTACGATATTCTACAGTGGCAATAATGACTCCAGAAGAAACTTTGGGGTAGGTTTCTGTGTACTTAAACCTCTACTCAACACCTTCACCCCGCTTAACGATCGGATCGCGACCCTAAGAATCAAATCCAGATTTCATAATATAACATTCATCACGGTGCACGCGCCTACAGAAGGAAAACCAGAACAAGAAAAGGATGACTTCTATGAAACTCTTAGAGTGACTTATGACCAAGTCCCTTCTTACGACATGAAAATCGTATTAGGCGACTTTAACGCTAAAGTGGGTAAGGAACCATATTATTACCCCTACGCTGGCAAATTCTCGTTGCACGAAGAATCAAACGATAACGGGAACAGAATGGCCGAATTCGCTATAGCAAGAAGTTTGACAATAGCTAGCACCTGGTTTAACCATAAAAATATACACAAAAGGACATGGACATCACCAGATGGCAGGCACCATAACCAAATCGACCATGTTCTAGTTAACACTAGGCATGGAAGTAGCATACTGGATGTAAGGAGTTTCCGAGGAGCGAATGTAGACACCGATCATTACCTAGTTGTTGGGAAAATGAGGGCGAAAAAACTAGCGACAAGACATAGAACAAACAATGATAGACAAACAAAGTGGAACATAGAAAAATTAAAAAATGAAGAAACAAAACAACAGTATGAAAGAATGTTAACAGGAAAGCTAGAGGAAATAACAAGGAGTCTGGAAGTGGAAAATGATCTGAACCTGATGTGGAACTCGATAAAAGAAAAAATCACAGAGACAAACAACAGTGTATTAGGCACACAAAACCAAGAGAGAAGGAGGCACTGGTTTGATGATCAATGCAAGAGAAGCATTGAAATAAAAAACCAAGCAAGACAGGTGTACCTAGAAAGAATAACCAGAGGAAACCACGAGAAATATGTAGCAGCACGAAGAGACACCAAAAAGTTATTAAGGAAGAAAAAACGTGACTACTTTAGAAATAGAATAAGTGCGATTAAGCAAAGCTACACTAATAAAGACGCTAGGAGTTTCTACAAAGAAGTCAACATGATTAAGAAAGGATACAAACCCACCTGCACCATGGTAAGAAGAGAAGATGGTACTATAGCTAGTAGTATCGAAGACATACTCGAGGTGTGGGAGAAATACTTTAGAGACTTCTTCAAAGAGAACATAAACCTAACACAGGGAGAAGCAGACAACCGGAGTACAGATGACCCAGAAAACGATACGCCAGATCCTACAATAGAAGAAGTTGCAAATGCCATAGCGAAACTAAAAAATCATAAGGCTCCAGGTCCAGATGGCATACCCCCGGAAATCTTAAAAAATGGTGGGGAGAAGTTATGCCATGTCTTACATAGCCTCATCGTAAAACTATGGAGAAGTAGCAAGTTGCCAGAAGAATGGCTTTTAGGTACAATAGTCCCAGTCCATAAAAAAGATGAATTGATGAACTGCAAAAACTACAGACCAATATCTTTGTTGAACACAGCTTACAAAGTGCTTTCACATATTTTATTTAATAGACTGAAACCACATTTGGAGGATAAAGTAGGCGATTACCAAGCAGGATTTAGAACAAATAGATCGACAACAGACCAGATTTTCATAATGAGACAAATACTTGAAAAATGCTGGGAAGAAAGCATTGATATTCATCTTCTTTTTGTTGACTATAGAAATGCTTACGACCTGCTTAATAAAATAGAGTTGTGGAAGAAGATGAGTGAAATGGGTTTCCCGAAGAAATTAATAGGCCTATGCAGAATGACGACCAAAAATTGTAAAACACAAGTGAGTATACGAGGATGCAACTCGATCAACTTCCCTCAAGAATCAGGCCTGCGACAAGGAGATGCGATCTCACCAATACTTTTTAACATTGCTCTGGAAGCAATAATCAGGGAAACACAGCTTAATGGAGCAAATAGCATCTTCACAAGGAACATTCAGGTACTAGCCTTCGCAGATGACATAGTCATAATTGGACGCAAGGCGCAAGATGCAAAAGAAACCTTTTCCAAAATTGTCCAAAGTTCAGCAAAGTTCAATCTACGAGTAAATGACACAAAAACAAAGTATATGATCGTATCAAAACGAGGACAACGATTAGGGCGTAGTATCAGCCTTGATGATCATAGTGTGGAAATTGTAGAAAACTTTATCTATTTAGGGACAATGCTTACTGCAGAAAATAAGATAAAGGACGACATCCATAGACGCATCGTAGCCGCAAATAAAACCTATTTCGCACTAGTCCCGGTCCTAAAAAACAAAGAAATTTCAAGACAGTGCATGGTCAGACTATATAAAACATTAATCCGCCCAGTTCTATGCTATGGGTCTGAGGCTTGGACATTGACCCAACAAACAGAAAATCAACTTAAAATCTTCGAAAGGAAGATCTTAAGAAGAATATTTGGTCCTGTAAGGTTAACCAGAACGAATGGCGCATTAGGACAAACGAAGAACTTCAAGAAATGTATGACGAAATTAATATAGCTACATACATAAGACTGAATAGACTGCGATGGCTCGGACACGTTGTACGAGCTTCAGAAGATAGAATGCTAGCCAGGATTTTTAATGGTAGACCATCAGGAAGAAGAAGAGTAGGACGACCAAGAAATAGGTGGATAGATGACGTGCTAGCAGATATACGGAAATTTCGTATAACAAATTGGAGAGAGCTAGCAAGACGTAGAGATGACTGGAAGAGGAGACTTCGAGAGGCCCGAGTCCTGCAAGGACTGTAGCGCCATCCAAGAAGAAGAATCAGTCTATTCTCAAACTTAATACGTTACTTAACACTAGTTAATAAATAAAAACTGATGACATGTACATATGTAAATATCTCGAGAAAAGTCAAAAAGTTCGTTTGCGTTCGACGCCCGTCCACACCGCATTCGATCGAATGGCTTGCTTTCTTGATGTTTCCGCTAAGCTTTCCGTTTCCGGGTTGGAAGCGAACGCCAACGAACCTTCGTGTACGCGGCTTGAAGCGAATGAGAAACAGAGAAAACAATAGTTTGTGTGAATTTTTGGCGGCATAACTGACATAAAAAAAACTCGCTTACTTTGTGTGTGTATTTTTTTGTTCTCTTTTGTGTATAGTACTACTATTATGTTGTATTGTGTAAGGTACTGCGGTTCGTTTTTTTGGCGAGTGATAGAAGTGCAAAGTGATAGAATGCATTTATTATTTGATTTGAATTTAAAGTTGCAAGTTGCGACGTTATTTTTTTGAAGTGAAAACTTCTGTAGGACACTTTTTGGCCTGGGGAAGAAACTAAAAACTCGCGTCACGCGCACTTTTTTTCCGTGCCATCACGCGCACTTTTTTTTGCGTACCATCACGCGCACTTTATGTGGCGCTACGATTTTGGCAATTACCATTCGATTTCACTGAAAATCGCTATTTGGGGGGCTTAAGGTCGGAAATAATGAATTTGTTGTAAAAATTAGAAAATTCAAAATGGCGCTGGCAATATGGTATGCATAACAAATCACTTCACCAGAATTTTGTAGAAAGGAAAATCCAAAAATGACTGAATTAAGATTAAAAAGAATACATTAAACATAGGTAAAAAAAACTTTTAATTTAAATCGTTTTATTTTAAATCATAAGCTGTACCAAAAACTATAAAATAATTAGAACACAAACATGGACCTTCTTGAGATTCTGACGTCTGGTAAGAAATCGTGCAATAGTAGCAGTGCTCTCTTCTTATGTCGTATGCCAAGGGGTGCTGCGTCAGCAGATTAAGTAATAATGTGGGACTTTTAACAGACTAAAATAAAAACATGGGGCGCATAAAAACCGGTATAACGACTGTATAATTAAATAAGAACGACTCGTCTAGAAATATGTGTTTCCAAGTCCGCAAAAAAAATTTTAAATGCGCCCCTATGTACTATGTATTATGTAATATGTACTATGTACTATGCACTATGTACTATGTATTATACGCCCCAGAGAGAGAGAGAGAGACAGAAATGAGAATTTAAAGAGGTGTCTTTTGAAAAGGTACTCGGACTCAGACGAAGCAAAGATAGCAAAGCTCCTGAACGAAGTCGCGCTCGGCGACAAAAAACCGTCGTAGTTATTAAACGAGATGCGGCACCTGGGCGGACAAGTACTACCGACTCTGCTGCGCTCGTTATGTTTAAATCGGTTACCGGTTCAGGTTCGAGCGATTCTGTCGGCAACTAAGGACCACCTGGAGTCTTTGTCGTCTATGGCTGACAAAATCTTACAGGTAAGCGACTTCAACAGCGTCGCGGAGTTCGGCAAAAAAGATCCCACCCCACCTTCGCAATCGACGACTTTGGAAGCAAAGGTCGAGACTTTGACCAAGGCGTTTTCAGCATGGCAGTACGACAGACCGAGGTTCGGGCCGCGTGGCCCGCGGACGAGGTCTCGCAGCAGAAGCCGCCCCGCGAGGAAATATGCTACTACCACCGGAAGTTCTAAGGAGGAGCCACCAAGTGCAGGGGACCGTGTAAGTATCAGAAATCACCGAAGTCGGGAAACGAGCCAACCAGCAAGTAACAGATGCGACCTTAGGTGGAACGAAGTGCAAGCGCATCTTCGTGCGAGTCGAACTTACCGGGACAAAATTTCTAATAGACTCGGGTTCGACGTCTCCGTTTTACCACCCAGCGCCAGAGACAAAAGAAATGCACAACCAGGACACAAATTATAGGCGGCAAACGGTACCTCCATCCCCGTGCGCGTCACCCTAAACTTAGGACTCCGCCGGCAGTTTATTTGGGTTTTCATTATCGCCTAGACAACGAGCGCTATAATCGGAGTCGATTTCTTAGATGAATTCGGTCTGTTGGTAGACATCAAGAGCGCCCGCCTAATAGACAGACAAACAAACCTGTCCGTGATAGGGGCAGTTAGGTCGGTTGAGATGAACCGAATAACAACTATAGACGCGAATAATCCATTCGCGGATATCGTGGACCCATCGGCCGCGGGACGAAAAACTCCATCGCCAACCAATGTCACCCATTATATTGAGACAAAGGGACCACCCGTATTCGTCAAACCAAGGAGACTCTCGCCGGAAAAGCTGAAAATTGCAAAAACCGAATTCGAGTATGTACTCCAGATGGGGATTTGCAAACCTTCAAAAAGCAATTGGTCCAGTCCACTACAGTTAGTAAAAAACCCCCGGGGGGGGGGGGGTGGCGACCATGCGGAGACTATCGTCGCTTAAACTCTGTCACGATACCGGATCGGTACCCAATACCTTTTATCCAGGATTTCTCGACGATATGTGCGGGCAAGAACATTTTTTCCACCATCGATTTGCAGAAGGCCTACCATCAGATACTGTTCCGGGAACATAGAAATATTTAGGAAGTTAACAAAAACAACTTTTTTCTAACAACAACGTTTAATTTGACTTATGTGGATACCGAACGGGTTGAAATCTAGACAAGTACTGGTTAATTAATTTAATTATAACTTACATCTAGGTGCAAATATTCTTATGCATAAATCGCTTAATTAGCGCAATGGTGTTCATTTGCACCGGCAGGTTTCCATAAATGTAGAAATTCCGTCTGGCGGATATCCGCCGCATGCGGGTGTCAAATTATAAATACGTATCAATATTTGAAATGGCAAAAATATAAAAATTTAAATTATTGTTCTTGAACATGCTCCCCGCAAGAGGTTGTTTGAGCAAAGATTTAACGTCTTGGGGTAGGTTGTGGATGCATGGCTCTGGAAATTGTGGGAAGTTGGAATTCAGGAGTACCTACTTGGTGGGTTCTCCTCTGTCGTGTCTTCCAAAAGTATACCAGCCCTACGATCAGGCCTATTCCAATTAAAAGGTAAGTTATTGAGTAATGGTGGATATCATGTGCGTTGATTTGCTCAAATTGACTTTGAGCCTCCCTTTGTTTTTGATATTTTATGGCTTGCTCTAATTCTGACATATCGCTGAAAGTGAGTGGAGTCTCTACAGAGGATTTCTTCAATCTTGGAGCATTGTTAACCATTGGCATATTGATTGGTGCTGTAAGTTTGTTGGAAGATCTTACAATACCTCCAAAAACATGGTATGATGTGATCACCATTGAGTCCTGTTTAAGTATACAGCCGGGTTGGAGCTCTAATATTCCCGAGCCATTGAGTGTATGCGGATGTACTACACTGCCACAGATCCCATCGAAGTTGTAGTTTTCCTTGAGGCAATAAATCCAACGATTTGGTGACTGCATCGAAATCCATAGATTTACTGGATCCATTGTATCAATCTTGCAATATTCAGACAGTGTTTGTTGACGTGTTGGTATACTCATTTCACATCGGCCCACTATAGAGTTGTGGTTATATAAGGAAAATGTTTGTTGGCATAATCTTCGGTTATCCTCCACTTGGAAGCATGACTCCACCTGCGATTAAGATAATGGGACATAGTAATCCCTATGCAAGCTAGTCACAAGATACTCAGCTACTGCATGGATATATATGTATTTGTCACATTCTAAGATTGGAGTGGGGATTAACTAGATTAACTGGAGGAGTTCGATATTGGGAAGAGGTATAGAAATGTCAAATAATACATAACGCTGCGTGACCTTTGATCTTATTTTCATTAATTTGTAAGTCTGTAAGACACCCTTTTGATCTGTGCCTCCAGGGATCGTTACTGTTTCGGGTATGTTCTCCCGAATAAGTGTTAACTGGGATCTTAGTTGTTCCGGTGTGAGTAGAAGAGGACTCACTTTCCCGTGTTGCGTATCCGTGATCAGTTGAAGAAGTGCCTCTTGAGTGTTTTGGTAGGCCAGTAACATTAAAGTTGCATGAAACATCGCCGTCGTAAACGCTTCATACTTGTCACGTTTGGCCAGTTCTTGATTTGTGTTGTTGATACTATCTTCGATATCTGCTAGATGATGCTTGAATGCTAAAAACTGACTTAAGACTGCTTTATTATTTTTCTTAATGATGTTACTCGTTGAGTCTGCAAAAGATGTCTGATTGCGGATAAGCTGAAGGAGATGATTCTCATTCGTTTTCATGAGGTTGATTTGCTCCTCGTAATTTCTGGCAAATTCGTCATCCAAAATCCCAAATAATCCATGGGCAAGAGTTCCGACAATGTTAAGTGGCGCTCGCCGATTTCTTATTTTGTTGTTCACAACACCGCCCTTAATAAGTTCATTTTTGTGTTCTAACTCTGTTAAGGAGTGTTTCAGTTGCTCGAGTAATACTGAACAGAAGTTGTCGTTACTTAATTGTAAACTACAGAAGCCTTCTATCTGTTGAATACTAGCCTTTATTCCCGTATATTCTTTCCAATAGCTCTCCAAATCATAATAGACGATTATTTTCCATGCGTTATTTACTAAGCTGACATATCCTAAATCTTCGAAATACAATCCTGCTCGTGCTGTTAGTGGATAAGTGGCCAGTGACGCGTTTAAGGAGAACGACGGACTTATTGCTAGTAGAACTAATAGTACTGAATGTAACAAATGCCGAACTGAATAATGACGACGTGACTTATTCGGTTTCTTCGCTTGTTGGCCACTTGTGTTCTTGCTCGCCTCTACCATGACGGACTTTTCATGTCCTGTCGAAGATGTTAATTGATCCTTGTCCTGCAAAACTGATAGCGGTGCCAATTTAGTTATTGGTCTTTTAAAGTTGCCTTTTCCGGTTGTTACTGTCGCAACTCGGACTAAGCTGTCTGGTCCAGGATGGGTTTCAACCACCCGTGCTAGTGGCCAGTGTGTTGGAGGAGTTTGTTCATCCGTTAGTAGGACTACTTTGATACTCTCCTGGGTTTTCAACTATTTGGGACGCTGCTGCAGTCGTGACAAGTATTCGTGTCTCCACTTTTTCCAAAAGGCTTGATGCATTTTTTCCATCAGTTGCCACCGTCTCAGACGGTTCATAGGAGTTTCGCAAAAGTTTTGCGTGGGCACCGATATCAGTGGCATCCCTACTAGGAAATGTCCTGGTTGTAAAACATCGAGGTCTTCAGGATCTGCTGAGAGAGGACATAAAGGCCTTGAATTTAAACATGCCTCAATTTGTGTGAGGAGGGTATACATTTCTTCAAAATTCAGTATGGAAGTTCCTATCACTCGTTTTAAATGATATTTAATTGAGCGTACTCCAGCCTCCCACAATCCTCCAAAGTGTGGTGCGGCTGGCGGTATAAAATGCCATTGAGTCTCTTGCTTTAAAAGTTCCTTATGAAGTATTTCGAAGAACTCAGTTTTTTGTTCCTTGCTATGGAACTTCAATATTTTATTTGCGAGCACGAAGTTGGTGCCGTTGTCGCTGTAAATGTGAGCAGCTCTGCCTCTTTTGGCGGCAAACCGTTTGTAGCCTGCGACGAATGCCTCGGCGGTAAGATCACTTTTTTTTTTTTTTTGTGTGAGGTACTGGGTCCATAGGTACTGCGGCCATTCATTTGGCCTATTGTATTACACCCCTATACCTCATATTTTTAAGCCAGACCGCTTGAACAAGTTCAGCAGTCTGCCTAGAGGCTTGTCGCTTAGACTTGAATAATCGAGCAGGGACTCTTCGAATAAAGAAACCCTGCTCCTCGCTATTGCGGGGCATTCACAGAGGACGTGGAGAGCAGACTCATCTTCCTCCCGGCAAAGCCTGCAGGTGGGGTCCTCCGCTTTTCCTATCCTCCATAAATGGTAATTTAGGGCGCAGTGTCCGGTAATCAAGCCAACAAGTGTCCTGACATCGTTTCTACTGCGCCCTAACAATTTCTTGGCCGTGTTAGGAGACGGCCCAGGCAGGAACCGCTTAGAGTTAGCCAATCCAGGCGCAGACCTCCAGCGTTCAGTATGTTTCATTAAAGTCCGATCGGCTAGGGCCCTTCGCAGCAAGCTGGTAGGTGCTCCGATAGCCGGCTCTGGACCGATGAATGCAATGTCAGAGTCCTGCTTAGCTAGGGCATCCGCTTTTTCATTGCCTTTGAAGCCCCGATGTCCCGGGACCCAGACAAGGGTAACTTGATTGAGAACGCCCAGCTCACCAAGAGCACGTTGGCAGTCCCAAACTAATTTAGACTTGGTCTTACGGGACCTTATCGCCCTAATTGCCGCTTGGCTGTCAGAGAAGATAAAGATCCGTTTGTTTTGGTAGGCCCTTCTTAAGTTCTCATGAGTGCATGCCAGTATAGCGTACACCTCTGCTTGGAAGACAGTTGCTAGGGTGCCTAAGCTCATCGCTCTACTGAATCTGGGGCTTTCGCTACAGATTCCGGCGCCCACACCTGTCTCTGTTTTGGAGCCGTCCGTGTACCATACTAGTCCACCCGGCGATACCTTAGGAAAGGTCCAGGTTAGCCTATCTTGTATGTGCACAGAGGGTTGCTTAAATTTTGAGATTTTGAAAGGCATGCAATCGGAGAGCATCCCCGCTTCCGAAATCCCTTCTATAATGTTGATAATTGTAGAATGTCCTCGCTCGAAACCAGCGCCCAGATAGCCATTCGCTTTCAGCCGCAGCGCCGCGTTAATCGCAGATTTCTCTACCTCAAGGTGGAGTGGTACCAGATTGAGGAGAGTCTCCAATGCTGCCGTCGGGGAAGTGCGGATGGCTCCAGTGATGGAAAGGCAGGCCATTCTTTGAATTTTGCACAAATTGGTTATAAAACCCTTAAGCGCCGTTCTGTGCCACCAAACTAAAGCTCCATAAGTTACTATGGGCCTGACGATGGTGGTGTATATCCAGTACATGGTTTTCGGTTGCAAACCCCATATGGAGCCACAAGCTCTGCGGCAAGCCCACAGGGATCTGCGCGTTCTGCTCATCAGAGTATCCATGTGCTGGTTCCAGTTGAGCTTGGCATCTAGCGTCACTCCTAAGTATTTGGCTTGTTGTGAAAAGCCTATAGTTCTACCTGCGAGTGTCGGCTCCGAAAGCCCCGGTAGTGATCGTTTCCTGGTAAAGGGAACGAGAATCGTCTTGTCGGGATTGACTTTTAGTCCTACGCTGTCGCACCAACTAGATACTAGATCTAGTGCCTGCTGCAGACGTCTTGACATGGCTCCTTCAGTTTCGTCCGTTACTACGATGACGACATCGTCTGCGTAGCCTTGGGCGAAAAAGTTGCGGCCGTTGAGTAGTTCCAGGAGTTCATCTACAACAAGGCACCACAGAAGTGGGGATAAAACTCCTCCCTGCGGACAACCTTTTGCTATAGTGCCCTCCAGAGACCCCTCAACATGAGAAACCATTAGTTTGCGAGTTCTCAGCATAGAGTCGATCCAGTCCAGACAGTGGCGGACTAAGGGTGGGGCGGTAGGGGCGGTCCGCCCCGGGCCTCTGGTTCCTGGGGGCCTCCAAATGTCTACAAGTTCCCTTGATCAAATCCTAAACAAGGCTTTTAAAATATGGTCAGTGCCTACCTAAGTGGTACTTTGGAGTCGGAGGTCCCGTACAATGTTCCCGTAGACACAAATAAGTACAGCATGTAATTATTAAAATGGGTCTTTACTGAATCGTTACCCTGTACATCGCGTATATGTACTTCAATACTTCTTGACCATTTTCATCTCGGTTGCATCATGCAAGAGGAGTTTTTATAAACTTAAGCCTAGTGTCCACTATAGACTTTTTTGGGTAGAGCTAGAGAAAACTCTCGCGTAGAGATACGTAGAGAAGTGTATACACCCTCTAGAGCTGTACACGTGCTCTCTACACCCACTTTACGCGCTCTGCTAAAAAACTCTATAGTGTATACGCAATTTTTTTGTGTTTGGTAGAGCTCTACATCTGCTCTACGCTCTAACAAGCACGTTTGATAGAGTTTTTTCTCTACAGTTTTCATTCTTATTTGCGTTTCGACTGCGCTTCGAATTGTTGTACATCGGGATCGGCGTGTTAAATAACAACGAAATTCGAATACGACATACGCAGAAAATTTTGGTATGAAGATGTATCTTCTTCCGTGAGCTCATTCCATAATTCTCGATACATTCCAGCGTTTTGTTTTCTTTTCGCAATCCAATCTCGCTCCCAACATTTCCTTTCCTTCTTTTCCCTTCTTTTGGGGAAAACTCATTTTATTATTTTTTTGATTTCTATTAATTTCCTTTAAATTTTTTACACAATATATGTACGCACGCATCTCTGAATAACTGAGAAATTAAATGACATGCAAAAGTTGATGGCCGCAGTTGCGCGCCCTACCATACTACTCTACAGTGGAGAAAAACGCATCTGCAGTGTACTCAGTCTGTAGAGTAGAGGTCGTGGTAGATCTATACTCAAAATTTCTCTATAGTGGAGTGGTAGAGAAGCGCTGTAGTGTACATACTACAGGTAGAGCTCTACACTCTACGCTCTGCACTGTACCGAAAAAACTCTATAGTGGACACTTGGCTTTAGTACGACTTTCGGAATCGATGGGTAAGTAAATGCCTTTCCTACTGGGAAATAAACATATACACACACTTGTCCATACAAATGGCAACTGAATAAAAGGCTTCTAAAATTACATCGACTTCTTAGACTGAGGGCCTCATTCAGCTTTGCCGCCCCGGGCCTCTGACGGGCTTAGTCCGCCACTGGTCGCAGAAAGTGCTACTTAGATTTCGTCTACTTAGAGCCTTAGCTATAGTATCAAAGGATGTGTTGTCGAAGGCTCCTTCGATATCGAGGAAGGCCGCCAGCGCAACTCCTTTGTTTAGTGCTGCGCCTTCCAGCTTGAGCACCAGATTGTGCAGTGCCGTCTCAGTGTATTTGCCCGCCTGGTACGCATGCTGATAGGAGCTTAGTGGTTGGCGTTGAAGATAAGTTTCCCTTATCACCCTGTCGACAATTTTCTCCATTGTCTTCAAGGCAAAAGACGAGAGACTTATCGGCCTGAAAGCTTTAGCCGAGGTGTAGTCCGAACGCCCTGGCTTGGGTATAAATGTTATATTGACATTCCTCCAGACAGATGGGATATAACCATGTACGAAGGAAGCCCTGAATATTTTTCATAATAAGGGAGTGACCAGGTCGCAGCCCTCCCGTAACATAATGGGATAGATCCGGTCTGCTCCAGGGGACTTGTATGGTTTGAACGATCCTATCGCCTCCCTAATTGCTTCGTGATTAAACACGGCGTTTGCTTCTGTCCAGGCAGCTTTGGTCGCTTTAGAAAGTGAGCCTGTTGGTTGCCCAGCAGTAGCTGTATTCCCATTTGAATAAATGATTGTGCCTGGGAAGTGTGCCTGGAGCAATATTATCAAGGTTTCTTCCCTAGACTGTGTGAAAGAGCCATCGGTTCTCCTAATAGATGCGAGATCTCCCGATGTGCCCTTTAATAAAGCCTTGTGGATCTTTACTGAGTCTCGAATGTCTTCGATACTCTCGCAGAAATTCCTCCAGCTGTTTCTTTTTGCTCGTCTGATCGCCCTGTTATAGGTGGTTAGCGAGCCTTTATAACTCTCCCAGTTGCCGCTCTTCTTGGCTGCGTTGAATAGCTTCCTAGTGGCGGATCTCAACTTAGAGAGCTCATTATTCCACCATGGAGTTTTCCTGTTGCGCGTCCTCATCAGAAGGGGCAGTTATTGTTGTAAGCAGCAGTAACCGCCTCCGTAAGGAAGTCCGCGGATAGTTCCACATCCATCGTAGATTTGATTGAGTGCATGGAACCCTTCAGTACGCTACTGAGTTCGCCCCGAAAGCCTGCCCAGTTTGTATATCTGGGATTCCTATATGTACTCACTCTTTCCAAAGACTCACCCACCATAAAGTGAATGTGTCTGTGGTCTGAGCACGATGGCTCATCTGAGACCCGCCAGTAACTCACGTAATTGGCAACGTGTTGAGTGGCCAGCGTAATGTCTATAACCTCACGTATCCTACCGTTGTCGAAGGTAGGATCCGTGCCGCGATTTAATATGTCCAGGTTAGTAGTTAAGAGGTAATCAAAAAGGTATTCGCCCCTTTTGTTCACTCCGCTACTGCCCCCGGCATCATGATGGGCGTTCGCGTCACATCCTATGATGATCTGCAGACCGCTCCTGTTAGAGTGACCCACAATATCCTTGAGTTCTTTGGATGGTGGTGGGTCCCTGGAGTCGTAGGGGAGGTATGCTGAGCATAATATGATTATGCTTTTGCTGCCCCCCCTTCTAATAGGTATTTTCACCACTGCCAGGTCTCTCGACGACTTGTCTGTGAGAGGAAAGCAGTTAGTGTTTTTGTTGTAGACTATACAGGTCCGAGGGTCACCGTCCACATCACTGCATGCAATGTTGTAGCCAGCTGCCGGCAAGCCCTGTATAGCACCGTTATTCGCCCATGGCTCTTGTACAAGAGCCACGTCAACACCTTGGGTGGCCAGCACCCTGCAAAGGACTGCCGAGGCTGCCCTACTATGATGCAGGTTGCACTGTACCACCCGCATCTTGTGGTTGCACCTGCTGTTGTGAGTCAGCAGGAGCCTCCTTTTTTGAGCCAATCTCCTTGATTTTAATACGGCCAAAGCCGTAAAATAGGGACATGCCCTTCTCTTTCAGCTGCATGAGCGACCTCTCGTCAATGCTGAGGGCAAGGGTTTGACCGTTCTGGTCAACCTTCCTACCCATCACTTGCCAAGAGGTCACCTCAATTGGCTGATTTTCAATCTCCATTCTGCGGAGCACCTGTTCCGGTTCCCTAACATCGTTAGGAACCCAGAATGTGATCCGCTTAAATTTGGGAAGGTCCTTCTCCTCAATTGCCTTGAGGTTGCGCCCTTCCCAAGCCTGCAGCCTGGCGACAGCATTCGTCAGCCATAGGCTGGTGGCTTCGTTGGCGCAGGTGATCTTGATTAGACCCCCTGCCGCCCTTACACCCAAGAACTGAGGTGGGCAGTCGCCTTTAGGACTTTTGTCCACCTCTGTCAAGATTGCATCGCAAATAGAGGAGGATTCCTCCTCCGTCAATTTGCCCTCGGGATAGTTGCCCAGTACCACCGCCATGGTGATCCCAGCCAACTTATCCCGGTATGAGGGTTCCTGCGGCTCCCTCCTTTTTTTCCTCTGGGGTCCCTGCCCAGCCGGAGAATCCTCCGATCGCTGCCGTTTCGGCAGTAGACCAGTTGGGTCCGGCGTGTGGCATTGCCCCCCAGAAGATGTATGTTCTGGTGATGCCAATTTTCCAGAGTGTCCAGAAACCTTTGGCAGTGCAGCGGCAGTCTGAGTCCGCTCCTTGGAGCCCCCCTGTGTCCTGACCGCTGTCCCGCCTTCAGTTCGTTGCAAAGGAAGTTGCAAATGTGGTACTCGGGTGTGCTCCGTGGAGTTCCCCGATTCCGTTGCGGCCTTCCTAGCTTTGGCCCTCTTTCTTTTGGCAGCGCCAGATTTTCGTTTGCTAGGCTGCACGGTCATACCGACAACCTTGGCAGTTATATCTTCAACAACATTGTCACCGGCTGTCTGGGGCATTGTTGTTGACGATTGAGAAGCCGAAGTTTCAGTGCTGGACGAGGTACCTCCAAGGAGTTCCCTCTCCAGCTCTGAGCTGATGGTTATTGCATCAGAACCACAATCTCCTTCTTCGTCTGATTTTTTTAATTTGGTCCATAAATAGATCCCACGAGTGTGGCGGGAAAGAGGAGGTCCATCCTGACAGAGCCCCCATATCAGGACAAGGCTATGTACAACTGGGTGCGCCCGGTGCCCAGAGGAGATCGTTCAAGATCACTAAGATCACTTACTAATTCTATATGAATGGCTTTGGTCGCCAAACATATAAATACTGCAATATACCCTTTAAATGTTATTTTGCCTCTCCCTTTCAATAATTTTAATGTGATAGGGCCCGCGTAGTCGATTCCGCAATGGGTAAAGGGTTTGGAAACTGCGACCCGTGGTTTGGGCAAATCTCCCATCAGCTGAGTTAAGGGTCTGGCTACTAGCTTACGGCATGTTATGCATTTGTGTAAATGTTTCTTTACAGCGTTAGTTCCATTGAGGATCCAATATTGTTGACGAATGTGTGACAAAGTTAGTGTTGGTCCACCGTGTAGGGTGTGTAAATGTGCCTCTGAGATAATTAACGCAGATAATGGACTCTGGTGTGATAAATATAATGATGGGGAATTTCGCTTCATCAGCGAGCGATGAATTCCTCAACCTTCCCCTTACTCTAAGGATGCCTTTCTTGTCTAAGAATGGATTTAATGAGTCCAGTCAACTTTATGTCAGTTATTTCGCAAGAGAACTCTTGTTCTTGAACCAGTTTGATTATGAGATTCCTGGCCTCTCTTAGCTCTTGTATGTTTATGTAGTTTGTCCTTAAAGGTACCTTCCGCTGCATGAGCTTACGGAAGCGTAGACAATACGCGACTGTTCTTAACAACTTCTGCAGATTGTTTGTTTTTGATAATATTTGTTCTAATGTATCATTTCTTTCCAACGTAAATACTTTTATATGATTATTTAATTCTTGTTCCGTTGGTTCACTGTGTGTGACATACTCGATTTCCTTCTGGCTGAGCCACTCTGGACCTTTCCACCACAACGTGAAGTTCGTTAATTTCGATGGATCTAATCCACGAGAGGCGCAATCCGCAGGATTCTGCTTTGATTTTACGTAGTGCCATTGACTTCCTGGTATTAAATTGTTAATCTCGCGTGTTCTATTATTTACGAAAGTGCTGTATTTTTTTTGTTACCTTGTATCCATGCCAGTGCAACCTTTGAGTCAGACCAGGCATGTATATCAACCCTTCAATGTCAAGGGATTCCACTGTGCGGGTTAGTAATTTTGCCAAGAGGACGGCTGCGCAAAGCTCTAAGCGTGGCAGGCTCACCTCTTTGTTTAGAGGGGCCACCTTTGTTTTTGCAGAAAGCAACTGGACTTTTACCGACCCTTGGTGGTCGATTATTCGAGTATAAACGACGGCTGCATATGCCTTTGTCGAAGCAACGCAGAAACCTTGGAGTTCTAAGATCCCGCTTGTTCGAGCTATATGAACCCACCTGGGAATTTCAATATTTTCCAGATCAGGGAATTGGCTTCTTAATTTTTTCCATTCTCCTTGGATTGGACCTGGTAACTCTTCATCCCATAATAAATTCGCCTTCCATAATGATTGGAACATTAATTTTGCTTGAATGATGCATGGAGCTAACCAACCTAGTGGATCGAATAATTGTGACCATTCTGAAAGTACCACTCTTTTGGTTGGGATTGTAGTCTGTTGATCTATATTGACTTTGAATGTGAAGGTATCTCTGTGTGGACACCAATATATACCTAAGGTTTTTACCTTACTGTCATCTGACAAGCTTAGGAGACTTTGTTCCTTTTCCGACTCTTGAATGCCCATCCAATTGAATTCTTAAGTCCGTGGCCGATTCGATGGTATCTGCACCTGACAACAAATCATCAACATAGAAGTCTCGTTTGAGCACTGTTGCCGCTCTGACGTAATTTTGTTCCTCGTCGTTGGCCAATTGATGTAAGGTTCGTATAGCTAAGAATGGGGCAGGCTTGGTGCCGTATGTTACTGTGGAAAGGTTAAATTGTTGAAGACTGGACTGAGGCGCTTCCGTCCAGAGGATTCTCTGGTAATCCTGGTGACTTTCGACAATTCTAATCTGTCTATACATCGTTTCTATATCAGATGATATGACAAACTTGTGCTTTCTCCACCTAATGAGTATAGACATGAGGTCTTGTTGTAATTGTGGCCCCTTTAATAAGGCGTCATTGAGACTTACTCCTGAGCTAGTAGGACGCATCAAAGACCACTCTTAATTTTGTTGTAGTGCTGTCTAATTTTAGAACAGCGTGGTGAGGAAGATAGCACGCATTTTGAGCGTTAAATGCTGGTCTCATATGATCAAGATTTTGGTATTCATCGATGAATGCTTGGTATAGTTATTTGAATTTATCATCTCGATTGAGTTTTCGCTCCATCTGTAGTAATCTAGACATGGCTCTCCCCTTAGAGTATCCCAACTGGTTTATTTTTTCATTGAAAGGCAAGTGAACCGTGTACCTTCCTTCGTGATCTCTTGCAACCGTTTGTGAATAAATCTGTTCAGCTAGGTGTTCTTCACTTGAAGTTTCGTTCTTGGTTGTTAGCTCCTCAAGTTCCCAGAATCTTTTTAGTGAATCGTCGATATCTACCAGGGATACGTGACATTTAATTTCTGCACTTGGAACGCGGATCTTCCCTGATAACATCCCCCTCAGTTCTGTTTTTTGGGCAATGGGATAACCTCTGCTTCCCTTAATTATCCCTTCTTGGATGATGTCATTATATACCTCGACACCAAAAATAATATCAATAAGTCCAGGACTAAGCGCGTTAGGGTCTGCAAGTGGAGGCTGGTTAAGTGAATCTATTTCTGTATTATCTATTCGAGTATCAGGAATAGGTTTTGATAATGATTTGAGAACGAATGCTGAAACCGATAACCTGAATGATGAGGGATATATGGAGCTTATTTGAAATGATACCTTGCTTTTCGCAAGACCTGCTTTGATGTCTGCAACACCTGTTATTACAGCAAAGACCTTAGACTTTTTCAATCGTAGTCTTTGTACAGCATCTTCCCTTATGAAACTAGATTGGGACCCTTGATCGACCAGGGCTCTCAAATTTTCTTCTCTTCCCTCTGCATTTTTTACTTTGACTACTACCGTTGCTAATAGTCCGCTAACGTCACTAGAACCTGAATTGTACGCCTGAATGTTTGTTTTTGGGATTGAATCAGAATTCTCTACTGAATGATTATTTGAAGTGCTGGGCTTTGGATAATTGATCATGCTCTTTGGTTTGTTTATCTCGCTCCTGTTTTGGCTGTATGATGATTTGCTTTTGTTCATCTCTTCATTCTTCGCCTTTCCCCATTGAACTTGCTTGTTGTGGCTTTCCATATGTAGTAAGGTGTTGTGCGTTGCACTGTTGCATTTTTTGCATGCTTTCTTGCTATTGCATTCAGACATGCTATGATTCGGTCGTAAACACAATTTACACAGATTGCAATTATTTAAAAGCTCTTGTTTTTGAGAATGACTTGACTGTATAAACTTGACACATTCATATAGCTTATGGTTTCCCCTACAAGCTTCGCAACGGCTGTATCCTTTTATGTGATAATTTTTGAGATTTGACTTACCGTGTAATTTGAATTTTATTCCTCCTTGTCTGTTATTTGATTGCGCTGGAGTTTCCTTATTTGGTCTAATATTTTCGAGGGCCTGAAATCTTAGCTCTAAGAAGGCCAAAAATTCGGAAACTTTTGGTATATCTCTAGGAGACCTTAGAGAAAGTTCGTATAGTTTCTGAGTATCCTTGTCCAATTTTTTAGACAATATATGTACAAGAATTGCATCCCAACTTTCAACTTCCATACCTAAGTTTTTTATTGCAAACAAACACTCATTGGTTGTATCATGAATTTGCGGAATCGTTCGCATCCACTTGTGTTAGCAATGTATTTAATTGTGCTCGCACTAATAGGCGCTTATTTTCATACCTGTTAATTAGTAACTCCCATGCTGTATTGTAATTTTCATTTGTTATTGGCAGGTGCCCCAACAACTGTGCTGCTTCATCACTTAAATTTGCCTTTAAATACTGCATTTTTTGAACCGTACTTAGATTTTCGTTGGTATGGACTAGCTGTGCAAAGAGATCATGGAATTGTCTCCACATATTATAATCTCCATTAAATTTCGGGATTGATATTGGAGGAAGCTTAATCTTGGCTCCGATCGGCTTGTCTCTATTAGTACTTTGATTTTCCCTGTGCTGATTCTCTTGTTGTGTTCTGGCAGACAACTCTTGTAATTGAATGACTGTATTTTGGTATATGTCCTCTGCTTCTTCATATTTTTTATTTTCAAAATATTCATGCCTTAATTCCTGTGGGCTGGCAAATTTAATTAACTCGTTGTGATTGTGTTCAATCTGTTTCCAATAGTTTTGTAGTGTTTGTATCTTTTGTTGATAATATATTGTAGATTTTGAACTATCTACTTCGTTCTCTAAAACTTCTACTATTCTCAATAGAGCTGCTATTTTACTTATTTGTACCCTTAAAGTGTTTTGTAGTTCTCTGTTGACAAGAACTCCTTCATTGCCTTTTAGATTAAAGGTTACTGTTTTTTCCCGATGGTCGCGAATCATCTTGATCCTGTTTAGTATGACTACTACTGGTACCGGTTTGCTGTTCCGCTGTGTCCGCTGTATCCATGTGATCCTCACTTGAAAAATCGGTTTCTTGGCTTAACATCTGATGATATTTTTCCGAAATCAAGTCTCTAGCAGATATGTATGCTGCGTGTACCTGTTCAGCAAATCTATTCACAAAGTACTTGTGATTGGGATCTTGATTTTTGTACTCTTGGAGTTCAACGTCTTTCAAATGGAAGTCTGTCCATAGTTCCTCTAATTTGTGTAATTTTTTTTCACAATAATCCTTAGTTTTCCTTTTCTCGGAATCCTTATTGTAATTGATTTCCACTCTTTGTATTGACTCACCTAGCTCTTGTTCTTTTACTAAATCTTGGGCAATGTTACTCATTTTATTTTTGAGAACCGTAGGCTTGATTAGTGAGTTAAAGTGTCAGGGAGAACGGGTAATGTTTAAAGGATTATTTCTTATTTTAACTTGTACCGAATTTATTAGGTAAACCGTTTTAAACTTGGTAAACGAACGACTATTCGGAACTTGCGCGGTATAAATGAACACTTTACAGAGAAATTTATTATAGGGCTTTTTTTGAATATTAATGGGATAATAATAACAATCGAACTTTATTGTGTTAAAAAAATGTAAAAAATATTAAAAAATGAGAAATATGTAATATATTAGAAATGTTTGTAATATATATTGAAAAATTTAAAATTGGAAAACAATTTGTAAATATATATTTTATTTTAATGATTATTTTTTGTTTGGTATTTGATAACTAAATTGCTTTTTGTTTTATTATATATCTTTTGAAAATATACTTTAATTTTTATATTTTGAGTACTTATCTTAAATTCGGTATGATTGTTTTGTTGAACGGATGATGATGATGATTGTTGATGTCCTGTATAGACTTCTGTTGTTGAATTCTGAAGACCTTTATTGTTGTCCTGTGTGGACCTCAGTTGCTGGCTTCTTTGGACTTCTATTGATGTTCTGTGTGAACTTCTGTTGCTGGATTCTGAAGGCTTTTATTGTTGTCCTGTGTGGACCTCTGTTGCTGGATTCTGCGGTCTTGTATTATTTTTTTCCTGTGTGAACTTCTGTAACTGTTCACTTGTTGATTTGGTGGCGCCTTAATAAAATAATTGCCCGCTGATCAGCTGCTGATGTGTATTGTAGTTTAGATAATTATTTCAACATCTGTAATCCGCACTTTATTTTTTTTCTCATTACTTAATTAGTTCACATTAATGGTAACTATGTAGGCCATCACCATTTGCAAATGTAAACAAAAACTTTTAAAAAACTTTTATCTTTTTTTTAAAATGTACAAAATTCTAATTTTGTCGTTTATTTTTGCACTTTAACGACCACAATTTTACAAAAAGAGATTGTCTCAGAATTTCTCGAATTTAAGTGAAAACTGTAAAGTACTTTTTTGCTGGCTTCAACTTCACTAATAAAAGAAAAAAACTCGAAGGACCACTTTTGTTCCGGGAACATAGAAATATTTAGGAAGTTAACAAAAACAACTTTTTTCTAACAACAATGTTTAATTTGACTTATGTGGATACCGAACGGGTTGAAATCTAGACAAGTACTGGTTAATTAATTTAATTATAACTTACATCTAGGTGCAAATATTCTTATGCATAAATCGCTTAATTAGCGCAATTGATTTGCGCGTGCATGGTGTTCATTTGCACCGGCAGGTTTCCATAAATGTAGAAATTCCGTCTGGCGGATATCTGCCGCATGCGGGTGTCAAATTATAAATACGTATCAATATTTGAAATGGCAAAAAAATATAAAAATTTAAATTATTGTTCTTGAACAGATATCCATCGAGCCAGGGCACACTGCGAAGACGGCGATAACCACACCGTTCGGCCTATATGAATTCGATTATATGACCTTCGGGCTCTGCACTGCAATGCAGGCCAGACCCTACAGCGTTTTAGGGCCGAAGGTTCGGATTTTGTTTGCGAGTTTGTATTGATAAAAATAACATTGAAACCAGGCCAACTAATTTTATTTTATTTAAATGATTTGCAAATTTTACACTTTTTACGAATCGCTAACAAATTTGACAACTGTCATCAACTGGGCTGATTGTGTTTTGAGTATTCCGCGGACGGCTCTGTAGCTTGCCTCAAGCAAAGCTTTGAGAGATTAGCTTTAAAACCAGCCTGGATGTGTTTCGGCCCTTATGCATGAGATCCTACGTGGCCACGATTACGTTTTCTCCTATGTCGACGATGTCTACATAGCGTCAGCAAATGTCGAAGAACATCGAGAGCACCTACGCGAAGTCTTCTCTATTTTCCAGAATCATGGCCTTACCATAAACGTGTCCAAGTGCCAGTTCGGCCAAACCGAAATAAAGTTCCTGGGTCACGCGTTTATCAAGGACGGCATCAGACCTCTGGACGAAAAGGTTGCGACAGTCAAGAATTTTGAATGTCTAAAATTGGGAAAAGGCTTAAGACGATTCCTAGCCCTCATCACGTTTTACCAAAGGTTTATACCGCATGCGGCAGAAAATCAGATGGTTCTCCCGGAAATGATACCAGGTAAGAAAAAGAACGATACCACGCAATTGGACTGGACTCCGGAAACGCTCGAGGCATTCGAAAGATGCAAAAAAGACCTAGTTGAAGCCACACTGTTTGCACACCCGTGTCCGGACGCCGAACTAGCTTTACCTGTCGACGCATCCGACACTGAAAAACCTATTCTGTTAATGTTACTGTAGAAATTTTAGTTAACGTGAAATAGTTGTTCTTACAAATTCTTATATTTCACAATACTATAAATAAAGTCTCTTTAATTCTGATAAAAAAGTTTGAAGGTAGGCATAAAAAACTGGTAAAATTAGTACATCTTGAACGGATAGAACTGTTTTAAAAGGCACCGAACAAATTATTTTATTGTCGTGAGATGTGTAAGATGCGCGTGGATGAATCGGTAAACGCGTTAATCTAAAACAAAACAAAACAGGAGTTTATCTAGGGAGGAAGGGTTGCGGGTTCAAACCCCGGACAGGCAGCTCGACTTTTTTTCTCTCCTTTCTACATCCGTTGTAAAGAATTACAAACAATTATTTCATCCTTTTTTGTGCATTTGGTTTTTTTCTGTAGTCGGTTTTTAAAAATTTATTGAGTACATCAACTAAAAAATATAGTTATCAGCATATTATTATTTAGTATCTGTAACAATAAAATATTTTATGTAAATATTTAGTTCTATACGACTATAGTGGAAATATTTGTAACTCCAACAATTTTTTCTGGTCATGAGAAGAATTTTTTTTAATAACGACAACTAAATATATTTATTTGATGCCGTATTTGATTAACTAAAAATTTTAGTAATATTTTGGTTGTAGTAACTAAAAATCTCTCTCAGTGGAGCGTGCCATTGGGGCAGCGCTACACCAATCCGAAGGAAAAGACTTCAAACCACTCGCTTTTTTTTTCTAAAAAAACTCTCAGCCACGGAGAAGAAATACAGCACGTCCGATAGGGAAGAGCCTTCCATGTAATGACGGGCCACAAACCAGTAATGTTTGCTTTCCAATCAAAGCCTTCTACATTTACAAGCCATGCCCTACGAAATCTCACACTTACATTCAAAGAAAATGGCTCTTCAATTTATCTGTCAGAATGGACTTCAGTCAGAATGGACTTCAATTTAGCTGTGAGAAAAGCAATTTTTTAACTTAGTTTTTGGAATAAAAAGTGGTAAAATATTGTATTTTATCACTTTTTAGTGCACACGGATTATCAGTGATAAGTTATTTAGTGATCTGACTCCATAAATTAAAAAAAAATTAGTGGTTAAGTGTATTTTAAGAGTGTTAATTGATTAGGTGACGTTTTTGTTTACATTTGCGGTGGTTTTTTCGTGTTAATTTAGGGAAAAAATGTTGAATTTGTGTAGTAATGGAATTAAAAGTGAATTTAAAGTAGTTAAAAATTATTATAGAAGAGTTATTAAAAACATAAGTGCAAGTACTACCACACAAAATGAATAACAATAACTTTTTCACTTTTCCTTCACATTTTTCTGCACTTATGTTTTTAATAACTATTCTATAATAATCTTTAATCACTTAAAAAGCACTTTTTATTATATTACTACACAAATTCAACATTTTTTCCCTAAATTAACCCGAAAAAACCACCGCGAATGTAAACAAAAATGGTCACCTAATCAATTAACACTCTTAAAATACACTTAATCACTCACTTCTTTTTAATTTTTTTTTATTAAATCACTAAAGCACTAATCACTGATAATCCATGTGCACCAAAAAGTGATAATATACATTATTTTACCACTTTTAAGTGCAAAAACAAAGTTAAAAAATTGTTTCGTACGGCTTCGGCAATGTTAATTCCACAATTTTGGCTCTTCATACACATCCATGCACATACCTGGGGCATGGCTTGTAAATGTAGAAGGCTTTGTTTCCAATAAGTTTCGGACACAAGTTCGCCCCGACGGACACGACACCTCGATTACAACAGCCAATTCACCACTGACATAGGGCACATAGCGGGGAAGGAAAACGTCGTCGCCGATACGCTGTCACGGGTAGAGTCGACTTCCACTAACCTGAAATTATTCGATTACCGATTCGATTATTAGCGGAACAACAATTGCAAACTGACCACCCGATCGAGTTGTCGCGAGTTCGATATTAATTTAAAAATTCTTTCGCCCTTTCCTCCCTGTGATTAATCTTTTAACTACTAAGATTAGTCTCCCAGCGGGAAATAAAGCAACTGCTTCCACTGGAAACTTTAGTGATGCGCTTCCCGAGTATTACGAAACGGAAGTAGGTTTGGTGCGAGCTGCGAATTCTCTTTGTACGTGACAATTCGCTGTGGATTTGCTTTGATTTCAGTTTTCATCGGTCTGCGCATCTAATGAGTAGTGATTTGTGAAGGAGCATAACTGGAAGTTTTTCTGTGAGAATATCAAAATATATTGTTCAATGCTCAAAAATGCTCTGTTTTTAAGTATGAAATATTTACTCTCTCTTCAACTCTTTTCCTTCCCCTTTTTTTAAAAAAAGCTTAAAAGCTTCGCATATCCAAACAGAACCATAATCGCAAGTGCTTCCTGCTGCATCCATTTAACAAGCTTCAGAAGCGCGTTTAAGGAAAGAAAGGGGAAGCTCATCTTTCTGAGGACATCCCCATGTAAAATTGCAATGAAGTGGAATGGAACAGGCAAGCACTCCGTGCTTCCAAAGAAGCACATTAACTGCCGTGTGGAAGCGCTCTTCTTCCCCGCTGGGCTTTTAACTATTAAAACAAGTTCTAAATTAAATTTCCGCGAGTGATTTATGTATAAGTGTTAAGTTATATATATAATTCTAAATCTATAACACTCTGTTTTCGTTACGGACTTTGAACTTTCGTTATTTTATAATTTCATAACCGCTCAAAATTTCATAATGAACAAGTGTAATAAGAGCCGCGTTCCTTTTCTGCTCTTTTTTTACTCGTATTTACTTGGAACTACTCCTGCTCTTACAGAGAATACATAGGTTTTACTCATATCGACAAATTTTGCGTTCCTTTAATTTTTTACTCCGGAGTACTTAAAAGTAGAAAAGGAACACGGCTAAGAATTGCTCAGCTGACTTTTCAGACGCTGAAGAAATAGAATGGGTAACGTGTAACGGAGTATGTGAAAGCTCTTTCCACGCTTCGTGCATTGGATTTTCCCGCCCGGCCATCCGATTCTTGAAATAGTATCGGAGAGCTTTCAAGTTCTACTGCTCTGATTGTAAGTCCATCAATCTGTCGCATATATTGCTAGCCATTAAGTCTAAAATTACAACGTTATAAATTTGAGTAAGACTATCAGCAATATGAGAACAGACCTCGAAGCTCGCAGTGAAAAAACTCTTAACATGGAGAAAATCACACATCTTCTCTTGGAGAACGTTGATGAGCTTTCGCATGCAGTCGATCGTATAGATAATAATTACCAAAGTTACTCCAAATACTTTGAATTAACTAAATCTAGATTAGACAATTTATTCATTAATAATGCATCGGAAAATGACTCTATGATCGACCACCTATCGAAAGTTATGAGATTTGAACTGAATTCTATTAGCTCGTGCATTAAGGGCGTGCATAACTTTTTTAGGCGAAAACAATTTTTTTTTTGAAATTATTTTTTGAAGCGACTGTTTACTTTAGTCAAAATGTTTTTTTATAATTCAATAACACAACCATTTAACAACATTTTCTGAAATTTTGGTAAAAAAATATTAATTATTAAGGCAGCAACCAGCCATTTGGTGAAATGCCTAAAATAATGCGGTGACCACGATTTTTCGGAGTTCGTTCATCTAAAAAAAAATATTACGTTCTGCTAACAGTTTTTGTGCTTGGGGCACGAATCTAATTAAATTATGACGATTTACTACATATAGTGGAGGAAGTAAATGAATCACTCTGCGGTAAAGACGTTATATTTGTCCTAGGTGATTTTAACCGGCCGAATATATCTTTCATCCCCGACGAGGAAGACAGCAACTTGCTTCCCATTAATGCCATCGATATAAAGCTTATCGACACTTTTTACGGCATTGATCTACGACAAATTATTGGGCAACCAAATTCCTGTGTTAAATGGCTAGACCTTGTTATATGATTTTTTTCTTTTCCCTTTACCTCACAATGTTGTGCGTAATATATATTTTGTATTTATCATTATATTTTTTTTTATTACCTTTTTATCTCACAGGTCTTGTTGTATGTCACGATGCCTTAGAATGGGAGTCCTTATATCAACACATTGGCATTATAGCACTCTGAACAGTCAAACATTCGGCACACTTTGGGGCTATTTCATTATTTTCAGAAACTAAAATTATTTTCAGAAACTAAAACTTTATTAAATTATTAATCCTCGGCCACTATTTTGGCTTTCACAACAAGTTACACAATTAAACACAGTTAAATTTTAATTCGCCACAATTTGGGGCTTTTACATTATTTTCAGAAACACTATCTGTTAATCATCAACCACTATTTTGTCTTTTACAACAATTCGAACAGTTATTTTCAGAAACTAAAATTATTTTCAGAAACTAAAACTTTATTAAATTATTAATCCTCGGCCACTATTTTGGCTTTCACAACAAGTTACACAATTAAACACAGTTAAATCTTAATTGGCCACAATTTGGGGCTTTTACATTATTTTCAGAAACACTATCTGTTAATCATCAACCACTATTTTGACTTTTACAACAATTTCTTTTTCACTAACCGCGGTTCGTCGTTAAAACACATTTAAAAACCACCCACTGGTGGTTATGACAAAAAAAAAACTTTTAATAATCCGCCCGCCGACCAAAATACTCTATTAAACCACCCGTTGGTGGTGACGACTTAATCAAGACTCTTCTATTTTAAAATTCACCGCCTCCAGCTGGCCGTGGTTCGTAAACCCAAAAAAATATCATGCCGCGAAAAAGTCACAGCTTCACCCAAGCCAAAATGTCCGAAAATGCAATTATGCATCTAATATGCCCGAAATGCACTTATGCATTTTGTCTCCGGAAAGATCCCAGACGAAAATCAGACACCTGCGCCTGATAAGATAGGTCTTGGAACATTTTTTGCGTTATTTGCCTTGCCTTGGAGTCGGGAGTCGAAATACGCGAAATGCAAGTGTGCATTTTGGCTGGGAAAATATATGGACGGGTTTCAGACGAAACCTGATACCTCTGATAAGATTTTTAAACCTTCGCACGGAGCTGGTGGCGGTTTTTTATTTTCTTTTATGATTAGAAAAGATTTTTTTTTCTTTGGTTTTTATTTCTTATATTCTTTGATTTATTTCCCGATATTCGAATTTTGAGAATTTTAGGGTTTTTAAGGGACTTTAGACTTATTTGTAACTAGGTTATCGAAAGGGGATTTTTCGTTCGTAACAACTCCTTGGTAGCGGCGGGAAGAACAATGCTGCGGCGCGAAGCAAGTGGGCATTGTTCTTAGTGATTAGTGGCTCAGATGTGCCGAGTTGGCAATTTGTTATGGTTTTTGTCTTTGGTGAGAAAGGGTTTTACCACAGACTTAACTATCTGTAATACAGATGTTCCGCTTCATACAAAATTTTGGCACCAGGAAATTGCTGGGTAGGATTTGTTTCGATTCCTAAGGCGAAGCTTTAGAATACACATTCCACAAAGCTCTCCACGCATTTCCCCAAGTTCTCTGTTGATTGACAAAGGAAGAGAGGAAGGGCAGGGTGGCTACGGAGCTTCATTCCACACGGACGAAATGTATTTTTTCGCCTGCTCCACCCCTCACTCACTTTGCCTTACCAGCCAGGCAGCAGACGACACAATTTTTTTTGAATAGCCAAGTGCTCACGCGCAGGATGGATTTTTTTGTTAATTGCCATTGTGGCAGGTCATGATTTTGTTTTTTTGTTGTTTTCAGGCATTCAATGATATTTCTCGGATGAAATGCAATATTCTATTTCGCTACATTTCGGATTTCCCGGCCTAAGATTTCAGGTGCGTGGGACATAATCTATTTGAATTGTATTTGATTAGCCAAGGGCTCAGGCGCAGGGCACCGCAGGATGGATTTTTTAATTTCTAATTTTTATATGGTTATTTGAAATGGTGAATTGTCGCAGGTCATCATTTTGCTGTTTTGTTGCATGCAGGCATATTATTTTTCCGATGAAATGGAACATTCTTTTTAGATTACTTTTCGTATTTAAGGCATTATGCTACATTTTGTTTCCGGCCGTAGATTTCAGGTGCGCGAAATATAATTTATACTTCGGAATCGAATAAAAAAAATGTTTTACAAATTGAATTTATGTCTTTATTACTTGAGTTTATAAAATTGACCAACTCTAACTTAATTCTATATTAATTATGCACCTAACAGGTGAAGACTAATTATGCTGATTTCTAGATTCCTATAGATTGTGAAAATTTTCATGGCTCAACGTCTAGACCAACGGTAGGCAACCTCCGGCCCGCGGGCCATCTACGGCCCGCGACAAGTTTCTATCCGGCCCGCGAGATGTTTAGAAGAAGTTATAAAAAGTATTTTTCGATGTTTGTCGTCTAGTTTAAATTGAATATTACATCCATTACATCTATTACACTATGCATCATTTCTTTTATCACCCCCATACACAAACCGGTTTTATAGACAAGGGGTCGCAGGGAAGTTTATTTTATCCTAATTTTGCCTCAGAAAATTTGTCAGACTCACCCATCCATCACCGTAACACAATTATAACATCATTCTCGGGGGTATGAGGAAAGTATGAGTAACTCGCCATCTCATTCGCGTTTCGTTGCAAGAAAAAGAGACAGAAAAATGAATATTTAGAGGGTTATACCTACATTATACACAAACCTGTTTGAGTGGAGGACCGAGTGTTGGATAGTGTGTTTTACCCCATTAAAGGGGTCACTTCAAATGCAGACAAAAAATATAGTGTTGGTTACGACACGATTATAAAATGAATTGGCAAGAGGTGCCTTCAAATTAGGCGAGGGGCGATTGTAATGCCACAAACCAGCAAATTAAAGAAAGAAGCTTATATGCATTAAACTGCCTCAGAGTAAGTAAGAAATCTATGCCTCCACGATGTATATTTATATTTTACAATCTCACTTCACCTAATTTCAATTTGGAACCTTTGCTGCCTCAACAAAAGTAAGAAATGCCTCTCCAGTTCGTATTTAAAATCTCACCTCGTCTCAGCTCAAATTGGATATTTTACTGCAGCAAAAAAAATAACAAATGTCTCTCGTATTTACAACCTCACCTCACCTCGCCTCATTTTAAGTTGAATTTTACTGCCCCTAAAGAAGTAAGAAAGAAGAAACTCTTGTCTCTCCACTACGTAACTACAATCACATATCAAAAAAAACTGATTTTGTGATCTTTTGAATTATTTTTTTGCTCCCCACCGAAATTCGACGCTGTTTCCATTTTCAGCTATTCTTGGTTTATCCCGAGTTTGAATGTCTATTTTGACGGGGTATAAAAAAACTGTGTACACCCATTTTTTAGGCCTGATTCTGACTCGATGTGATCTATTTATCCCTAACGGTATAGGAAAATTGTTGCATCAATGCAATGGTTTGTGTATGATGTAGGTATAACCCTCTAAATATTCATTTTTCTGTCTCTTTTTCTTGCAACGAAACGCGAATGAGATGGGGAGTTACTCATAGTTTCCTCATACCCCCGAGAATGATGTTATAATTGTGTTACGGTGATGGATGGGTGAGTCTGACAAATTTTCTGAGGCAAAATTAGGATAAAATAAACTTCCCTGCGACCTCTTGTCTATAAAACCGGTTTGTGTATGGGGGTGATAAAAGAAATGATGCATAGTGTAATAGATGTAATGGATGTAATATTCAATTTAAACTAGACGACAAACATCGAAAAATACTTTTTATAACTTCTTCTAAACATCTCGCGGGCCGGATAGAAACTTGTCGCGGGCCGTAGATGGCCCGCGGGCCGGAGGTTGCCTACCGTTGGTCTAGACGTTGAGCCATGAAAATTTTCACAATCTATAGGAATCTAGAAATCAGCATAATTAGTCTTCACCTGTTAGGTGCATAATTAATATAGAATTAAGTTAGAGTTGGTCAATTTTATAAACTCAAGTAATAAAGACATAAATTCAATTTGTAAAACATTTTTTTTATTCGATTCCGAAGTATAAATTATATTTCGCGCACCTGAAATCTACGGCCGGAAACAAAATGTAGCATAATGCCTTAAATACGAAAAGTAATCTAAAAAGAATGTTCCATTTCATCGGAAAAATAATATGCCTGCATGCAACAAAACAGCAAAATCATGACCTGCGACAATTCACCATTTCAAATAACCATATAAAAATTAGAAATTAAAAAATCCATCCGGCGGTGCCCTGCGCCTGAGCCCTTGGCTAATCAAATACAATTCAAATAGATTATGTCCCACGCACCTGAAATCTTAGGCCGGGAAATCCGAAATGTAGCGAAATAGAATATACCATTTCATCCGAGAAATATCATTGAATGCCTGAAAACAACAAAAAAACAAAATCATGACCTGCCACAATGGCAATTAACAAAAAAATCCATCCTGCGCGTGAGCACTTGGCTATTCAAAAAAAATTGTGTCGTCTGCTGCCTGGCTGGTAAGGCAAAGTGAGTGAGGGGTGGAGCAGGCGAAAAAATACATTTCGTCCGTGTGGAATGAAGCTCCGTAGCCACCCTGCCCTTCCTCTCTTCCTTTGTCAATCAACAGAGAACTTGGGGAAATGCGTGGAGAGCTTTGTGGAATGTGTATTCTAAAGCTTCGCCTTAGGAATCGAAACAAAACCTACCCAGCAATTTCCTGGTGCCAAAATTTTGTATGAAGCGGAACATCTGTATTACAGATAGTTAAGTCTGTGGTTTTACCCTATTGTTGTTATTTTTCATTCTACTTTTTCTTTGGTTCTTCTCCTTTTAGATCAGAGGTTCTTAACCTTTTAGTGATGAGGGACCATTTGCCTAATTTTTTGTCTTGCGATGGACCACCAACTATTTGGCGGTATTATAAATTATTACGAGGTTGTTTTCTAAATAAAACACATATAATATTGTTCGAAAGCCAGCGAAAAATTTATATTAATTATATTAGTTAAAATTGGCTATATTTTGTAAGACCTTGGCGTTATTTTGTGCTTTTTTACTATTTTTTTCACCTAAGCTTTGTCGAAAAGTACCATATAAAGTCAATTTTAACATCAAAATTTGCTAATATCTTCAACAGCAAATGCCGTAAGACGAAAATTGTCCGTACATTATTCATAGGAAATTGTCCAAGCTTTCTAATTTTGGAAAAAAAAAATTGGTTAACTACTTTTTTTTGGAGAAAAAGGTAGTTGAAGTTGACATTTTTATTAAAAAAAATCAAAATTTTGACTTTTACTCTGGAAGTTGGCAAGGTGTAGAACCTTAACTTTTACAGTTTTAGATAGGTGGGAGTATTCTGCGTAAAAGAGTGCATTTTTTAAGCTAAGCTTGGCTCTTGGTTCTCGAGAATCTGGCAATAAATGGAAAAAAATGAAAAAAAAGCCGTTTCCTAATTTCTCGATAACGGTTCTGTGGAAAAATAAATGAGTGTCATTTTCGTTTTCAGCGACCTCAAATTAGGCTAAAAAACACTTTTCTTATTAGGTTCACGTAATTAAGCAAAAATTTGTAAACTAGTGTAATCTGTTCTTCAATGTCATTTGACATTTTTTGAATACGAAACTTCACTGTGTCGTTTGATAGTGGAATTTTACGGGTTTTCTATTGAGCTTGCAAGGTTTAATTAGAGATTCGTCGATTGTGTGTGCTTTTTTGGATTTGGCAATCAATTTTGAAATTTCAAATGATGCAGCCAATGTTTTTTCAGATACGTTATAACGTGCTCCGCTGGGTCCAAGTTTCATTTTTTTTAGATTTATTAGTTTGCCTTCGAAGAATTCTCGCAACGGTCACAATAATTTGGATGTACTGTTTTTAAATGACGTTCCAACTTTGCCGGCTTTAAAGCATCATTTACAAGAACAGTTGCGCATATTACGCATTGAGGTCTAGTCTCGCCATTTTTTTCTATTGTAAAGCCCAATCTAATATAATCGCTGTCATACTTCCGTTTCGGTGCCATTTTTCTAAAAACAAAATAATCCTATTATATGTACTTAACTATACGTGGGTCCTCCCTACTTAGTTACTTACATAATTTGAACTCGTGGTTAGATAAAAAACTTTGTAATATATAAAACTGAAGAAAAAACTGTAGGAGATTATGGCGGCAAAAATTAAAAAACAAATTAAATGTTTTAAACAAAACTAAATGTTCTTCTTTCGGCGTTTATTAGAAACTAACTATACAAATTTGTTTCTTATTAAATCTTTTTATAGTTGGTCTCAGTAGGCCGAATGCCAATTCTTCAACTACAGTAGTTGTACAGTGCCTTGCTAGGTATACTTGAACTTATATGCGATGCACATATCCTACAAAATAAATAAAATCTATAATACATAAGCGTTTGAATGACAAACCGCTGGAACTGGGTAGAAAGTAATTCGCAATTAAAAACAAACTTAGCAGATTTGACAAACTAACATGTGACGTGGTGTTATATAGTATTACAGTACCCACTTCGTCGTCGACCCGTTGCCATTTATTTAATCATTTTAGGATAATTTTAATAATTTTAGGATACCGTCGCGGACCACTTCGGGTGTTGTCAGGGACCACCAGTGGTCCACGGACCACCGGTTAAGAACCACTGTTTTAGATGAATCAAAAAGAAATTGAGCTACAACGGAGGTGGTTGGCCCAAGACGGGGCGTATTTGGACCAGCTGGAGGTACTCGCGGCGAGGAAGGAGGCTGTTTCCCGCCGAGAGGTTGCTGTAGCGGCGGACGCGGCTGCTAGGCGGGAGGACAGCGGCCGTAGCTGGGGCCCTCGCCAAGGATATGAGCCAGGAACTGTTTCACCCAGGGCCGGTGTATGCGGGCTTCGCCGCACACTGTATTAAAATCTAAATCTAGCGGAACTTAATTAAAAATTAAATGTGCTCATTTCTAAGTGAAACCGTATTTACATTGTAGCTTTGTATATATATATGTTAGGCCCGAAGACCGAAAACGCTCAGTGGACGGAAAAAACGGCCACATCGCGTTCTGGCTGCAGCCAAATGCACAGAACCCGTTTTGGCTGCTTTTAAACGCTCGCAACGCGTTCTGGTAATTGTCGAACGGCCAGAACGCGTTTTGTCATTATTCGAACGCTCAAAACGCGTTCCTTATGTTTGACGCGTATTATGTGCCACTTTCTACCTGCGTACAATAAGATTCATTTTGTACTTATAAAAGAAATGAATTTCGATTATTGTTCCACTTAACTTAATTGCTCCTTTAATCCCTCATGGGACATAGGGCGGAAACAGTTGCCCTCCAGCGGACTCTGTTTTGCGCGACAGCTCTCAGCTCTGACCAGGATCTCCCAGTTGTTGCGGCCTCTGCTAATAGAGCTCTCCTCCACGTTGTCGTAGGTCTTCCGACTCGACGGGATCCTTGCGGATTCCAATCAAGGGACTGTTTGGCTAGATTCTCGTTTTCGCGTCGCAAGGTGTGGCCAACCCAATTTCTTGGCCGGCAAGCGCCATAGTTCTTCATTTGAAATTCTATCTTGCCAGCGGATTTTTAGGATACGACGTAGGCATCTGTTGATGAAAACTTGTAGGCGCCCTGTGACTTTCCATGTTTCGCAACCGTACAAAAGAACTGCCTTAACGTTGGAGTTGAACAGCCGCAATTTGGTGTTAATTGAGATCTCCGTCGATCTCCATATGTGAGACAGGCATGCATATGCGCTTCGTGCTTTATTTATTCTGGAACTGACGTCTTCTTCTGCACCGCCATTTGCGGTAATAATGCTACCGAGGTAACAGAATTTATCTAGCAGTTCCACGTCACGGTTATTCAGCGCTGTGCGTTCAATGGTGTTTGCATTTATCCGCACTTATTTAGTTTTAGTCGGATTTAGCCTTAAGCCTGCTGAACTTCTTTCTGTTGCCAATTTGTTTAACAAGTTTTTGAGGTCCTGGTGTCTGTGGGCCAGCAAACAGATATCATCCGCGTAGTCGAGATCCTTAAGGCGGTCTAGCAATCCCCATTGTATGCCACCTGTTCTTCTATCTAGAGCGCTGACAAGAATGTCGTTTATTACTATAAGAAATAGTAATGGTGAAAGTAGGCATCCTTGTCGTACTCCTGAGCTCACCTCAAAGCTGTCGGATAATTTTCCATTATGGAGAACTCTGCATTTGGAATTGTTGTATAGAGCTTTTATCAATTCTATTATTTTGTCCGGCGGTCCACGTAACCGTAGAGCTCGCCATATAAAGCTCCTATTAACCGAGTCGAACGCTTTCTCACAGTCTACGAAAGCAAGGTAAAGTTGGGATCGGAATTCAGTAGACTGCTCCACTATGATTCTCAAGGTGTTAATGTGGTCTATGCAGGAGCGACCCTTTCTGACTCCAGCCTGCTATCTTCTAAGCGTTCGATCTACTGCCTCTCTTATACTTGATAATAATATGTGGGACAAGATTTTTCCCACAGTAGATAATAGACAGATGCCTCTCCAGTTGTCACATATTGTTAAGTCCCTTTTTTTGGTATTTTCACTATGATACCTTCCGTCCAATCCTCCGGAAAGGTACAGGTGTTCCATGCTATTTCCAGGATTGGCTGTAGCGCATCTGCTATGAGGCTTGAGTCGGCTTACAACAATTCTGGCGGGATGCCATCTTTTCCAGCTGCTTTACCATTGGCCATTACATGAATTGCGGTTACATTTTCTGTCTTGGATGGTGCACGAGTGGCGATTCTTATTGGCTGTGCATTTTTGTTATTTTCTTCAGCTTCCTGCGAAAAGGAACAATTCAGGGCGGCGAAGAAGTAGTCTCTCCATCTTTGGAGTTGCTCCTCGTCGCTGCACAGCAGCCTTCCATCCGCACTCTTCACGGCATGTTTTTTAGTAGAGGGCTTTCCCGAGAGCTGTTTAGTAATCTGGTACAGCACTTTACTGGTGCCTGTGTTTGCCGCGTTTTCCGCTTTCTCTGCGAGCTCATTTATCTGCCGTCTTTTATCACGCCGGACACTTCTCTTTACCTCCCGGTGTAATTGGGAGTATTCCCGTTTAAGTTGTTGACGTTTTTCCGGGTCGCTTGTAGAGTTCACGTTATTTTTGAGGGCCCTTCTGCGTTCTATTTTTTGCCAAGTTGTGTCCGAGATCCAGTGTTGCTGGTTTCTTTGGACATAACCGATGCTTGTTTCCGCTGCTGTTATTATTGCGTCCTTTGTTGTGCTTCACAGCTCTTCAGTATTTGTGTCGTCAGAAACGGTTTGCTGGTTTAAGATTTGTTGCAGATTTCCAGCAAATTCTCTCCTTTTAGTGCTCTCCCGCAGAAGGTCTACGTTAAACCGTCTACGGTTTATGGCATCGCGTTGGACGTTTCTTGTGTATCTTCTTGTGACAAAAGTAAGTTCCACCTACCATGAGTTGATGGGAACTACAGAAGTCAACGAAAAGCTCACCATTGTTATTGGTAACTTGACTTAGGCCTTGATTTCCAATTGTGTGTTCAAGGCCGGTGTTGTTGCGGCCGATCTGTGCGTTTAAGTCACCCATCAAAACAATGATGTCTCCCCTTGGAATAGAGCGAAAAACCTCATTCAGTCGCATGTAGAATTCGTCCTTGATGTCATCTTCCGCGTCTTCAGTCGGAGCGTAGCATTGGACTATCGTAGTACTTCTTAGTCTGCTACTTAGGCGCACGGTAATAATCCTCTCAGAAACTGGTGACCAGCTAATGAGGCTGGACCTGGCTTCCTTGATGAGTATTACGCCAAAGCCATTCCTACGATTTTCAGTTTCGTTTCTCCCAGAATATAAGAAGGACTCACCGCTTGGGCAGATATGTTCACCCGCATCGAGCCATCTGGTCTCACTAAGTCCCATGACCTTGATTTTATAGCGGTTCATCTCGTTGAGGACTTCATCCAGCCGTCCATCAGCAAACAGCGTTCTCACATTCCATGGTCCGATTCGTGTCCTGGTTCGAAAAGCAAAGGTCGTCGTCGTGTTGTCCATCCGGTTCCGAGGCATTGTTTGCCGATTCGTAGCAATTATGCGTTTTATGGGAGCGGGTTGCTAACCCTCAGCCCAACCGACTTAGAACTCTGTTTTGTGGCGCAGAGAGCCATTCGACCGTCAGAGAAAATGCTAGCATTGTCCAATTCAAAATTTCCACCAGCTGAAATCGGAACTAGTGTTGTAGTAAGAGTGCCCGATGTTGATCGCGGACGATTAGCTCCGAGAAACGTGCTAGCAGTTGTCACTCAGGTCGAGTCATCGGGTCTTTACAAATTAGGTACGAAAAATGGTACCTACTCTCGAACGTCTTTATGCTCGCAATGAATTTACAATTGCCGACGGTAATTTTGTTGAAGAAAGTGAGGTATCTGCGGAAAAAATTATTTCCTTACGATCAGCAACGACTCTATCTTCAGGGAGCAAACAAGGTTTTGTTTATTGTAAGTGCAAACGATATTGTATTGATAAAAAATGCACATGTCGCAATTTGAATGTAAAATGTAATTCGAAATGTCATTCAAGCAGTTCTTGTGAAAATAAGTAATGTAGCTATGTAAAGTAATTAAAAGTTCATAAAATCCTGTCCTTGGTATTTAATTGTAGTTGTCGATAATTGAATTGTTTTAAAGTAACTGAAAAGATCATGAATTTAAGTTTATTTTGTACTCCACAATAAGTTAAATGTGTGGTACAATAATCGAAAATCCATTTGTTTTATAAGTACAAAATGAATCTTATTGTACGCAGGTAGAAAGTGGCACATAATACGCGTCAAACATGAGGAACGCGTTTTGAGCGTTCGAATAATGACAAAACGCGTTCTGGCCGTTCGACAATTACCAGTACGCGTTGCGAGCGTTTAAAAGCAGCCAAAACGCGTTCTGTGCATTTGGCTGCAGCCAGAACGCGATGTGGCCGTTTTTTTCGTCCACTGAGCGTTTTCGGTCTTTGCGCCTAACATATATATTTATTAGTAAAACGAATAAACGCGTTGACAATATACAGATTGTCATAGGGTAAGCCCCTAAAAGTGGCAAGCGCGCATTGCATTGCTTCGTAATCACCAATTAGATTTCGAATGTAAAATATTCTTTTGCTGTGTTGTTTAAAGCCCTAAGTTGAAAATTTATTTGATTGTTGTTTGTTGTGTCCTTGAGCAATCGAGAAATGTATGTTTGAACAATTATTCACTTAATTATTTGTAGAGAATTCGCTTTTTACTGGTCCGTTATTCAGATTCTTGAATTCGGGCTGAGTTTTAAAAATGTATCCGCATGTATCCACCTTATTTTTACTTCTAAACTCTTTTATGGGTAATACTCCTTAGAATACAGTTGTCATCTCTTGCCCATATTTGCCCCCGATTTCCTTTAGATATAAGCACATTTATGTTTTAATTAAGTTCCGCTGGATTTAACTTTTAATACACTGTGCGCCGCCAAGGACGGGCCGCTGACTGGTAGTGTAGAGGCTGCGGATATTTAAACTTCGCGAGGAGGAGTCGCTGCTATGACTGCGGCGAAGGCGAAGGAGGAAGGAGAGGACCTGCCTGGAGGCCCCCATCACTTCTGTATTTCCTGTGCCACGGGGCACATTATTCCACCGAGTGTACCAGACGGCCTGACGATCGGCGTCGACAGGAGGCAGGGTACAGGCAGGCTTGCGACGCGGCCCGGGGTCGATTCAGGGAGGGGCGCTGCCTCAGGTGAGGTTTCTCCTTTTTTTTGTGTTCTCTCTCTCCCCTTTTTTTGTGTTTTTAATCGAGTAAAGTAGAAGTAAATAAGGAAAATGATAAAAAGGAAAAAAAATAAAAAAAATAAAATAAATAATAAAAAATTATAATCGAGAGAGAGAAAAAAAATGTACAACCAAAAAAATAAAAAGAACTTTGCTCTTATCTGACTTGTTTTATTTCCCCTCCGGGGTGTAGTTTGTGTAGGTTTGTTTTGTGTTTGATTTCAGCTCTATGGTGGTAGAGTAACTAGGCTACTTTTAAGCGGTAGAGTAACTTTACCACGGTGATATCCCACTCTACTCTACTATAACCGAGTTTTCATTAGGTGAGTTCCCAGAATAGTTAGTACTCTACCAGTATACTCTACCACTAATTCTACTAGTGAAAACCCGGCATAAGGGCTTGACTTCCTATCGAGTCACAACTGTAAGGTTCCCTTTTTCCTCTTCGGAGTTTTTACTGTTTACTATTTAGGTTGGCGACTACTGGCATGTTTTCTCGGCATTTGGTTGTTTTTAGGAATTGCGGTTGAGAAAAGGGTTTTGAGTTTGCGCCTAAGTTAATTTGGTAGGAGCGAGTCGGGTTGCGTTTTCTGGCGGATTTGGGACGGCCCGTAAGAGGCTTTTGCTTGTATACTTTTTTTTGTCTTTACTATTGGAAAAATCCTTTTTAGTCTAACGTTTCTACTTTCTGATTTCCTTAAATTTACTTTTGGGTCATTCCATGGTGACGGGTGGGACATTTTAACACATTTTTTGATATACATTCAGTTATTTTAAAGTGAAAATAAAGCACATATTACATACTGTATTTATGGTAGCATTCTTAGATATATTTTTTAAGATATGATAAAAGAAAACAACATAAATATATATTCTAACATTGTTAAATTCGTAGAATTACATATGTGACGGGTGGGACAGGCAAAACCCTTCTTTCTTTAGGTACTTGCACTTGACGTTGAAATTCAGATCAAATAGTTCATATGAAGCCCTAATTTTATTGTAGTATGCTATTTGAGTTATGTCGCTAGTTGTTTTCTAAAAGGAGGTAAGTGGAAAAACAATACGAACTTTTTTTATGAAGCTTAAAATGTTGTGACGGGTGGGACAGGGATCCGTGACGGGTGGGACGAGTAAAAAACTGTACACACCAAACACATTAATTTAGGCATATTTTATTAACTATTTAGTCATTTTTTGGGCTTGGTGTAGGGAATTCATGTTCTACATCTCTTTCGCTTTATAGCTCAGCTGCTGGTTTTAAATCAACGTGACTTTCGCTAGAAGTATATAAGTGAATATTTGAGCTTGCATTCTTCACCTAATCGTACTTTTTTTTGAATTGAATGGAAAAATCAATATTCAACTGGGAAAATATAAAAAGTAATAATTTTATTTTTTACTACACGCATATTTCCGAATACTGTTTAGCTTTAACAATACTTAAAGGCTAAAATTTATGTGATTTCCGTCATTTTTTTTTCATTAGCTTGGTGTCATTTTCCATGGAATGACCCTTTTATGTTTGGGCTTTTTCATTTTTTAAATTCTTAATTCTTATTCTTTTAATATCTTTTTAAATTCTTAATGTTTTAGCCTACCTTCCTGAGGGCTGTCGCCCACTTTAGGCCATTTGTAATATATACTTTTTGGGCATGCAATATTCTTTAGTTTCTTAGGTTTCTTATTCATAAAATTACTTAAATTCTTATTATTACATATTTTTAATTTTCAAAAGAAAAATGTTTGTCCATTTAAAATTCTCACATATGTATGTCTGTTTATTTTAATTAATGTAACTGTTTACTTTTATATTTTATATAATTTATATTTTTTTTTTACTTTTCTAATCTATAGCCTACATTCCTGAGGGTTGTCGCCCACTTTAGCTTTATAAATTCCTATTTTCTACTTTTGTTTCACCTTCCACAATTCTTATTTTCTAAGTGTTTCTTTTATAATCTTCCAAGGGGAAATTATTTTGGAAGGCTTTTGTTTTTACACGACTGCCCCAAAAAAAGGAGTGTAATGTGTTTAGGTTTGTTGTGTGTATGTACGTTGTTTTCTACCACCATAACTTCTAAACCCCTGAACGGATTTAGATGACTGGGGTACCGTTAGAATCGTTTAATGAGTCTGAGTAACATAGGCTAGGTTAATTTTTAAAAAAACAATATGGCCGCCGTCAGACGCAATTTACATAACGCCCAATTTATTTTTTTTTTCTGATTGGGTCAATATGGGTATCAAACGAAAGGTAAAATTGAGACGATTTCAAATATATATAACACTTAATAGATATGTGTTAAATGATCGCGAATTTTAAGCTTAACTAAAATTAAATTACTCAAAACGTCTTTTATTAACCCATCACCATGAATGAACACTTAATAGTTAAGCCTAGTATGCTGTTGAGGCGAAATTAAAATTCCCTAAACAAACGCTATGTAACACGACTGCCCCAAAAAGGAGTGTAATGTTTTCAGGATTCATGTATGTATGTTTGTATGTTTCTTTGTTCCACCATAACTTCTAAACGCCTGAACGGTTTTAGATCGCTGGAGTACCGTTAGAATCGTTTAGTGAGCCCGAGTAACATAGGCTTTAATTTTTAAAAAAAACAGTATGGCGGCTGTCAGACCCAATTTACGTCACACCCGATTTATTTTTTTCTTCTTCTGATCGGGTCAATATGGGTATCAAATGAAAGGTCTCATTGAGACGATTTCTGCCTAATCTATCAGCGTGTCTAAATTTAGATAGAATAAATCAAACTTCGATAACTTTACTTTTGCATTAAAACTGTATCTCAATAGTTGTAAGTGCTATAATAATAAGAAGTAAAATAAAATCACTTAATAAAAACTACATTGGTTTACGAATTATAATCACTAAAATATCATAAAATAAAAAACAAAATAATTAAAAAATTAAAAAACACGACGAAGAAGATATTTTATTTATTTTGTTAAGTATCACACAACTATCGTATATGTATAATCTGTATTTTTGCAGCCGGAGTACAAAATGTTACGAGAATAAGTACAATTAAAACTGTACCCGACTGAAAAAATACAGATTATACATATACGATAGTTGTGTGATACTTAACAAAATAAATAAAATATCTTCTACCTTGTTTCTGTCTTACATTAGTACTTAAAACTTGTTTTTGACTTTTTAGTTAATTTTTTAATTCGGCGTCGTGTTTTTTAATTTTTTAATTATTTTTTGGACATTGTATATATTCCTAAGAGCTTTCGCCCACTAACTGGATAGTTCTAGGTAGCGTCAGGGAGCGAGCCCTTGGTCTTCTGGGGGTTCGAGGATGAGTGGCATGCGGGCGGGTTAGGGTCCGTATTTCCGTTAGTTGAACCGAACCTTGTTCTTCAGTTTCTGTGCTGGTTTCTTGGGCCTACAGCCTTTAGTAGTACGTATACTATTATAACCACTACTGCGATGCTACTCAGTGATAGGGAAGTCATAGACCAAGTATGACGCCTGGTTGCCAGCCCGTCCTTTTGTAGTTGATTTAATTCTTCTTGGATACTGTCCAGAGGTTTAGCGCTCTTTTGAATGCGATCATAGGCATCTCGCCCGAGTATTACCTTAGTTGTATTAACGGGCACGCCAGTGGATTTGGCATGGACGTGTGCTAGGAGAGTATCCGTTAGGTTGGTGTTCCTGAGAGGGAAATAGGGAGGTTGTAATATTTGTAGGGGTTGTCCTACTGCTCCCTGGTGGTATAGCGTTTGGTCCTGTATCGACAATTTGCAGGGCTTGTTTATGGTTACGATGCCAGGTCCCTCTGTTTTGGCGACTGCAAATTGATTCTCACAAGATATTTGAATAGCTTGGGGGCTCGTAAGCGCAATTAGCCATGTATTAGGCCGATCCATCTTGATTATTGTGTTTTGTGGAGGAACTTGCATCCTTAATGGGCATTCTACATCTTCCCCTAAGGGATTTAGCAACAGTTTGGGGGCGCACTCTCGGGTGCGCATCACCTGTGCCATGGGCGTGTTCAACTGCCCTACTTAACTGGTGAAATTTAGGTTATTAGTAATTTTAATAACCTGCACAGTGTTTGCGTGGTTTAGGAGGGTAAAGACTTGGGTCTCGAACTGGACGGCCAAATGAGAGTATTCTATATCTGGAATAACGGAGTGCTCTTCTCTGGCATGAATGGGGTAACACCAGATTTTGAAATATCGCATTCTGCGGAGGCTAAAGATGGGCAGGCTCACTCTGACTACCAACTTATTTCGCATGAGGTAGGCGTTAATGGTACTTGTTTGGTACACTATCGGCAGGCAGTTTGAGCACGCACTGGTTATACGGGATTGTGTGTTGGCCAGTTTGCTGGGGGAAATGAGAAGCGGATGAACCTTATGATTTTTCGCGGATATGATTACTTCTATCAAGGTGTTCTGCCGAGATTCTATTTCTATTACCTGGAGGAGCATATTTGCCACTATGTCGAGCCGTGTCTGGAGTCGCTTTACGCCTTTAGTTATGTTTTGTAGCTTATTTATCTGGTACGCTATCTGCTGTTGCCTGTCCATTAGGGCGACCAGGGGCTTTTGTATTTCCTGAAGGGTGTTGTTTATTACACTTATCTGTTGTTTTTCTAGTTCCAGTAGGGTCGCTTGGTTCTTCCCTAATTCTTGTTCGTTGTTACTATCCATGGTACCGAATAGATAGTGTAGGCCTACTCCGACGCCGTCGAATAAGGAGCGCTTGCTTCGTGTGGGGGTTGTTAACTCCTGATTATGTTAGTCCTTCTCCGGATGTTCTCGATCACCGAGTGAATGTGCTTTTGTTGATCCTGGCAGAGCTCATTTTGGGGGTTATCCTCTTGGCATATCCTTAACGCTAGGTGTTGCGCATGGTCTGCTAGCTGCGTTTGGTTGTCCAGTTCGCTGAGGTCTATTTCTGTGAACACATTCCAATGGTTGTGATATAACCATATTTCTCCAAGCTCTTCGAACACTACTCCCGTTTTGTTCAGCGGGGTAAGGGTGTAGGGCGCTTGACCGGGGCTAGCTGCTGTGCCCGTCAAGGTCAGGAGGAGTAGGATTGCTTCCATGACGGCGGCCTGGAAGAGAGTTACGATTAGAGCCGGCTGCTTTGGGTGTAGGTGGTGTGTGTGTGTGTGTGTGTGTGTGTGTGTGTGTGTGTGTGTGTGTGTGTGTGTGTGTGTGTGTGTGTGTGTGTGTGTGTGTGTGTGTGTGTGTGTGTGTGTGTGTGTGTGTGTGTGTGTGTGTGTGTGTGTGTGTGTGTGTGTGTGTGTGTGTGTGTGTGTGTGTGTGTGTGTGTGTGTGTGTGATAGAATGATCTCTTCGGGGTACGTATGTATGTGTGGTGTGTGTAAAGGTAGCTCTAGTTCGGGGTGTGGCGGTTTTGAGACCCTTTCGGGAGTTAACACGGAGATGTTTCCATAATTTGTTTAGAATTAGATATTACGTTTTCATACACAACATCTTAAGTTGCTGCCCTTTCTGAACCATAGGTCGGTAGTGACTCAATCCTGTGTTTTGGCGCTTCAAACAAGAAATTATATCTGATATGCGGAATATCATGGAAGAACAATTAAAAGTCTATGCGAGAGAATGTGAAGTTGAAGGTAAATTTTTTTTATGGATATGATATTGATGGTGTGGGTTCCCGTGGGAGTTGCGTTTGTGGTTCCCGTCCAACACATTTAGCTACTCAGAGTATGCGTTAGATTGAAAACCACAGAAACATTGTCAATTGTGGGGTCTTCTTACGACTAGTTCTGTAGTAAAGACAACATATTACGGTACCGACCACTGCTCCTCGCATAAAAGCGTATTTGGGAGAGAGACTCCTTATGTGCGAAGGTTTAAAGAAATCGCGGAAGGAGGCTTGGCGTTTTGACCAATACCAATATAACACAATTTGGCTCAAACGCGTTTAGCTGCCTATGAGGACGCGTTTGTACCGGAGGCTTGAGATGCTTGACTAAGACAACTTATTGTTGAGCCGAACAATGTTCTTTGTATATAAACGTATTTGGGAGAGAGAAGATGCAAATATATAGTGGTTCGATAATTTATGATGGAAACAACAAAAAGTGTTTTTGTTAGTCTATCTAATCGAAAAGTTTGCTATGCGAATGTTAAAAGAAGCGGCTGAAATGAGGGTTGGGGTTTTAACCAATGCATCAAGGAGAGCGCCTTAGTGGTGAGAAAAGAAATGAAATGTGTGGTTAAAACCACTCTAGAGTAGTTCTGTGTGCACCCTTGAAATGTTTAAAACCCCAACATTAAAATTGATTGTAGGTTTAGGATTATGTAGTGTAGGGGGCAATGCTTTATGTATATTTTAAAAATCGCGAGGAAGAAGAGGACGACATGAATTTAAAATTAGTTTCAAAAAGAAGAGAACGGCCGCGTTGGGGCACCCGTTCCTCAGGCCACGGGCAATATTGGAGATCGTGGCTGCCACTAGGTCCTTACTTGGTGTCATCTCAGCTCAAGTGCTACCGATGCAGAGAGCATCGTTATGTTTGAGTGTGTGCTTGTCGAGCAATTCGCGCGGGGCGCTTTCATGTACTCCTTGGTTATTTTGAGTAATTCACTCAAATATTATGTATAACATAATACTAAATATTAATAAATACAGTTAATACAGGAAGGAAGTGTTCGACCCGAACTTTAAACAGGGTCGTTTGGCGGCCTAAGTGGGGGCTGCCTTTAGGGCTTTTGTTTTGGGTTACAGAGTGCTTGGGTGAGGCTTGGCAAGTATTCGAATTAGGATTGCCATTAGAGCCGTTTATTCAGGTGCGAATGCGAGTGTTTGGAAATTAATACGTGTGTAACTTAGCAATTATTATTCTACTAGAATGTTATTATAGATTATGGGGTTCGTTACTCGTAGAAGGGTTTTAGGCGATTATTATGGACCACGGTCTGCTTGTTGCCTATTTTGACTTTAGTGTTCACGGGGCTCGTTATCGCTACCACGGGGTAGGGGCCTCTCCAGATGGCGGAGAGTTTCCCCTTCCGATTTTCGCTCTTTATAAGGACTTGGTCGCCAATATGAAAGGTGTGGGCTCTGGTGGTTTGGTCGTAGTGGATTTTAGATTTCTGTTTGCTGGCTAGCAGATTTTTCCTGGCTATGGAGTATGTTTTTTGAAGTTTATATTTTAGAAGGTGGTAGTAGCTTTCGTGATTGTATAACGGTTCGGGATCTTTCTTCAGATTGGATGGGATATCCGGGGAGAACCCATAGAGACAATCCATTGGCGTTTGTTTGGTGCTGTCATGGACACTATTATTATAGACGAACGCGGCAGTATGCAAGTATTGGTCCCAGGCTTTGGGGTTTTGGTCAGTGATACTGCGCAAGTATTCCACTAGGGGCCGGTGGGCCCTTTCCAGAGCGCCGTTTGATTGGGGTGGTAGGCGGAAGTTTGGAGTTTTTTGACTTTCAGAAGCTTGCACAGGCCCTTAAATAGGCCGCTGAGAAAATTGGTGCCCTGATCGGTCACTATTGTAATGTTTCTTCTCCTATTTAGTTCAGTCTCTCGATGGTTCTTTCATTATATATAAAAAACTTGCTTTTATTATATATTGTTTTTATTGTGACAGGCTTGTGCACCACGAGCTATTGAGCTAACGCCCATTTACTGCCCTATTGCAATCAAGTCTTGTATAGTTTTAGAATGTGATTATAACTTTAGTTATGGAACTTGACTTATCATTAATGCTTATTGCTTCTACTTTTATACCTATCTGATTCTAACTAATTTCTTCTGACAACCAATCAGAACATTCGTTTTATCATTAACATCAGGTTCAATTATATTTGGGTCATGCGTGGCGTTTGTCAATCTTCTTGTTGACCGTTTTTAATTTCTTTCTCGGAAGTGAATTTCAGTTACATCACTTCTTAAGCACTTACTTCATTTCTTTTGCTTACATCGCTTTGACCGCATTCATAATTATTTAATTCGGTTCACACCTGTTCTTGTTTTGTTATTTTGTTTCAGAAGTAAATGACTTGCGAGCAGTGTTGTGCAAGTAGACTACACCGCGTAGTCTACGCACTTGTCTACACGTAGAAAATGGATGTAGACTTCATTACAAATTTAAGAGTAGACAATGTAGTCAGTGTCGACAATGTAGACATAATAAACAATACAGACAATATACAGAAAATCGTATATTTCAAAATAAAGAAAAAACAATATAATTGAAAATAAATAAATTATAGAAATAAAGTTAATTATTAAAAGAAATAAATTATAATTATTCTTCTTCATAGTCATCTTCCGCCAATCGAAGAGAATAGTAAACATGAAGAAGTTTCTTTGATCTCTCAAAAGATAATCTATTTCTCAAAGGTCCATGAATATACCCCCAACTTGAAAATAGACGTTCTATCTGAGCTGTTGAAGCTGATCGTATTTTGAGAAGTTTTAATGCTATATTCGATAGCCTTCTGTATTTTATGCTAGCCATACTCCAAAAAACTAACGGCGATTTTACAACTTTTTCATATAATGTCTTAAATAATCCATGTTTGTTCCTAAATGCATCCCATTCCTCAATACCTTCGCCGTCCAAATTTTTTTTAGCTAGATCAAATCCAATTTCTACAAAGGAAGAATTTTTCGGTCTGCCAACTAATCTACTTTTTTTGTACATTGTATTTCAGTATTTTATAAATTTTAAACGTAAAAGCGACCGCAAAAGTATCTAATGGGTCTGATTAATGCCAAATGACATTTAGATACATTGTTTACATTATGTCTACGTTGTCTACATTATCGACATTGTCTACGTTATTGTCTACTCGTAAACGTAAAAAATCAAACTTTACGCGTAATTGCACAACTCTGCTTGCGAGTGAACTTGCGGTGTCAAGTTCGTTGTCGCGTTTAATGTTTTGTTTTTCATTTATTTTTTTTCTTGCGTGCTTGTTATTGTTGTTTACTAGAAATTTGTGCGCGAGGTTTTTTATTGTTGTGCTTTCTTGTAATTGCACTACACTATGCCTTTGGGTATTCCGTAGCGGGTAACCATTTGGTCAAAGACTATTAGTCCAATAAATAGGTCGAAAAAAAGGCCTTCGTAATGCGAAAAATACCGCACGCGATTTTTTTTACCAAATGATTTAATATATTTTTATAAGCTTAAATCCAAAATGGCGTCATCCCCACCCTCTTGCTAAACTTGCAGTGAAGGGAAACGCGTTTAATTCTATATCTCAGAAACTATGCACTTTATGACAAAAATGTATATTATCTTTTTTGTAGATAAATAAGTGATTTAACTTTTCTGTTTAGAATTTTTTTTGTAAAGTCAATATCTACGGAGATATAGTGCTTCAAACTTCAAATATCACTTTCTTTGCACTATATTTCGTTAATGGTTAATTTTACTTGAAAACATACTTCGTAAGGCTTATAGAGCGTACGATTATCTATAATTTTTGTTATTATCATTTTTTACGTAGGGCTAATATTGCACGAGTTATGGCGCTTTAAGTGTCGAAAAACGTAAATTCAAAAGTAGATTTTGGCCAATCTTTTTAATTACACGTTTTATTGCAAAACTGATTATAACGTTTCTTGTGCGCAATTTCATTGCCCACATTTTATGTTTTAACTTTCATCTGTAAAGTTGATATTTATGGATTTATTACACATTTAACGTATAGTAAGAATGGTTTTTTACAAATATCTCGTCAACTATTTAGTTACGACGAAAAGTTATACCAACAAATTTGTTTGTTATAAAATTTTGTAGATATTTTAATCTAAACATTTCTATTATATGGGGGGCGAATGGCTAACAAAGACCTCGGAAGGTGGTGGCACCCGATTTGTCACTTCTGCCAAAACCCGAGAAGAGTCACTGCAGACGAACACCTAGCAGCTCTGTTAGCAGGTCCTAATCCCACCTCCCCGTGGTGCCCCCTGGGCTACTTCTTCGGAAGGAGCTAACGGGAGACGGTCGAATGGCGAGTTCTCTGCGCCACAAAACAGAGTTTTAAGTCGGTTGGGCTGAGGGTTAGCAACCCGCTCCCATAAAACACACAATTGCTACGAATCGGCAAACATTGCCTCGGAACCGGACGGACAACACGACGACGACCTTTGCTTTTCGAAACAGGACACGAATCGGATCATGGAATGTGAGAACTCTGCTTGCTGATGGACGGCTGGATGTAGTCCTCAACGAGATGAACCGCTATAAAATCAAGGTCATGGGACTCAGCGAGACCAGATGGCCCGATGCGGGGGAACATATCTGCCCAAACGGTGAGTTCTTCTTAGATTCTGGGAGAAACGAAACTGAAAACCGTAGGAATGGCGTTGGGGTAATACTCACCAAGGAAGCCAGGTCCAGCCTCATTAGCTGGTCACCAGTTTCTGAGAGGATTATTACCGTGCGCCTACGTACCAGGCTAAGAAGTACTACGATAGTCCAATGCTACGCTCCGACAGAAGACGCAGAAGATGACATCAAAAACGAGTTCTACATGCGACTGAATGAGGTTTTTCGCTCTATTCTAAGGGGAGACATCATTGTTTTGATGGGTGACTTAAACGCACAGATCGGCCCCAACAACACCGGCCTTGAAAACACAATTGGAAATCAAGGCCTAAGCCTAGATACCAATCACAATGGTGAACTTTTCGTTGACTTTTGTAGTTCCCATCAACTCATGGTAGGTGGAACTTACTTTTGTCACAAGAAGATACACAAGGAGATCTGGGTATCGCCCGATGGTAGAACGAGAAATCAGATAGATCACGTGGCCGTCAGTCCCATATGGCGAACTATTCTGGAGGATGTCAGGAGCCTTAGGGGAGCAGACACTGGAAGTGACCACCATTTGGTAGTAGCAACTATCCGCCTAAAAATCGCTGCAATCAGAAACGTCCAACGCGATGCCTAAACCGTAGACGGTTTAACGTAGACCTTCTGCGTGAGAGCACCAAAAAGCGAGAATTTGCTGGCCAACTGCAAGAAATCTTAAACCAGCAAACCGTTTCTGACGACACAAATATTGAAGAGCTGTGGACATTTTTTTTGACATGGTTATCTTACATTTGTTTCTATTCCCTACACTTTGTTTTATTTTATTATTTGTTATAACTTTATTTTATCTCTATATTATTATATTTTTTAACTAAAACCTGTTTCTTTTTAATTCCTATCATGTAGTTGATCTATTTCCATTCTGACTCATGAATGTTATTTATGGCATAGATGAAAACATTCTTAAATAGAGTGGCATATTTTCAATCGCTTCTTGTTGGTCTTTTATTGTTTTAACAAATATTGTAACCATCAAATATAGCATAAACATACTAGCTGTTAGCATTCCAATTACTGTTATGCCATTCATTTTGTAAGATTGGATAAAGACAATTGTTATTAAAATTGTTTTCATTAATTATCAATTTTTGCTATTTTCTGTTTTAAATATATTTTTTATATTCTATTATCTTATGAACTTCATTTATAAAATGGTTTACCATTAATATGCCTAATGCTATGCAGATTATCACTACTAAGACAAATAAACCTATATGCTTTAACTCTGTCATAACTTAAAGTTTAATTCCTCAATTTTCTAAAAATAGAGTAAAAAGATATTTTATTTTTAAAAATTTCATTTTTATTTTAAATTAAATTGTTTTTTTTTGACCTTAGAGGATATTTATTAAAAGAAAATTGAGAAAATAAATGTTGATAAAAATATTTTTATTTAAAATATGAATACATGTTTTAAATGAATTATTAAGCTACAGCTACGCTGGTTATATTCGATTTATTAATCTGCTTTCTTATTTTTCTAACAATACAATTATAAATAATGACTACACATAACGCTACTATGCCTATATAACTAATTTCCCTAATGTGCTCTGCTGTGATATAGTTTACAACGCTCCCAGATTGCGCATTGTTTACAATCACTTCTTCCTTCGTTGGCGTAGAGCTCATAACTTGGCTTTTGCTTCTTTCGCCTCTTTCAGAAAATGGTTCTTTTCTTCAGTTGTTGTTCCCTTCTTTGTTCTCGCAGTCTTCTTTCTAGGCCTCCTCGTGGGGTTACTGGTTTTGGGGTCGGGGTGGTTGTTACTTCCTTCTTGTGGATCTGCGGTTTAGTGGCGTTCTTTCTTCTATATTCCTCGATCGTGATAGGTCGGGGTCCTGCTGTCGGGTCTTTCAACCTCTCTCCAAATATATCTTTAGCCCAGCTGGTTTCAAGGTAGTCCTCAAGATTTATGTATCTGTCCTTCGGGATCGAATAGTTGTAGCTCCTTTCTCAAAGATGCCTGGTCCATAGGCAGGATCGCCATGTACTGTTTCTTCTCCAATTTAGTTCAGTCCCTCGATGTTTCTTTCATTATATATAAAAAACTTGCTTTTATTATATATTGTTTTTATTGTGACAAGCTTGTGCACCACGAGCGATTGAGCTAATGCCCATTTACTGCCCTATTGCAATCAAGTCTTGTATAGTTTTAAAATGTGATTATAACTTTAGTTATGGAACTTGACTTATCATTAATGCTTATTGCTTCTACTTTTATACCTATCTGATTCTACCTAATTTCTTCTGACAACCAATCAGACTCAATTTTATTTGGGTCATGCATGGCGTTTGTCAATCTTCTTGTTGACCGTTTTTAATTTCTTTCTCGGAAGTGAATTTCAGTTACATCACTTCTTAAGCACTTACTTCATTTCTTTTGCTTACATCGCTTTGACCGCATTCATAATTATTTAATTCGGTTCACACCTGTTTTTCTTTTGTTATTTTGTTTCAGAAGTAAATGACTTGCGAGTGAACTTGCGGTGTCAAGTTCGTTGTCGCGTTTAATGTTTTGTTTTTCATTTATTTTTTTTCTTGCGTGCTTGTTATTGTTGTTTACTAGAAATATGTGCGCGAGGTTTTTTATTGTTGTGCTTTCTTGTAATTGCACTACACTATGCTTTTGGGTATTCCGTAGCGGGTAACCATTTGGTCAAAGACTATTAGTCCAATAAATAGGTCGAAAAAAGGCCTTCGTAATGCGAAAAATACCGCACGCGATTTTTTTTACCAAACGATTTAATATATTTTTATAAGCTTAAATCCAAAATGGCATCATCCCCACCATCTTGCTAAACTTGCAGTGAAGGGAAACGCGTTTAATTCTATATCTCAGAAACTATGCACTTTATGACAAAAATGTATATTATCTTTTTTGTAGATAAATAAGTGATTTAACTTTTCTGTTTAGAATTATTTTTTGTAAAGTCAATATCTACGGAGATATAGTGCTTCAAACTTCAAATATCACTTTCTTTGCACTATATTTCGTTAATGGTTAATTTTACTTGAAAACATCCTTCGTAAGACTTATAGAGCGTACGATTATCTATAATTTTTGTTATTATCATTTTTTACGTAGGGCTAATATTGCACGAGTTATGGCGCTTTAAGTGTCGAAAAACGTAAATTCGAAAGTAGATTTTGGCCAATCTTTTTAATTACACGTTTTATTGCAAAACTGATTATAACGTTTCTTGTGCGCAATTTCATTGCCCACATTTTATGTTTTAACTTTATTCTGTAAAGTTGATATTTATGGATTTATTACACATTTAACGTATAGTTGGTTTTTTACAAATATCTCGTCAACTATTTAGTTACGACGAAAAGTTATACCAACAAATTTGTTTGTTATAAAATTTTGTAGATATTTTAATCTAAACATTTCAATTCTATGGGGGGCGAATGGCTAACAAAGACCTCGGAAGGTGGTGGCACCCGATTTGTCACTTCTGCCAAAACCCGAGAAGAGTCACTGCAGACGAAAACCTAGCAGCTCTGTTAGCAAGTGCTAATCCCACCTCCCCGTGGTGCCCCCTGGGGTACTTCTTCGGAAGGAGCTAACGGGAGACGGTCGAATGGCGAGTTCTCTGCGCCACAAAACAGATTTTTAAGTCGGTTGGGCTGAGGGTTAGCAACCCGCTCCCATAAAACACACAATTGCTACGAATCGGCAAACATTGCCTCGGAACCGGACGGACAACACGACGACGACCTTTGCTTTTCGAAACAGGACACGAATCGGATCATGGAATGTGAGAACTCTGCTTGCTGATGGACGGCTGGATGTAGTCCTCAACGAGATGAACCGCTATAAAATCAAGGTCATGGGACTCAGCGAGACCAGATGGCCCGATGCGGGGGAACATATCTGCCCAAACGGTGAATTCTTCTTAGATTCTGGGAGAAACGAAACTGAAAACCGTAGGAATGGCGTTGGGGTAATACTCACCAAGGAAGCCAGGTCCAGCCTCATTAGCTGGTCACCAGTTTCTGAGAGGATTATTACCGTGCGCCTACGTACCAGGCTAAGAAGTACTACGATAGTCCAATGCTACGCTCCGACAGAAGACGCAGAAGATGACATCAAAAACGAGTTCTACATGCGACTGAATGAGGTTTTTCGCTCTATTCTAAGGGGAGACATCATTGTTTTGATGGGTGACTTAAACGCACAGATCGGCCCCAACAACACCGGCCTTGAAAACACAATTGGAAATCAAGGCCTAAGCCAAGATACCAATCACAATGGTGAACTTTTCGTTGACTTTTGTAGTTCCCATCAACTCATGGTAGGTGAAACTTACTTTTGTCACAAGAAGATACACAAGGAGATCTGGGTATCGCCCGATGGTAGAACGAGAAATCAGATAGATCACGTGGCCGTCAGTCGCATATGGCGAACTATTCTGGAGGATGTCAGGAGCCTTAGGGGAGCAGACACTGTTCCGTCTCGTGGTTATTTTCTCCATTTTCTTTACTTGAGCTCCTCTGGCCTTTGATGTTGGTATGGGCTGAGGTTGCGTTCTTTTCCGAATTTCTGGCGCGCAGGGAACTGCTTCGAAAGGTCTTATTACTATTGGCCGTTGTGGTGACATCGTCGTGATTGTGGATTTTGATGTTGATGGTGTTGTTCTCGCCGGTGTTGACCTCTTGGGAACATCAGTAATTCTTAGGTACTCCATCGTTTGCTATCCTTGACTTTGAAGAAAGGAAAAAAAATGACTACTATAGTATAGGATAGGTTTTAACTGTTGAACTGTAGTAACGGTTATTTGATTGATGATTTTCCCAATTGTTGGTGGGAATGCCACATGCATTTAAAGGTGTTGGTTGTGGTCTAGGCTATTTCGCAGGCGGAAGTGCATTAGTGCTGCTGGTCTGTAGTCGTGTTCGTTGGTAATAAACATATTTTTGTGATGGGTCTTTTTATGATGTTATTTTTTGTTCGCACCGTGACTACTCGGATTAAGTTGTCACGTCCGGGATGCGTATCTATTATTCTTCCTAATAACCATCGAGACGGTGGCAATCGCTCATCCTTTATGAGAACTAAATCATTAATTTTTATTTCTGCCGTGGGTTTAAGCCATTTTGGTCTTTGTTGGAGACGACTTAAATATTCACTGCTCCAGCGGGTCCAGAAATTCTGATGTAGACGTTGGATCAGCTGATATCGGTTCAACCGATTGACATTTGTGTCTAATAAACTAGGTTCTGGTGGTGTTAATAGTGGACCACCTATAAGGAAGTGTCCTGGAGTTAGTGCCGACATATCCTCTGGATCTTGAGTTATTAACGTGAGCGGTCGGGAGTTTAGCGTTGCTTCGATCTGTGTTGTGAGCGTACTAAATTCTTCATATGTTAACATTGTGTCTCCAATCGTTCGCTTAAGGTGATATTTCACCGATTTTACTCCGCTTTCCCATAATCCTCCGAAGTGGGGTGAGGCTGGAGGGATGAAATGCCAGTTGGTCCCTTGATTCTCCATGGCTTCGGCTAGTTCTTGCTCCAATTTTTTGTTGGCTTCCACTTTATGGCGTATGATAACGTTATTCGCTCCGAGGAAGTTGGACCCACAATCGCTGTATATGTCGGAGCATAACCCTCGTCTTGCGATAAATCTTCGAAATGTTGTGAGGAATCATTTTGTGGAGGCCTCGGTAACTACTTCAAGGTGAATGGCTTTTGTTACCATACAAATGAACAGTGCAATGTATCCCTTTTGACTTCGAGCGTTTCGTGTTTTTGAGAGTTTTAGATCGAATGGACCACAATAATCCACTCCGGTTTGAGTGAAAGGCCTAGCAGGACGGACTCTATATTCCGGGAGATTAGCCATTAGTTGTGTATGCCCTGTTGCTTTTTGTCTGAAGCACTGCATACATTTGTGGTTGTGATGTCTGACTGCATTTCGTGCGTTCAAAATCCAATATTTTTGTCGGAGGATATTTAGCATTAACTGTGTACCACCGTGTAGTGTCGTACGATGGATGTTGTCGATGATCAGCTTGGCCAATGGACTTTTTTCTGGTAAAATAATGGGATGGCTTTCGGAAAATGTTGTATTGGCATTCTAGATGCGCCTACCTACCCTTAAGATTCCTTCTTGATCGAGGAACGGATTCAATCTTATTAATTTACTTTTGTTAGGTACTGGTTGCTTAGATTGTACTGCTCGTATCTCCTCTGCGAATTCCTGATTTTGGATGATTTTTATCCAGCACTGTAGAGCTGTTTGGATCTCCCTTGAAGTTAGGTAGACAGTTTGGGAGGGGCAAGTTGTTGCTCTAGATGCTTTCAGCCATCGTCGCTTTGTTAATGATGAGTATCTGTTGATCAGATCATGATTGGAAAGATTGGTTGCGACATGTGAGCTGATGATGCCTTTTCGTTGTCCCATCGTGGTATCTTGAATTTCCTTCTACTTGGGCCAGTTTTCCTTTGCCTGAGTGAGCCATGTTGGGCCCACCCACCACAGTTCATGTTCACTCGGTGTTAGTCCTCTTGTGGCGCAGTCAGCAGGATTTTCTTCTGTGCGGATATGGTTCCAGCTGCCTTGATCCAATAGTTGATGAATTTGTGACACTCTGTTTGCCACAAATGTTTCGCAGGATGATGGGTGTCTTCTTAACCAAGCGATTACTATTGTAGAATCTGTCCATGCGTGTGTTGTTACGTGTTCGAGTTTCATGTCGTTTTTAACCTGGGCCAGTAATTTGGCCAGTAAATGTGCTCCGCATAATTCTAATTTTGGTAAAGAAATGGTTTTTGTGGGTGCCACCCTGCTTTTGGCGGCTATCAGGTGGCAGTGAATGGTTCCGTCTTCGCTCTGAGTTCGGATGTATGCGGCTGCTGCGTATGCTTTAATGGATGCATTGCAGAAACCGTGGAGTTCAACGTCCTGGATTTTGCTATGAGTCTGGATCCATCGAGGGATTTGTATAGTTTGAATTGCTTGGAGCGCTGTTCGGAACTTACGCCATTGTTGTTCAATAGTGGTCGGAACTATTTCATCCCATTCGAGCTTTGCGAGCCAGAGACTTTGTATTAGAATCTTGCCGTTGATTGTCACTGGTGTGAGCCATCCAATTGGGTCGAACAACTTTGCGATCTCTGATAGTATTTTCCTTTTTGTGTATTCATCTGGTGCTGCTTCGATGCTGACCTTATACGATAATGTGTCTATTGACGGATTTCCATTTCTTCTGCATTCATTGCGAGGGGAAAAGAAATTTCTCGATCGCTTTCAGGGACTTCTTCTAGAATAGCGTTATGATTTGCCGCCCATTTTCGCAGCTCTAGACCTCCAGACCGAAGAAGTTGAATCAGTTGCTTCTGTTTGTCTCTTGCTTCTTCTATTGTGTCTGCGCCGGTCATTAAATCGTCGACATAAAAATCGTTAAGCACCGCATCGGAGCCGATTTTGTATGTTGTTGGTGCATCTCTGGTTAATTGATGCATGGTTCTAATAGCAAGGAACGGAGCACTCTTTGTTCCGAAAGTAACTGTTAGTAGCTTGTAGTCCTGTATGGGTTGATTTGGCGACTCTCTCCATACGATTCGTTGAAATTCGGAGTCATCAGGATGTATTCGTATCTGGCGGTACATCTTCTCTATATCGGCCATGTAAGCGATGCGGTACCTTCTCCATCGCATGAGGGTAGACATCAATGATTCCTATATCACGGGTCCATTCAGCAATACGCTATTTAATGATCTTCAGTTGGTAGTAGGACGAGAGGCGTCGAATACTACCCGAAGCTTGGTGGTTGTGCTGCTTGGTTTGAGGACGGCGTAGCAGGCGCGGATTCAAGGGGGGGGGGGGTCACGGGGGTCATGACCCCAAAAGCAGTGCCGCGGCCAGACAATTGAGAGGCCCTGTGCAATTGAGAGTCCAAAAAATTTTTTCGCTCCCTTCGCTCGCGGCTTATCCTGCACAGAAGCTCGTCCCCATGACACAATTATGGCCCGCATGCTGATTTGTCTGGCTCATACTCATTTATGTGGCCCATTCGATGAAGTGAAAATGCAAATATTGAATTCAAATGATTTTTATTGCCAAAGCAATTTTTCACTCGCGAGGCCCCAAACACGCGGGGCCCTGTGAAGTTGCACACCTTGCACATATGCCGGCAACGGCACTGCCCTAAAGCGCTCGCTGTTTAAAAAACAAAATTGCTCCAACTCAAAAAACAAAAACAAAAAATAACCAAACGCCCAAAACCAACCCAACTTTTTTGCAAATTAATAAAACAACCTTAAAAAATGACCTTCAAGGTCAACAACAGATTGATCTATACTCTTTCTATATGTTTTAATTTGCAAACTCTGAAGTTAGCTGCACTCACAATAAAGGGCGCGTCTCGAAAACACATTAGGGCACGTTTTCGTAGGGCACGTTTGTTTTTAATCCACCAGAAAATTCGGTTAGTTTTGTTCTTTTTGTTAATTTTGTTTTTGTTTCTTTAGGAGTAGAAATTTTTTCCGCCACTTTTAATTCCGTGACCCCGCCAAAACAAAACTCTACATCCGCGCCTGCGGCGTAGTGAATGAATCGGATCATGGAATGTGAGAACTCTGCTTGCTGATGGACGGCTGGATGTAGTCCTCAACGAGATGAACCGCTATAAAATCAAGGTCATGGGACTCAGCGAGACCAGATGGCCCGATGCGGGGGAACATATCTGCCCAAACGGTGAATTCTTCTTAGATTCTGGGAGAAACGAAACTGAAAACCGTAGGAATGGCGTTGGGGTAATACTCACCAAGGAAGCCAGGTCCAGCCTCATTAGCTGGTCACCAGTTTCTGAGAGGATTATTACCGTGCGCCTACGTACCAGGCTAAGAAGTACTACGATAGTCCAATGCTACGCTCCGACAGAAGACGCAGAAGATGACATCAAAAACGAGTTCTACATGCGACTGAATGAGGTTTTTCGCTCTATTCTAAGGGGAGACATCATTGTTTTGATGGGTGACTTAAACGCACAGATCGGCCCCAACAACACCGGCCTTGAAAACACAATTGGAAATCAAGGCCTAAGCCAAGATACCAATCACAATGGTGAACTTTTCGTTGACTTTTGTAGTTCCCATCAACTCATGGTAGGTGAAACTTACTTTTGTCACAAGAAGATACACAAGGAGATCTGGGTATCGCCCGATGGTAGAACGAGAAATCAGATAGATCACGTGGCCGTCAGTCGCAGATGGCGAACTATTCTGGAGGATGTCAGGAGCCTTAGGGGAGCAGACACTGTTCCGTCTCGTGGTTATTTTCTCCATTTTCTTTACTTGAGCTCCTCTGGCCTTTGATGTTGGTATGGGCTGAGGTTGCGTTCTTTTCCGAATTTCTGGCGCGCAGGGAACTGCTTCGAAAGGTCTTATTACTATTGGCCGATTGTGGATTTTGATGTTGATGGTGTTGTTCTCGCCGGTGTTGACCTCTTGGGAACATCAGTAATTCTTAGGTACTCCATCGTTTGCTATCCTTGACTTTGAAGAAAGGAAAAAAAATGACTACTATAGTATAGGATAGGTTTTAACTGTTGAACTGTAGTAACGGTTATTTGATTGATGATTTTCCCAATTGTTGGTGGGAATGCCACATGCATTTAAAGGTGTTGGTTGTGGTCTAGGCTATTTCGCAGGCGGAAGTGCATTAGTGCTGCTGGTCTGTAGTCGTGTTCGTTGGTAATAAACATATTTTTGTGATGGGTCTTTTTATGATGTTATTTTTTGTTCGCACCGTGACTACTCGGATTAAGTTGTCACGTCCGGGATGCGTATCTATTATTCTTCCTAATAACCATCGAGACGGTGGCAATCGCTCATCCTTTATGAGAACTAAATCATTAATTTTTATTTCTGCCGTGGGTTTAAGCCATTTTGGTCTTTGTTGGAGACGACTTAAATATTCACTGCTCCAGCGGGTCCAGAAATTCTGATGTAGACGTTGGATCAGCTGATATCGGTTCAACCGATTGACATTTGTGTCTAATAAACTAGGTTCTGGTGGTGTTAATAGTGGACCACCTATAAGGAAGTGTCCTGGAGTTAGTGCCGACATATCCTCTGGATCTTGAGTTATTAACGTGAGCGGTCGGGAGTTTAGCGTTGCTTCGATCTGTGTTGTGAGCGTACTAAATTCTTCATATGTTAACATTGTGTCTCCAATCGTTCGCTTAAGGTGATATTTCACCGATTTTACTCCGCTTTCCCATAATCCTCCGAAGTGGGGTGAGGCTGGAGGGATGAAATGCCAGTTGGTCCCTTGATTCTCCATGGCTTCGGCTAGTTCTTGCTCCAATTTTTTGTTGGCTTCCACTTTATGGCGTATGATAACGTTATTCGCTCCGAGGAAGTTGGACCCACAATCGCTGTATATGTCGGAGCATAACCCTCGTCTTGCGATAAATCTTCGAAATGTTGTGAGGAATCATTTTGTGGAGGCCTCGGTAACTACTTCAAGGTGAATGGCTTTTGTTACCATACAAATGAACAGTGCAATGTATCCCTTTTGACTTCGAGCGTTTCGTGTTTTTGAGAGTTTTAGATCGAATGGACCACAATAATCCACTCCGGTGTGAGTGAAAGGCCTAGCAGGACGGACTCTATATTCCGGGAGATTAGCCATTAGTTGTGTATGCCCTGTTGCTTTTTGTCTGAAGCACTGCATACATTTGTGGTTGTGATGTCTGACTGCATTTCGTGCGTTCAAAATCCAATATTTTTGTCGGAGGATATTTAGCATTAACTGTGTACCACCGTGTAGTGTCGTACGATGGATGTTGTCGATGATCAGCTTGGCCAATGGACTTTTTTCTGGTAAAATAATGGGATGGCTTTCGGAAAATGTTGTATTGGCATTCTGGATGCGCCTACCTACCCTTAAGATTCCTTCTTGATCGAGGAACGGATTCAATCTTATTAATTTACTTTTGTTAGGTACTGGTTGCTTAGATTGTACTGCTCGTATCTCCTCTGCGAATTCCTGATTTTGGATGATTTTTATCCAGCACTGTAGAGCTGTTTGGATCTCCCTTGAAGTTAGGTAGACAGTTTGGGAGGGGCAAGTTGTTGCTCTAGATGCTTTCAGCCATCGTCGCTTTGTTAATGATGAGTATCTGTTGATCAGATCATGATTGGAAAGATTGGTTGCGACATGTGAGCTGATGATGCCTTTTCGTTGTCCCATCGTGGTATCTTGAATTTCCTTCTACTTGGGCCAGTTTTCCTTTGCCTGAGTGAGCCACAGTTCATGTTCACTCGGTGTTAGTCCTCTTGTGGCGCAGTCAGCAGGATTTTCTTCTGTGCGGATATGGTTCCAGCTGCCTTGATCCAATAGTTGATGAATTTGTGACACTCTGTTTGCCACAAATGTTTCGCAGGATGGTGGGTGTCTTCTTAACCAAGCGATTACTATTGTAGAATCTGTCCATGCGTGTGTTGTTACGTGTTCGAGTTTCATGTCGTTTTTAACCTGGGCCAGTAATTTGGCCAGTAAATGTGCTCCGCATAATTCTAATTTTGGTAAAGAAATGGTTTTTATGGGTGCCACCCTGCTTTTGGCGGCTATCAGGTGGCAGTGAATGGTTCCGTCTTCGCTCTGAGTTCGGATGTATGCGGCTGCTGCGTATGCTTTAATGGATGCATTGCAGAAACCGTGGAGTTCAACGTCCTGGATTTTGCTATGAGTCTGGATCCATCGAGGGATTTGTATAGTTTGAATTGCTTGGAGCGCTGTTCGGAACTTACGCCATTGTTGTTCAATAGTGGTCGGAACTATTTCATCCCATTCGAGCTTTGCGAGCCAGAGACTTTGTATTAGAATCTTGCCGTTGATTGTCACTGGTGTGAGCCATCCAATTGGGTCGAACAACTTTGCGATCTCTGATAGTATTTTCCTTTTTGTGTATTCATCTGGTGCTGCTTCGATGCTGACCTTATACGATAATGTGTCTATTGACGGATTCCATAGTAATCCAAGGGCCTTGATTTCTTCTGCATTCATTGCGAGGGGAAAAGAAATTTCTCGATCGCTTTCAGGGACTTCTTCTAGATTAGCGTTATGATTTGCCTCCCATTTTCGCAGCTCTAGACCTCCAGACCGAAGAAGTTGAATCAGTTGCTTCTGTTTGTCTCTTGCTTCTTCTATTGTGTCTGCGCCGGTCATTAAATCGTCGACATAAAAATCGTTAAGCACCGCATCGGAGCCGATTTTGTATGTTGTTGGTGCATCTCTGGTTAATTGATGCATGGTTCTAATAGCAAGGAACGGAGCACTCTTTGTTCCGAAAGTAACTGTTAGTAGCTTGTAGTCCTGTATGGGTTGATTTGGCGACTCTCTCCATACGATTCGTTGAAATTCGGAGTCATCAGGATGTATTCGTATCTGGCGGTACATCTTCTCTATATCGGCCATGTAAGCGATGCGGTACCTTCTCCATCGCATGAGGGTAGACATCAATGATTCCTATATCACGGGTCCATTCAGCAATACGCTATTTAATGATCTTCAGTTGGTAGTAGGACGAGAGGCGTCGAATACTACCCGAAGCTTGGTGGTTGTGCTGCTTGGTTTGAGGACGGCGTAGCAGGCGCGGATTCAAGGGGGGGGGGTCACGGGGGTCATGACCCCAAAAGCAGTGCCGCGGCCAGACAATTGAGAGGCCCTGTGCAATTGAGAGTCCAAAAAATTTTTTCGCTCCCTTCGCTCGCGGCTTATCCTGCACAGAAGCTCGTCCCCATGACACAATTATGGCCCGTATGCTGATTTGTCTGGCTCATACTCATTTATGTGGCCCATTCGATGAAGTGAAAATGCAAATATTGAATTCAAATGATTTTTATTGCCAAAGCAATTTTTCACTCGCGAGGCCCCAAACACGCGGTGCCCTGTGAAGTTGCACACCTTGCACATATGCCGGCAACGGCACTGCCCTAAAGCGCTCGCTGTTTAAAAAACAAAATTGCTCCAACTCAAAAAACAAAAACAAAAAATAACCAAACGCCCAAAACCAACCCAACTTTTTTGCAAATTAATAAAACAACCTTAAAAAATGACCTTCAAGGTCAACAACAGATTGATCTATACTCTTTCTATATGTTTTAATTTGCAAACTCTGAAGTTAGCTGCACTCACAATAAAGGGCGCGTCTCGAAAACACATTAGGGCACGTTTTCGTAGGGCACGTTTGTTTTTAATCCACCAGAAAATTCGGTTAGTTTTGTTCTTTTTGTTAATTTTGTTTTTGTTTCTTTAGGAGTAGAAATTTTTTCCGCCACTTTTAATTCCGTGACCCCGCCAAAACAAAACTCTACATCCGCGCCTGCGGCGTAGTGAGGTAAGTAGCAGCATCCGTAAGTTGTTGTGTTGTTGGGACCTTGGGTTTGGAATGCTGGTTCTGGGATGTTGGTAGCTACCATGTGTCCTAACGTTAGATACTCACGTATGCACTTTACGTAATCCGTCTTCAAGGCTGGATCCTGTTGGAAACGTTTTTCCATCTGCAGTAATGTTCGAATCGCTATTTGTCTTGATGCGCCAAGCAATGTTTGGTTTTGATTGTCTGCAAATGGGAGGCGAACCTGGTACCGTCCGTCGCTGCATCTGATGATGTTGCTAGCGAAGTGGTTTTCGCATTGCGTTTCTTCGTTCGTCCACTTGGGTCTGGACGGAAGTTCTTCTAATTCCCAGAACCTTTTTAACTCGTTGTCAGGTGAGGCTTGCGTGAAGAACGTTTGTAGGTTGTTGTTTGTTTGTAGTACGTGTGAGATCTTCCCAGTAACAATCCATCCAAACATCGTGTTTTGGGCTGCTAGGGACTTATTGTTGACCTTTCTTAAGCCGTCCAGGATGATCGTGGGGAAGATATCTGCTCCCAGCAGGATGTCGATGTGTCCCGGCCTGTGGAATGTTGGATCAGCGAATTGGAGACCCTTCAAATGAGCCCAATCCTTGCTGGAACATTCGTCGTTTGGTAATGGATTGGTGATTTCGTTGATCACTAGCGCCTGAGCCTTGATGATTTTCGGTTGATGTTTTCGTGTTTTTAGTTGCAGTGTGACCCTGTCTGTAATTTTCCCGCCTGGTAGGGTGCCGATTACTGTTAATGCGGTATGTATTGTATTGATTGAGATCTAGGATCGATTAATGCTCTGCAGACCTGCTGTTGTCCAGTTGGAGATACTACGGTCACTAATGCCGTTGCTAATAGTACTTGTCGGCAGTCCTGAGGCGCTGCTCGTGATAGATATGCTTGTATCTGACCGTTTGGTGAATCATTACTCGAATTTGTTGACGGTGGATTACTGTTGCTGCTGTTGTTGACCTGACTCGTTGGTTGGACTCTATGTAGAGTCGTGTGATGAGTTTTTCCACATTGGAAACATCTGGTTTTGCTAGGGCAGTGTGGGGCGCAATGATTAGTTCCCAAACAGTTTATGCACAGATCTTTCGATTTTACTATTTTGAATCTCTCGTCTATGTTATTTGTACATATTTGGGACACTTTCTCATGGGATGTGGGCCCTTACACAGGATACATGTGGTGTGGTTCGATATATGAAATATCTGAGGTTTTCTTCGTGGATGTTCCCTGAGTTTAGTTACCTGATGTTCATTCTTGCTACTTGTAGGTTTGCTGACAGCTTCCAACGTCCTAAACCTGTTTTCTAGGAATTCACGTAGCTCTGCCCATGTTGGAATCGATCGCCTTGATTTGGTACTCTGCGATTGTTCCCAAAGCTCGTGAGTCTCGGCTGGTAATTTCTGGACGATCAAGTGGATGAGAATGGGATCCCAATTCTGTGTTGATATCTCCAGATTCTCAATGGCAGTGAGGCATTCGTGGGTCCTTGTCTTTAGTTCCTTAATGGTTTGAGCTGATTCATGAAGGATTTTGGTTGACCGAGCAGAATATCGAGTTGCGTCTTCAACAATGCTCTTTTGTTGTCATAATTTTCGACGAGCAGTTTCCATGCTGGCTCATACACTGATAAAAAAATTTCTTGGCTTAAAGCACTTTTTCTTGAACCAAGCAACTCATGTTTTGGATATAACGAAAACAAAATTGTCTCGGGATGAGCAATACTCATAGTCTTGGTTTTATTGTCTTGGATGAAGACAAAAGTTGACTTGAAGTAAAAAAAAATACGAAACCGATGATATTATAATTGAAAACAATTCAAGTTCTAAAATCGGTCTTAATTGTTGTGATACATTTTTAGAGCTTGAAAGTCCGGTAAACGAAAAAAGTCCGATAAATTAAGAATTTAGTTTCTTGAGTAAAAAATTAAACAATCTTATTTCGAGAAAGAAATATCTTGGTCGAAAAATATAAGTATCGAGCGAAGAAATGCTTTTGCTTGGCTCAAGAATTTCCAGTGTCTTACTCTGAGACAGCATTCTCATGTTAAGAATGAAAAATTTTTCTACTCAAGACAACAAAACGAAGACTATCGAATTGCAGGAATCAAGACAATTTTTTTATCAGTGTAGTTGGCGTCGCTTATTAAAGTGTTGCTGAGAAGTCTCAATGCATCCCCGGATAGATGAGCCTTAAGATATTGTAGTTTTTGTGCTCCGGATAATGATGGTTTGTTGTGGACGAGACTGGAGAACAGATCGAGGAATGATGGCCAAGATGCATAGTCTCCTGTGAATGTAGGTATTGCGATCCTCGGGAGCTTCACATCATTGTTGTGAGCAATGTGGCTGTTATTTAGCTCTGTAGATGATTGTTCAGCTCTTGAGTTTGTGTCTGGAACATTCTTGTGATAATCCTCATCGATTTTGCTGAATATTTCAACATATGCCTGTTCTGTGTCTGAATACCAGTCATCCTTGAAATACGGTCGTTCTTTCTCAGCCTTCGATGTCTTTGCTGCTATGATTTGTCGGTGGTTGGTTTTGAATTCTAACCAGTCGTCGTCGAGCAGCTTGAGCTTTTTTTGGAAATATTGCTCAGTTTTCCTGGATGGCCCATCCTTCAGGTAGTTTCTGAATGATTTTTCGTATTTTTCTCGTATTTCTGCCTGCTGACTTATTAAGGTATCTGGTTTTGCGATTTGATTTATCTTATTTGAATCACTATCCGGCTCGAAGGACCAAATGTTCAGAATTAGCAATTTAATTTCTGAACTTAATAGAAAAGGTGCCGGAAGGGTGTGATTCAATGAAAGATAAATTTTCCAATAATCCAATTATTATTCAATTCTCGTATAATGGTTGATTTCCTCAAAATGATTTGATATAATTCAATGTAAATCGCAAAATTTCCAATATGATTCTTTCCAAAATTTACAATTATTTATACTTTAATATTTGTAACTTGAATTCTATATGTGTAAAAAATTACTCTTTAAAGTTTCTGGTTAGCTTGTATGTTATTTTCCTTCTTAATAATTTAATAATGGTAACTTGCCAGAAATATTGCCCAATGTTGATAGTTTTGTTCTGACTTGCTACACGTTGATGGGAAATGCCTTTAATGCTGTGAGATGTGCTTTAAGCTGCCTCGCTCGATATCTGCCAAATAGCCTCTGATGTTGCCTGTTGCACTGCGTTTTGACCCTTTGGAACCTGCTGCTGATTCTGCTACGTTGCTTTGCCTTCCTTCAATCAACTGCCCAGTTAGTGGAAATATTGCTTGTAGTTAGCACTGATATAGTTGCGGAAACTTCAACTTTAGTTATTATAAAATAGTTGGCTCAAGATCTCAAGACAATCTTGGAATTTTTATTGGGACTGATTTAATACAGTCTTTTAGAATGTTAACTCAATGCGTTAACAGATTCTTGTAATTTTGAATGCTAACTCAAGGCGTTAGCAGATTCTTGTGTTCTTGAATGCTAGTTCAAAGCGCTAGCAGATTCTTGGAACTTGATATTGCTTCTAGAATTTCAGGACAATTCTTATCTTATAGCTCAGTACACTATAAAGATTGAAGGCAATCTAAATTGGCTTCGGTTGTACGCCGGTATTTATTTTACAATAGAACAATAGCCTTTAGTGGGGATGGCAATATTGCTTGATGTTACATAACCTCGGATTATGTACTTTCAGCTGTGCATGGTGACCGATCAGCTGGTCTCTTTTTCACTTGTGGATGTCAAATGGTGTTTGTCTTTTTGGTAAGCATATTTTATTTCATTTTATTTATTTACTTAATTTAGTATATATTTTAGGTCCCTTTCGTGGGTTTTTGGTGGGGTGCTAATCGGGAGGAGTTCCAAGGGCTACATTTTTAGGATTATCAGATAAGTATTTTTAAGAACTTTGTTTACTTTGTTGTAATGGTTTTGTTTTCTATTTTTAGGTGTATTTGATGTGTGAATTTTTGGATTTGCTGCCCATTAAATACGCTGCAAGAAGGATTTTAAGGATTATTACTTCGTCCTGGAACTTCTTTGAAGAGCCACTTTTAGTGTCAGGTATTATTTTGTGATATATTTGTTTTTGACAGTTTTCTAATTTTAGAATCGGCGATGTGAGGACGGAACAGACACTGGAAGGGACCACCATTTGGTAGTAGCAACTATCCGCCTAAAAATCGCTGCAATCAGAAACGTCCAACGCGATGCCATAAACCGTGGACGGTTCAACAAAGACCTTCTGCGTGAGAGCACCAAAAAGCGAGAATTTGCTGGCAAACTGCAAGAAATCTTAAACCAGCAAACCGTTTCTGACGACACAAATATTGAAGAGCTGTGGAGCACAACAAAGGGCGCTATAATAACAGCAGCGGAAACAAGCATTGGTTATGTCCAAAGAAACCAGCAACACTGGATCTCGGACACAACCTGGCAAAAAATTGAACGCAGAAGGGCCCTCAAAAATAACGTCAACTCTACAAGCGACCCGGAAAAACGACAACAACTTGAACGGGAATACTCCCAATTGCACCGGGAGGTAAAGAGAAGTGTCCGGCGTGATAAAAGGCGGCAGATAAATGAGCTCGCAGAGAAAGCGGAAAACGCGGCAAACACAGGCAACAGTAAAGTGCTGTACCAAATCACCAAACAGCTCTCGGGAAAGCACTCTACTAAAAAGCATGCCGTAAAGAGTGCGGATGGAAGGCTGCTGTGCAGCGACGAGGAGCAACTCCAAAGATGGAGAGATTACTTCTTCGCCACCCTGAATGGTTCATTTACACAGGAACCTCAGGAAAACAACAACAGCAATGCACAGCTAATAGGTCGCCAGCCAACAGGTACACAGGGGGACCAACACGCTGCTTTGTGCTCCGTGCCGTAACTGTGCTACACTGCTGGAAGCGCGCCTACACCCTCCTCGTGGGGCAACTGGAAACAGACTCCTGGCATGGTCATGTTTCTACCAGGAGTGCTGGCTGATGGTAGTCGGGCGGAGAGAAGAACACTCTTGAAAAAATCACCCCAATCTAAGGTGAAACAGGATATGCCGAGAGACGCATGGCCAAGGGGGTGCTTGGTCTCTAATATCCGAACTCTGGATACCTGGCGTCCTCCAGTTTTAATTAGCCTTCCCGCAGTATACGGGCTCGCTGTGGGTGACTTACTTTCCCGTACACTCGTGGGTCCATACATGGAATTTAATAAAAAAAATAATGAGCTTGATGCAGCTCTGACAGCATCAACCTCGTCAATTGCGACGATGGCCACATCTCAAGTGTCCATAGGGACGCAAGAGATAGCAATTGCCTCAACGCGCGGAGCCATTGGGCACGCAAGTTGTGAACCAATTGCTTCAACGAGCGGAGCCACTGGGCACGTAAGCTGGAAACCAACTGCTTCGACCAGCGGAGCCATTGGGCACGCTGGTTCTGCACACGGTAAAGACGAGTCTCTAGACTCAGAATCCGTCTGCAGCGCAGACTCGGACAGTGTGTGTTCGGTTACTTCCGGAGCCACAACCATTGCCCGAGGCTTTGAAAAGATGGAGCTTGACAAACCTGGGTTTGTTAAGCTCTCCAACCGCCAGAAAAAATGCTTCAAAGAAGCACTGGCAAAAGGCCTATCCAGGGATATGGCCCTGGAAAAAGCTTTAGCAAAGCCCTCCAAAAAAACTGAGCTGAAGAGGGTTCGCTCAGAGGAGGAAACTCCGGAACGTCCGGAACAGAAGAGGACCAAGACGGCCAAGGGGCCCACTCGCCGCACCTTTAGCCAGGTGGTAAGCAGTGTTAAACTTGGCCTCATCTCGACTGACATGGTCAACCACCCCCCGACACCTGAGCAAATGGCACAGCTGCAGGAGGCGATCATCGACGTCGTTATCGAAAAAGCAGGCGGCGAAGTCAAGCCGTCTTTCGAAGGGAGCTTCCAAAGAAGAGGCTGGCTGCTGTTAGTCTGCTCAAACCCTGACACAGCAGAATGGGTGAGGAGTAACGTCTCCTTCATTAAGAGCAAGAGTGCTCTTGATATCACTCTGCTGGAAGAGGGTAACTTCCCTCAGACTCACGTTATACGAGGCTATTTCCCCCAGAGTGGTACCTTAACAAGTGAAAGTGCTGGCGACTATCGCCGCACAAAACTCGGTTCCGCTGACAAATGGAAAGTGGTCCAGAGGCGGGTGAGTGAAAACACTCTTCACTTGGTCATGGTAGTGGATTCCGCCTCCATGGCTAAGTTGATTAGTCTGAAGGGGAAAATCGCCTATCGATTCTCCCACATCAGGCTGATTCTTAAGGACAAAGATCCTTCACCGAAGCAGCCACAAGGGCAGGGTTCGTCGTGTGACACACAGACCATAGGGTCTGAAGTGCACCTCCCAACGCTTCTGGTGTGACCGAGGACTGCAGTAATGCCGTCACCTTGGCCGTAGGGCCAACTGGCGACGGAGCTGCGCTCGCACCGACTCCGGGACCATCTGGCGTTGTTCCAGATCCGGCCCCCGCATCTGCCGCAAGCGCCAGGGAGCCTGTGACAGAGCTAACAGCGGGGCGGAAAAGGAACACTCCTGGCGACCCTGGAGTCGGAGCACGGGGCAAATCAGCACCCCCAAGGGCAAAGGTGGTAGGACAAAGGGTCCTAGACAAGCCAAGAAGACCGGGCTTGTCAAACGCTCCTTGGAGAAAAAATGAGCGCCATAAGGGCACTCCAAATTGACTTCCACCACGCGAAAGGGGCTTCCTCCACCCTGTGCAAGAATTTCGCGGAGAGGCGTCTTACCCTTGCTCTTATTCAAGAGCCTTGGGTAACCAATGGCAAAGTCAGAGGACTTTCCACCGGCTCAAGTAAACTAGTATATGATCGGAGATGCGGGTCGCCTCGTGCTGCCCTTTTAATTGACAATCGTGTCACTCATCTCTCCATTACTAACTTTATTTCCAGAGATCTAGTGGCGATCTCGGTTGCGGTTCCCACCGCCAACGGATTCCAAGAAATTGTCCTTGCGTCCGCTTACTTCCCGGGGGATGTAGCAATAGTGCCACCCCAGGAGGTTCAAGAACTGATTGAGTTCTGTCACAAGACGAACCGGCAATTCGTCATCGGTTGTGATGCAAATGCTCACCACTCCATTTGGGGGAGTACCGATGTAAACGAAAGGGGTTAGTGTCTCCTAGAATTTCTTGTTATGAACAACATAGACATTGCAAATAAGGGATGCAAACCCGCTTTTGTCACTGCTAGTAGAAAGGAGGTGCTGGACCTCACCTTCACCAGCAGGCTTCTCTCCGACAGGATAGAAAACTGGCGTGTTTTGGACGAGGCTTCACTGTCGGATCACTTGCACATTAGGTTCGACATTGTGGGCCTCCCACATATCCGCTCCTCTTCTTTGGTTCCTAAGAAAACCAACTGGTCTAAGTTTCAGGGGCTTGTGGCCTCGAAATCAGACCTGCTTGAAGCTTCTATCACCTCAGTGTGTGAACTGGAGAATGCGGCCACCCAGCTTACTGACGTGCTGATCTCCTCCTACCATGACAGCAACACTGTCTCTTCCTTTCAGTCGTCACGTAAAGTACCCTGGTGGAACGACAGATTAGCTGAAATGCGTAGGGATGTCAGGAGATTGTTCAATAGAGCAAAACACACCGGGCATTGGGATGAATACAGGTTCATCCTCACAAAGGAGTTAAGACGGTCCAAAAGGATTGCCTGGAGGAAGCACTGTGAGAGCCTTCAGACTCTACCAGAGGCGACTAGACTCCAAAAACTACTTGCAAAAGACTCCTTTAACGGAGTGGGCCTTCTCAAAAGGGAGGATGGCTCCTACACCTCTAACCACGAAGAAACTTTGAGGTACTTGCTCAGAGAGCACTTTCCAGGGTCAATCCTCCAGACCGCTTATCCATTGGATGCTGGGTGTAGTCATAGGACCATCCCAGACCGCTATTCCCGAAGTATTTCTGGGAACATCTTTGACGCCGACAAGGTTAAATGGGCAGTGGCCTCTTTTCAACCCTATAAATCCCCGGGAGGGGATGGTATTTTTCCGGCACTCCTTCAGAAGTGCCTCGATCTGATTATCGACAACTTGGTCTGCCTCTTTAGAGCCAGCTTCAACTGGGGATACATCCCTACCATCTGGAGGAAAGTCGTGGTGGTTTTTATCTCCAAACAAGGCAATAGGCCCCTGGAGCTGCCCAAATCGTACAGACCTATCAGCTTAACCTCTTTTCTTTTGAAAACGATGGAAAGGCTGCTAGACCTTCATATTAGGTGCAAGCTGGAGCTCTCCCTTCCCCTACATAACTCCCAGTTCCCTTACTCTAAAGGTAAATCAACAGAGGTTGCTTTACACCACCTGGTCAGCAAAATCGAGAAAGCCTTCCTTGCTAAGGAAACTGCTTTATGTGCATTCCTTGACATCGAAGGTGCTTTCGATAACACTGGCTATGATTCTATTTCTAGAGCACTGGCTCTCAGAAACCTGGATCCTCACACAATTGAGTGGATAAATGCCATGCTTGTAGATCGTGACATTTCTTCTACCCTAGGTGTCTCCACCATTAGTGTTAAAGCTATTAAGGGCTGCGGTCACTAGTTGTGGATGAACTTTTGACCAAACTATCTGAATCTGGTTTCGATGTCATCGGCTATGCAGATGATCTTGCCATCATCGTCTCTGGGAAGTTTGACCTGACCATTACAGAGGTCATGAGAACAGCACTACGAGAAGTTCAAAGATGGTGTACCACGGAGGGTCTGTCAATCAACCCAAATAAGGCTGTCTTGGTACTTTTCTCCAAACGCTACAAAGTGGACCTAGGTCCTATTTGCATCCAGGGTACCACAGTTGAGTACTCATCATCATCATAAATAGCTCCACAGCCTGTTATTGGCCTTGGCTTCCTGCAACATCCTCCTCCAGAACTGTCTGTCCCTGGCTTGGGGTCTCCAATTTCTTATACCTAGGGTTCGTAGATCCTCCTCTACGCTATCTGTGTATCTCTTTTTTGGACGTCCTGTGCCTCTGTGTCCGTCTGGTCTCTTGTTCATAATAATTTTTGTTATGCTGTCATCACTGCTACGTTCAACATGTCCTGCCCATCGAATTCTGCTAATTTTTATAGTTTTTATGATGTTCGGATCTTTATACAACTGATACAATTCGTGATTGTATCTTCTCCTCCAAACACCATTTTCGTTTACTCCTCCATATATTGTGCGCAGGATTTTTCTTTCAAAGCACCCCAGGAGGTGTTCTTCATTACTTCTTAGTGTCCAGGTTTCGGATCCATACAGTAGTATTGGCCTTATAAGGGTTCTGTATAGTTTAATTTTAGTCCTCCTTGATATGTTCCTTGTTAAGAAGTGTTTACGTAGCCCAAAATAGCATCTATTTCCCAGCGCCAATCTCCTTATGACTTCTGCCGTCGTGTCGTTATGTTTTGAGATTAGCGTCCCTAGGTATATAAATTCTTTTACACTTTCGATGTTATATGTATCAATGGTCATATTCTGGCGATCATTCCGTCTTTTAGAGATGCACATATATTTCGTTTTCTCTTCATTAATTGCTAGTCCGAATTTCTTTGCTGCTCTTTCTAGCAATATGAAGGCTTCTTTCATTGCTATGCTGGATCTGGCTAGTATTACGATGTCGTCAGCGTATGCCAACAGTTGTACCGACTTGTTGAAAATACTGCCCGCGGTGTTAATTCCTGCGTCTCTTATCACTTTTTCCATAGCTACGTTAAATAGTAAGCACGACAGGGCATCTCCTTGTCTTAGTCCTACTGTGGCGTTGAATGGTTCTGACAGCTCTCCTTCAATTCTTATTCTGCATATGACCTCTTTCATTGTCATTTTGGTCAAATCTACGAGGTGTTTGGGAAATCTTAAATACTCCATAGCTTTATATAATTCTTCACGTTTTATTTTATCATACGCGTTTCTGAAGTCTATGAATAGCGAATGTATGGTAATATTAAATTCATTTGCCTTTTCCAGGACCTGCCTAAGGGTGAAAATATGGTCTGTGGTGGATCTTCCGGGGCGGAAACCGCTTTGATAGTTTCCCAGAGCTGCTTCTGCGTAAGGCTGCAGTTTAACGTATAAAATATTTGATAATACTTTATATGCTACGTTCAATAGCGTGATACCTCTATAATTACGGCAGTTTAGCTGATCTCCTTTTTTGTGTATAGGGCACACAATGCCCTCGCTCCATTCCGATGGTATTCGTTTCTGGGTCCATATTAGTGTTACGATTTCATGCAGGCTTAATATTACGTTTTCACCTCCTTCTTTCAATAGCTCTGCTACGATGTTATCTTTGCCCGGAGATTTGTTGTTTTTTAGCTTTTTCACTTCGTCTTGTACGTCTTCTAATGTAGGCATGTCTCCCGCTAGTTCTTCTGCTAGTTCCATGTTTTCTGTAAGGGGTTGCTCCTCATCTCGAGCTAGCAGTTCTTGAAAGTGTTCACGCCATCTAATTAGAACTGATTCTTTGGTACTTAAGATCTCTCCATCCTTATTTTTGCACATGGTTATTCTGGGCTTGAAACCGACTCGTTGCTCCTTTACTTTTTTATATAGTTTCCTGATATCGTTTCGGTTGTTCGCTTCTTCTATTTTCAACATTTCATTTTCCCAGTACTCCTTTTTCTTCGCTTTGTGCACTCTTTTCTCCTGTCTCCTTTTTTCTTTGTATGTCTCAACTGCATTTCTCGTTCTGTGTTTCTGTATCATTACTTGATATGCTATATTCTTTTCCTGTGTTACACGGGTACACTCAATGTCGAACCATTCATTTCTGCTTTCACGGGGTTCGTATCCTAGAGTATTTGATGCTGATTCTTTGATTAGGGTCTTCAAGTTATTCCATTTAACTTCTATGTCTTCGGCGTTGTGGTTATTTGCATTTATCACTCTTCTATTTATTTCTTCCACATATTCTTCTTGTTTTGCTTCTTCTTTTAATAATTTCACGTTAAATTTTCTTTCCCTGCGGTTTCTTCTTTCGTTTAGTGTCGATATTCTGCTTCTGATTCTCGTCCCAATCATATAATGGTCGGAGTCGATGTTTGCACCACGATATGATCTGACATCTAGTACTTCTGAACAGTGACGCGCTTCTATAAGTATATGATCAATAGAGTTTTGCGTTCTTCCATCTGGAGATCTCCAGGTTACCTTATGTATATCTTTTCGCTGGAATCTTGTGTCTGCGATCACCATATTATTCATCATTGCAAAACTGATCAGTCTCATACCGTTTTCATTTGTTTCGTCGTGTAGACTAAATGCTCCTATTGTTGGTCGGTATGCACTTTCATGGCCAATTTTTGCATTTGCATCTCCTATGACAATCTTTACATCATGTCTAGGACAGTTTCTTAGCGTCCTATCTAAGGTTTCATAGAATGCATCTTTCGCTTCTTCTAGCGCATCTTCAATCGGGGCATGTATATTTATTATGGAGTAATTAAAGAATCTTCCTCTTATACGTATTCTACATATTCTTTCATCTATAGCGTCAAACCCCATTACTAGATGTTTAATTTGTTTTCTTACAATAAATGCCGTCCCAAAAGTATGATTCTTCTCGTTACAACTATAAAATATATTGTGCGTTTTTTTCTCTAGGATCCCCTTTCCAATCCATCTTACCTCTTGCACTGCTGTCAGGTCGCTTTTATATTTATCTAATTCTTTTAGTAGAACTTTTAGTCTGCCAGGTTGATACAGTGTCCTTACATTCCAAGAAAAAATTCGTAAATCATGGTCCTTAATACGATATCCGGGTCTTCGTTGTGTGGTCAATCCTATCCGAGGCTCTGTTGTAGGTCTCGTGGCAATATGGTAATGCCAGGACGGGTTGCCAGCCCGTCGCTGGTATGCGGGAATATAGCGTTGAGTACTCAGACTCAGTCAAATATTTGGGAATAAAGTTAGACAAGAGACTGAACTGGAACGCTCAACTGGACTACGCCATCAGTAAAGCCACCAGGGCCATATGGGCCTGCAAACGGCTTTTGGGTAAGACATGGGGTCTTACACCACAAATGATGTACTGGATGTACAACACGATCGTTAAACCTGTGGTCACCTATGCCGCTATAGTCTGGTGGCCTAAGACTAAACAGGTCACGGCGAACCTTAAGTGCAGCAAACTACAACGGCTTGCTTGCCTCTCCATTACCGGAGCTATGCGGACCTGTCCTACAGCTGCGATGGAGGCAATCATTGGATTGACTCCATTGCATATCTTCATATGGAAATCCGCGGCCATAAGTGCCCTGAGACTTCAGATCTCATCGAACTGGCCCTATACAGTCAAAGGACACATGGATATCCTTGACAATATCCCAAACATTTTCATTTGCCACGTATCCGACCATATGGTTGGTGAACTGCGGTTCCAAAGGAAATTCAGGGCGATTATCCCGGATCGTTCTGAGTGGGAAGAACTTATTCTTCCTGGGGATCCAAAACATCTCCACTGGTTCACCGACGGGTCAAAGATGGAACATGGTACAGGGGCTGGTGTCGCAGGACCCAATTCCAAGGTCTCGATTGCAATGGGTAAGTGGCCCTCGGTATTCCAGACTGAAATACATGCCATTGCGACCTGTGCTGGGCTCAACCTTGAGAAAGGTTTGAGAGGCGCCAACATTAAAATCTTCTCTGACAGCCAAGCTGCCATCAAGGCACTCTCAACGTGGAAGTTTTCTTCCAAAACAGTTGCAGAGTGTTTTGACTTACTCCAGAGCCTGACCAGAAGAAATAACGTCTCGCTCTGCTGGGTCCCCGGACACTGGGGTATCGAGGGCAATGAGGCTGCGGATAGCCTCGCGAGGGAGGGGTCTGAGACGTTGGTCCAGGGCCCAGAACCCTTCTGTGGCATCTCATGGTCCACCTCCAAGTCCCTGATAGAGGAGTGGATTAAGGGACTACACCTTGCCTATTGGGAATCAATCCCAGGTCTTAGACAGGCTAAAGATCTTATAAGACCCTTTGCCTTTAGGGGCACTATCACTTTAAACAGAGCGGACCTAAGGCTGTTGGTAGGTTATCTGACTGGCCATGTAGGACTGCGGTACCACCTCCACAACCTATGACTGTCTCAAGAGACAGAATGCCGACTCTGCCTGGAAGGCGACGAGACTTCCACACATATTCTTTGCAAATGTCCTGCTCTGATCTGGCTTAGAAGAAGAACGTTTATCAGAGAGTTTATGAGCCCCGCTCAAGTCCGCTCTTCTTCAACTAAAGACCTTCTTGCCTTCGTCCGGAAGGCTGATAGTCTGTTCCGTTAGTGGGGTAGGTACACAATAGGCCTAACTTGGCCGCAGTGTTCACCATATGGGTTGCCCCCTCATTCCTTAATAATAATAATAATAATAATGCACAGCTAATAAGAATCACCACTCGTGCCCCATCCAAGACTGAAATAGTAACCGCAATTCATGCAGCTGGAAAAGATGGCATCCCGCCAGAATTGTTGAAAGCCGACTCAAGCCTCATAGCAGATGCGCTACAGCCAATCCTGGAAATAGCATGGAACACCTGTACCTTTCCGGAGGATTGGACGGAAGGTATCATAGTCAAAATACCAAAAAACGGGGACCTAACAATATGTGACAACTGGAGAGGCATATGTCTATTATCCACTGTGGGCAAAATCTTGTCCCACATATTACTATCAAGGATAAGAGAGGCAATAGATTGAACGCTTAGAAGACACCAGGCTGGATTCAGAAAAGGCCGCTCCTGCATAGACCACATTAGCACCTTGAAAATCATAGTGGACCAGTCTACTGAATTCCGATCCCCCCTTTGCCTTGCTTTCGTAGACTATGAGAAAGCGTTCGACTCGGTTAATAGGAGCTTTATATGGCGAGCTCTACGGCAACGCGGACTGTCGGATAAAATAATAGAATTGATAAAAGCTCTATACAACAATTCCAAATTCAGAGTTCTTCACAATGGAAAACTATCCGACAGCTTTGAAGTGAGCCCAGGAGTACGGCAAGGATGCCTACTTTCGCCATTACTATTTCTTATAGTAATAAACGACATCCTTGTCAGCGCTCTAGATACTAGAACAGGTGGCATACAATGAGGATTGTTAGACCGCCTTAAGGACCTCGACTACGCGGATGATATCTGTTTGCTGGCCCACAGACATCAGGACCTCAAAAACATGGTAAACAATTTGGCAACAGAAAGTAGCTCGGCAGGCTTAATGTTAAATCCGACTAAAACCAAAGAAATGCGGATAAATGCAAACACCCATGAACGAACAGCGCTAAATAACCGCGACGTGGAACTCGTAGATAAATTCTGTTACCTCGGTAGTATTATTACCGAAAACGGCGGTACAGAAGAAGACGTCAGTTCCAGAATAAATAAAGCACGAAGCGCATATGCATGCCTGTTACACATATGGAGATCGACGGAGATCTCAATTAACACCAAATTGCGGCTGTTCAACTCCAACGTTAAGGCAGTTCTTTTGTACGTTTGCGAAACATGGAAAGTAACCCAATTCATCACAGGGCGCCTACAAGTTTTCATCAACAGATGCCTACGTCGTATCCTAAAAATCCGCTGGCAAGATAGAATTGCAAATGAAGAACTATGGCGCCGTGCCGGCCAAGAAAGGATAGACGACCAAATCAGGAGAAGGAAATGGAATTGGATTAGCCACACCTTGCGACGCGAAAACGAGAATCTAGCCAAACAGGCCCTCGACTGGAATCCGCAAGGAACCCGTCGAGTCGGAAGACCTAGAACAACGTGGAGAAGAACCCTATTAGCAGAGGCCGCAACAACCGGGAGATCTTGGTCAGAGCTGAGAGCTGTCGCGCAAAACAGAGTCCGCTGGAGGGCAACTGTTTCCGCCCTATGTCCCATGAGAGATTAAAGGAGCAATTAGTAAACATTTCTATTCAGCGCGGAACGTTTCATATAGATGTTCACATAGATGTTCATGCAAATAATTGAAAATTTTTTTTGGCGCACAAACTCTTTTCCACACCACCCTGGAGGTCGAGTTTTTGGCGCGTTTTTTTATTGTGGTTTCCCCAGTAGGCCTAATCCACAAAAAAATTAAACAATGAAGCTATAACATGTTATTCAGTCTCATATGTTTCGAAGATGTCGGTTGACAATCGGATAGACCAATGAAGCTGCCATCTAATGACTGGGTTTGTCTTCCACGAATGATGTATCTGGGAGACTTGAAAACTCGCAAATGTTCTCATTTATGTCATTGTCTTCAAGGATGTTTGAATCCTTCATCACATTTTCGCAATTTCCTCCACTGCAGTTAGAGCAAAATATGGTACATTTGAGGCCGGCCTTGCGGCATCCGCATGAACCACCACAATTTTTTCTACATTTGCAGGAAATTAATTTTAATAAATTTGCTGGTGCCGGAGCAATTGTCATTGGGATTGGTTGTTAGCCATATCTTGTTCGCTTCCAGCCCCATTCCTCTGGGTCTTGATAACTATCAAGCCAAGCTTGCACTTGATGATATACTCGAAATGAATGAAGTCGAGCAGCATCTTTAGTTGGAGGCAGAGCTGATAAGTTCACTTTGGCTTTTGTAGCAGATTTGCCAAAACATTTGAACCTAAGTGAACTAATATTGGTTTCTGAAGAACTACCTCCATAGAGCTCAATAAAGAAACGCTCTCCAGCTTCAGCAACCCTATCTGGATCTACTCTTCTTTCTTTAAACAATTCTACTGAATCTGTGAGTTGTGGATTTCTTTGTAAAATGGATAAAACTTTTGCTTTCCCCATGCTGTACATTGAAGTCGTTGTGTCACAACCACTGAAAGCGTGAAGAAATAGAATATTGTTTGCAACAATATTTGGAAATTTGAAGCACTGCGGAGTATACAGTGCTTCTGGAATACGACCCTTCCCAGGTTTTTGAAGGAAGATATTGTTAGAAGACCCTGCCAAGGCCGTTAATAAAACAAGAAGACCTATGTCTTCTCCGACAATGACAACAGAATCAAACCTAGAAGATAATTGTATTGCTGTCGTTACAATTAACATGTCAGCGTCTTCCAAGGCCTGCTCAACTATGAAACCTGCATTTCTTAGTTCTTTAGTGAGCATTGATATTAGCTGAGGTTTATTTTTATCATTACTTAAGAACTTCTCCTGCTGCGACGCCGGAATCATAGTCTCATTAATAATGATATTTACTGAATGATTATTTCTCGACCGCCGAAATCGTTCAGAACTTTTGGTGCCTAGAAGATCAACATCCTCAGGATAACAATCGAATACAATAGTAACATTCGAACTGAAATGATCGCCCACATATTTCACATATTTTCTGAAAATATTTAAAAAGGACACATTCTTATCCCATATGACTCGATGCAGGAGAAAACCACCATCTACGACATCCATCCGATAACTTTTTATTGTGCTGTTATCTGTTAATGGTGTAAAACAACTATACAGTGAAGATTTTGTGCCCTTCCGCATTCCTTCTCCATTGAATAATGATAAAGGATAAGGTGCAAGCTCATATGTAAGATTATTTTTTTAATCCTTTTCTGTTTCCTTCGAAATGCACATTCGTTGGAATAGAAGAAGTGGATCGATGGGAGTTAATGTTGCGTCAATTTTGATGCTACTACTGGCAGTACTTATGGGAAGAACACGATCATTTCGCCTAAACTTCACTGATTCTATAGGATGACCAGCTATTCGAGACATCATGTTAACGCCTGTCTCGTATGAGAGATGACTATTAGCGGAGCATGCGACGACACCTGTGCTAATAGATAGTAATACTGGATTATTTAAAAAAGGATCATGCTGAGCAAACCAGTTATCTAATTTTTCGACCTCAGCATTATCACGAGTTACTCGAGCGGATCTAGAATCAACGTGTTGCTCTGAAGTTGAGCTGAAAATACCGCAGTCAGTTTCAACCGATTCGCAAACGTTTTGCAAAAACAACATACCTAAAGTCCACCTAGCAAGTGCAGAATCAGAAAACCCACAACCTTGTGTAAGACCCCCCGAAGTTTTCATTGATCGCATCATTGTTTGTTCGATGGTCATATCTGACATAATCCTGACCAAAATTTATCAGTTCGTCGAATGGTGAAGTAACCTTTCGTTGTAAACTTTTCAAACTCATCTCGTGGCATTTTTTCGTGCAAGACAGTCATATCTTGAAGGTATAATTGTGAAGCTTTTGCGTACAGAAAATGGCCACTTGCGTGGAAATAAGGCAACATATTTTGAATTACATCTAAGTGCAAATTCCAGTTACCAGATCGCTCGGCTTCCATGAACTGCTTCACTAATGTAATCATACGGAAGTATTGAATCCATAGTTTTGCCGTGGGACCCCGTTTTTCAATTTCTTTCAATTGTTCATCGAACCTTATATAAGCCTGTTGCACATCTACATCTATCTCTACCTGAAGAATAGCAGACCTATCGATATTATTAACGACGAGATCCATTGCGTCACGTTCACAATCAGTGAATTCAGTACAATCAAAAATTGTTTTAGCTAGCGCCAAATGAGTGAGGAAGTGAGCTCTTATTGCTCTGGAATATGCATGGCCGACCAGTATCTTTTCAACGCTATTGGAAGCGTAGACAATTTTAAAGACATCTTCTAGACCACTGCCAGCCATAATGTAGCCGACAGAGCCTAAGAATGACATAAGTAAATGAAAACCGCCTAAACGAAGAATAATATTGTGAACAGGAGATGTTGTATCGGAATTTCGAACAATATCGCCAGCTTTCATATACAAAGGCAAATCAATAGTAACAATACAGGAGGATTGTTTCACAACTTTACACTTCTCAATTGCAGATAGAAGAGCTGTATAAATTGTGTCATAATCTGAAGGCGGGCATTAATGAACGGAAGGCTGATAATCCTACTAGTCACAAAATGTTTGTTGGCGGTAGCTTCTTCCATGAAACCATTCCAACCTGGAATATTTGAATTGCAAGACCATTTCGCGTATAACCACAAGAAATCACTAATCGTCGGCAAAACATTAGGTTTAATAGGACGAATGAGGTCTAAATTTTCTATGAGCAGTGGCTTCTCAATACATGATGTTGGTTTTCCATATGATGCGAGAGGAACCATTCCAAAGGAGCCAATAACTGTTGCTGGCGGTTTTTTAGAAATACGAGGAATGACTTTATCAGGAGCTATGGCATTAAAAGGGGTTACACAATGAATTCCACCCATCGCATGAAATGTTCCATGACCATCGAGAGTATTAATGTTGAAGTCCGCATTATCGAAGACGAACTGAGAGAAAGCATGTGTCAAAATTGTAGGTTGCTGGCGTTGTATGCACGAAGACTCGAAAACCGAAATTTCGAAATATGACGAAGAAAATCCTAACGCCGACAATACATCAATCAGATGCCTAGAACCAAATTTTTTATATAAGAATGAGCCAACACCCAGTAGCAATGAAGAAAAAAATGAACGAGGCCTAACCGTTGCTATTATTGAGTGGGCAATAGCAGTGCATTTTCTTTCCCACTTTTGAGAAGAACTCCGTTTCGAATGGTTCAAAATGTGAGATAGAAAAACACGAAGAGATTGAGGAACTACCGCATCAACATCTTTCATGAAATCATCTGATGGAGGGTATGTTTCAACATTATAGAATTGCGATCGTATATCTTCTAAGACAATTGCAGCTGCTTCACGAACTACACGCAATTTTTCTTCCTCTCTATTCGATTTTCTAGTATCGTACCACGCAGGAGACAAAATTTTATAACCTGTATCCCGAAAGCAAATGAAAGCATCATGACCAGGACACTCGAAAATACATACCTCATCGCCGTATCTGAGTTTCAAATGATGCTTAAACAAACGAATTTCCGGACGATTTTCCTGGTCGATTAACGCGAGTAACTCAGAAATTCTAAATTGACATTCCTCACTGTTAGATATAAAAGAACCAATAACTTCCATCACCTGCGACATTTCTTTACTAGACTTCCCCCTGTAGATGGTATGGTTTTTAAATCCCGCATACATGAATGATGATACCTAGCACCTGTAGCTTTTGTATCAGAAACATTTGCAATACGTTGTACAATGTCCAAACTTGCTTTATCGTTTCTATCTTTCAAAACAGTAATTACATTTCTTTTTATCAAAGAAAACTGTTTTACTGTATGAACAGATTGTCGACTTGTAACAGGCAATTCATTTTCCACAATTTTGAAGTTTTCTGCAAAGATTTTGCAACAAATAAAACATTTCTTTGCAAAATCAAATCCTGAATCCTCCGGCGTCTCCAGTGGCAAAGAATCCTCCGATGAAGTAGAGGGCTGTTCCAGGTTTCGTTTAGCAACCCTGGCGACGATTCTCGAATCAGCGTATTTTTTTGGCATGCTCGATGTACTCTAAAAGGATATATATGGAAGTATATAAGGCGTAATAGAAGTTGTTTAGGTAAACACATATTATTTTCTCTTGCGTGAAATAAAATGTATCGCATTGAGAAGAAAATATTGCTATCTCCATAGCTATGATTTAGTTTTAAATACCTCAACAAAACTTCATCAATTACCTTACGGATTCCAAACCTTGTAAGAAACCTTGATGTTGTTTTTCGCCTCTCTTTACACTAGCTGCTAAAAGGGAGTTAATACCTCTCTTTTTTACTTCCACAACAACACCGTCACTTAAATTTTTATTACAAATTAAACAAACGCTCATTTTTTTGTCTTTTCGCTTCTAAATCTAGCACGAAACTAAAAATTTCTACGCAAGCGTGACACCACCCACTGGGAGGGCTGTGGAAAAGAGTTTGCGCGCCAAAGAAATTTATCAATTATTCGAATGAACAAATATATAGTATATATGAATAGCGGCTAAAGTACAACTGCTAGAAAAAAAATGTTAAAAGTAAAATTTCTACAGAATTTTATAACAAACAAATTTGTTTCGTCGTAACTAAATAGTTGACGAGATATTTGTAAAAAACCATTCTTACTATACGTTAAATGTGTAATAAATCCATAAATATCAACTTTACAGAAGAAAGTTAAAACATAAAATGTGGGCAATGAAATTGCGCACAAGAAACGTTATAATCAGTTTTGCAATAAAACGTGTAATTAAAAAGATTGGCCAAAAACTACTTTTGAATTTACGTTTTTCGACACTTAAAGCGCCATAACTCGTGCAATATTAGCCCTACGTAAAAAATGATAATAACAAAAATTATAGATAATCGTATGCTCTATAAGTCTTACAAAGGGTGTTTTCATTTAAAATTAATCATTAACGAAATATAGTGCAAAGAAAGTGATATTTGAAGTTTGAAGCACTATATCTCCGTAGATATTGACTTTACAAAAAAGAATTCTAAACAGAAAAGTTAAATCACTTATTTATCTACAAAAAAGATAATATACATTTTTGTCGTAAAGTGCATAGTTTCTGAGATATAGAATTAAACGCGTTTCCCTTCACTGCAAGTTTAGCAAGAGGGTGGGGATGACGCCATTTTAGATTTAAGCTTATAAAAATATATTAAATCATTTGGTAAAAAAAAATCGCGTGCGGTATTTTTCGCAAAATAAAGTACCTATTTACTGGACTATATCTGTGCTACGGTTTCTGCCTCGTCATTCGGGATGGCATAGCAATCTAGGAACTTACTTAAGTTATCTTGAAATGTTAATATGTATAGGTTCCCTGAGTGGGTAGTTTCCAGGGGCCCCACTATGTCTAGGTAGACCTTGTCGAATGGTCTTTCGGCCACGTCTGTAATTATCATCGGCATTTTGAGGGCCGGTGTGGACTTATTGGTCTGACACTTTCTGCATCTTCGAATATATTTTCCTACGCATATGGCGCCACCAGTACTTCCTACGGATTCGTTTGTACGTTTTGATCACGCCCTGATGTCCTCCGAAGGCGGAGTCATGATAGTCCTTGAGGATGGTGGCTATCTCTTCGGGGTCTGTGATCACCGTGATTTTGGGTCTTTGGTTGGTTTCAGCCTCTTGAGGTGGGCTGGCTTCGATTATTGTGTCCTCGGGGCTCTACGTGGTTGCGGATTCGGATGAATCGGGTGGTTGGTTATCTGACTGTTTTATGCCGTTGCTTTCGGGGGCGATGCCTATTTCCGTTACCTCAGTTTGGGCCTCCTTTTCGGGCGTATAGATCGGTCTTCTCTCTCGTGCTTGGGCGCGAGTGACTGCATTGCATATTTGGTTGTGGCCTCCGGGGGAGGTTCCATGGGGCGTGTACTATTGCCTTGACGGTGAAAGTGTGCTGAGCCTTAGCATCTTGCGGAATACGACAGAGGGCGTCGGCATTAGTATTATACTTGCCGGGTTTGTATTCAATATTGTAATCGTATTCAGAGAGTTTGTGGTGGAAGCGCACCAATCGGGTTGTAGGGTCTTTAACGTAGAACACTCCTTTCAACGGTTTGTGATCGGTATACACCGTGAATGTGCGACCCTGTAGGTAGCACGTGAAGTTTTTCACAGCCCAGAATATTGCCGAAAGCTCCTTTTCTATGGTAGAATAGTTTCGCTCAGCCTTGTTCAGGGTTCGGCTGGCATAGGCAATGGGTTGGTCCTTTCCCACTTCCCCTTGTGAGAGTACAGCCCCAAGGGCTTCACTACTGGCATCTGTAGTCAGATTGAAGGGTTTAGTGAAGTCGGGGTAGATAAGAAGGGGGTTTGACCAGAGCTGTTTTGATTTGATCGAAGGCCTCTTGGCATCTGGGGGTCCAGGAGAATTTTACGTCCTTACGGAGAAGATTGGTTAGATGCCGGACGATTTTTGAGAAGTCGGGAATAAATTTCCTGTAATAATTCGAGAGTCCGATGAAAGATTGGACCTGGCGTATAGTGCGTAGTTCCGGGAATCCTTGGACGCACGCCGTTTTCCTGGGGTCCGGGAGCGCTCCTTTCTCTGAGCAGATGTGCCCTAGGTAGACTACCTCCTTACGTAGGAATTGGCACTTTTCGGAATGCAATTAGAGGTTATGCTCGCTCAGTTTGTCGAAGACCTTTCTGAGCTTCCGGTTGTGATCTTCTAGGCTCTTACCTCAAACTTTGTTGTTGACATGCTTATGTGCTTATTAATGGCTTCTAGCTGCATTTCTGTTGCCTTGTGATCATTTTTTAATACGCTCAGGGTGGAATCTATGAGAGATGTCTGATTTTTGATCAGATCTAGAAGATGGTTTTCATTGCTCCGTATGTTGTCTATTGTGGCGGATAGTTTTTCGGCATATTCGGAATCGAGGACCCCAAATAGTGCTCCGGCAATGTTTCCAACGATGTTGAGTGAGGATCGCTTCAATCTTTTGGACGCAACCGGTTGCAATAATTCGTTGTAGCTGGCGAGTTCTTGTGATATCTACGCAAATTGATTGTGATGATAGAACAATGATCTGTGTCTTTGCGTGAATTGCAAAGCTTGCACAGATTATCAATATTAACGTGTATTGCAGCACCCTCCTTCCAGTAACCTTCCATGTTGTAGTAGACAATGAGTGATCACTCGTTCCTGATTAAGTTTGCTGTGCCGAGTTTTTCGAAGTACATTCCTGATTGTGAGGTAAATGGCGAACAGTTCTACAGTGACGCAATTTCTATTTTGTAAAATGGAGCCTTCTAGTGCTAGTAAGTATAATATTTATCATTTTTTACATAAACCATATCATCAATAAAGTCAAAGGTAATATATAAGTAACTTTGATGAAATTAAACTTAATTTTCAAACATTTAGAGAAAAAGTTACTTATTCAGCCGTATTCTGCTATGAAACTTTTTTCATATTGTAGCTTATACTATTGTTCAATGAAATAAACAAAAATCAGCTGCGCATAGTTGCGCATACAATTTTTTTGCATGATTTTGTTTCTGCTTCCTGTTATGTAGATGAAAATTTAATCAAACGATTTCATGTTATGTACCGCCACCATGGAGCTCCTTGCTGGTGACAGCAAGGCTACTGCCATCAAGATTGGGTAAACATAAAAATAATTTGTAAAAGACTACATCCTCCCTAGGTTCCTAAATGTTTGTAGGGGATGTTAAACCGGCCACACGGTTGACGCTAGCTCGCCGGTGGGGGCGTGGGGTTGTGTGACCGGAACTCGACACCTATGATTCACCACTCACCTATTATTTAAAATGGAGATCTCTTCATACCGTTCTTGTCCTAGGTTAGCCAGAGATATTCCTCGCTGGACGTTTCCATCTACCTGGTGGACCTGTAAATGTTCAACGCGACGTTGGGAGGACCCTGGAGAGAAAGCAAAACCCAACCATCCTGGACAACTTATCCCCTTAGGCTGTCATGCCTAGTAATACTAGTGGGGTTAAAGAAAGTGACAACAACTATATTTTAAAATAATTACAGTATAGTACAATTACTCAACAACAAAACAGAGGTAAGTTTGCTTTAACTAGTAGATGTAAATCAAACAACAAATACTCCTATAATCTAGGTAATGTGGACACAGCCAACTATTACCACCAAATACTAACGTTAATACAACAACGGAAGGAAACAAATCAATCGTCGCGCTGGTACCAGTCGAGGATTCCTTTCTTTCGTACAACACCAAACCGAACGATAAAATTTATAACTAAGGGCGTGTACTACAGTAAAATAGTAACTAGATTATATGTTAAGAAATTGTTAAATATAAGAGTATAATAATTATGGTATGAATATATAATTATTTGATAAGTATTGTAAAATATGTAAATAGTGGATATTACAATTTCCTTTTGTGTGATAATTAACTAGTGTATATGAGAAAATATTCGGGGGGGAATATACATATAGGTAAAAGTTTGAATATAAATGTGTGAATATAAATTAATTAACTACGAAAACTATGGTACAATAACCGAAACAAAAACGAACTTAATTAACAATTTTGTTGATATGATTGTGGAAATCTAGTTAGGTTTAAGCAATATATGTATGTAACCATTGGATACATATTTAATATGTATTAATTGTAAAACAATCTAATTCTCAAGTGTATATATTTATAGGCATAACCTTCGAGACCAAAAAAATGACTTAATAGTGTAAAAACCTTACGTTACACCGTCTCACGTTTTGATTAACGTATGGTGCACGCCTTGTCTCCTGTACTATTATAACTCCTTGTGAATATGTATATTATACAGTTTAAAATAATTGTAAATAATTGGTAATTATATTAAAAAAATTGAAAATATAGAATAAATATTTTAAAAGAATTGTGGATATATAGTAATTATTTCATAAGAATGGTGAAAAAAACCTTCTCCTGGTGGTGATGGTTCAAGTGTCCATGAGGTTATTCCTAAAACGGTCGTCCAACTGCTATCCCTGAATTAACCACAATTGCGAATCAATGTACGAGTTATGGTTCACTCATCTGTCAATATCACAAATCTATTTCCAGCACACGTTGTTTTGTGATTAGCGAAAGGCATCGGCACAACCTGAGAGTCAAATAATTATTTTGATCCCAGCAAGCAATAACCAATGTTGCAACTTTATTAATCGATGCCTGAGGCAATAAATATCGGGCAAGATTTAGTCCTGCTTATTTAGGAAAAGAAAACTCTGAAAATACACTCGTCACCAGAACTCAAACTCAGCACTGACATTCAGCCATTTTCTTCCCTCTGCGCTGATGCTAAATTTAAGGCACCTTACACTGTTGATTGATATACTAATTATCCTTATTGGAAGTACTTCTGCTTAAACAGTCCTTTCCTTGGTTATTGACCTTCGTTCTGCTTCATTAAACTACAAGCTGCGATGTAGAATTTATATTCGTCGTTCCTTCAAAAAACTATTTTTTTTTCTGCCTTCCCGACTTCTTCTCTGGAAGGATATTTCTTAATCACAAACTAGTATACGTTCGCGCAATGGTGATTTTTTTTGTTTTCTACTCAATTCTCTTGATTAAACGAAATTGTGTTTTTTCGCGATCTGAAACACACGTAAGTCGCCTGATCAAACAAATAAATCCAGACTCTTTCTGGTCACGGTTCAATCCCGACTCTCAAAAATTTTCAATTTTGTTCCTTCCTAGAAAAATTTCGTTTTTCTGTGCCTACGTGATTCCAAAAAGGTTTCGCATCAAAAAGCTTCTGAAGTGATTGGACTATTAATTTCTGAAATTTCCGATAGATGGGGGGAATAATTAATAATAAGAATTTTGCAATAAATACCCGACCGTTACATACCCTCGGGTCCACAAGGCCGACTTGCGAGGCAGTGAGGAGCCGAAAAAAACGGAAGGTTTTTCTGTCGTAAGGTCCGGTATGGGGCGCCAATGTGGGGCTCGTCTCATACCCTGAGGACCAGAGTCTCATGCCACAGCTGCAGAGCTATGAATCGCTAGGGATTTAGTAGTACTGTCAAAATTAAAATTTTGAGAGAGGGACAGTCTGACGAGTCTAACGGAGGGTATGCCTGGAGTTGTAAAGATCCGGCGGAAGGCAATACCACATTGTCCCCATCCGAGTCTCTACCATCATCCAGTTCACCACGTCGAAAAAGTCTCCTTTCGATCCATCGGATCAGTCTCCAGCAATACCACATTGCCATTGACATTCCCCGGTGGATCGCCAGGACAACCATTCGCCGAGAGTTGTTCTCCAGACTGACCGAAAAGCAAGGAGGTGTACCATCCGCTAGGGAAGCTACCTAAGCGGAATAGGGCACCCTATTAATAACCAGTGAAGCCGGCGAGATGCCTTCTTAGGGCTACTCCGAGGAGCGTTTGCTTCGAGGACAATCAGGGACGTATGTCTTTAGCGTGATAAACGCCTATGCTTTTACCAGCCAAATCCTCCAGCTCGTACAAGCTAGTTCCAATTTCTCTTCGTATCCGAGCTTTCACGAACTTGGGCGCCACTTTGGCACTGAAACGTCCAACTCTGTTACTCACCCAGAAGGTTCTCCGGAATACCTCATCCCCAGGGCGAAAACTGCCCACACGGCACCGTAAGTTGTACCGGGAGGTATGCCTGGTGTGCGCGGCGGCTAAATTTAGCGTGACCCGCTCACGTATTTTCTGCAATTTGTCCGTCAAGGGCAAGAAAGCGATGTCACCCTCCTGGAAAACGTTCAGTTTCTTCAGGACGGGATAAGCTGATCCGTGCAGGATCATATGGCTACCAAAAAGCGCCTGATACGGTGACATGCCTATCGCCTCGTGGTGGGCACTACGAAGAGCACATTCAATGGACGAGAGATGTCTATCCCACTCACGATGATCCTCCTTTAAGTACGCCCTAATGGCGGCTAGGACTGATCGATTCACCCGCTCTGAAGCGTTAGGGTGAGGCGAATATACTGCAGTGCGCACATGTCGCACGCCGTAGTCATTCAGCAGTTTAGCAAACTCTTTGGAGGTGAATTGCCGACCATTGTCGGAGAAAATGGTTTCAGGAACTCCAAAGGTGTGAAAAATAGTTTGCTCGAGGAACTTGACGGCCACCGCCGTGGTCTCAGCGGACACGGGGTGCAAGAAGGCAAACTTAGTGAAGGCGTCCAAGACGACAAACACTGCTGTGTGGCCTTTCTTCGATCGGGTGTAAGGACCCAAGAAGTCTACGTAGAGAAATTGAAACGGCTTCGAAGCATCCATGGGGTTGCCCATAGGTGGACGAAGTACTGAACTGGGGGCTTTGGTGGTCTTGCAGATCTCACAGTTGGCGATGAATTCCCGCACCTGTTTGGACATACCTGGCCAAAAGTACTTACATCTTAGACGGTTTAGAGTTTTCCCTACTCCGCCATGTGATGTTTGGGGAGGCAAGTGAGCCGACTCGATGAGAGGCGTGGTCAGTTCCGTTGGGACCCACAATTTCCATGTTAAGTCGTCAGCCACGGAGTCTCCGGTACGTGGGGAGGTACGCTGGAATACGTACCCATCTTCAACTCGCAGGTCTGGTAACTGCGGTGAGGCTTGCCTGATTCGTTCAACCAGACGAAGATAATCAGGGGATTTGAAGGACGTGGCATTTAAGTCCACGTCGAAACACAGGGACAGATCGTCAACGCAATCCATGCGTGACAAGGCATCGGGAACCACATTGTGGGTGCCTTTGCGATGTTCGATCGTAAAATCGAACCCCTGAAGCTTAAGACTCCACCGAGCTAAACGTCCGTTGAGCTCCTTCTGGCCCATGAGCCACTTCAGGCTTGCATGGTCAGTAATGACTGTGAAAGCCTGTCCCTCCACATAAGCTCTAAACTTTTTTATACTCAGAACGGCTGCGTAGCACTCGAGCTCAGTAATGGTGTAGTTTCGCTGTGCTCCGTTCAATTTCTTGGACATATAAGCAATCGGATGTTCTCCTCCATCCATGTCCTTTTGAAAGAGCACACTACCTACACCAGTTCTGCTGGCATCGCACTGAATATAAAAAGGTTTAGAAAAATCTGGAGTGACTAGAAGAGGAGCTTCCGTCATCAGCTTTTTCAAAGTCTCGAACGCCTGCTGGGCCTCATCATTCCAACTAAAAGTTTTTGTCTTCAAACAATCCGTGATTGAGGAAGCCACGCTAGCATAATTGGGGATGAAACGCTGATACCATCCGGTCATACCCAAGAACCTCCTAGTCTGCTTATGAGACTTCGGAGTCGGGAATTCCGTAATGGCCGTCACCTTGGTAGGATCCGTTTTCAGAGTCCCATCACCAATTATGAAGCCGAGATACTTGACTTCAGTCACGCAAAATTTGCTTTTAGCCAGATTGGGTGTTAACCCCGCACGACGGAGACAGCTGGCAACTTCGTCCAACAGCTTTAAGTGGGAGTCAAAGTCAGGTGAAACTATAAGCAGGTCGTCCAGATAAACAAAGACGTTCTCACGTAAATGTCCAGGAATGCTCTTGTCCATCAAGCGACACATGCGCTGTGGGGCATTACACAAGCCGAAAGGCATGACTGTAAACTGGTACAGGGGACGACCGGGGACAGTGAAAGCTGTCCGCTCTCGCGACTTCACCTCTAAGGGAATTTGCCAGAAAGCATCCTTAAGGTCCAAACTCGTGATGAACTTGGTGTCTTGAAGACGACCAAGAAGACCATCGATGTGTGGAAGGGGATAGGCGTCTTTGACAGTGACACTGTTGACCTTGCGAGAGTCAAGACACAGGCGGACCTTACCTGGTTTGCGAACTAACACCACTGGAGAATTCCAGGGACTGTTCGATGGCTCAATCACCCCCAGAGCCAACATCCTGTCCAACTCGCCATACATCAAATGTTGAATAGCGGGTGAGACAGGATAATGCCTCTGCTTAATGGGAACTGAGTCACCAGTGTCTATCGTGTGTTCTTCCAGGTGGGTCTTTCCCAGTCCTAAGACATCGAAAGAGGGAAACCTGGCCTTGACCCGCTCCAACTGCTCGCTTTGCAAGGACGTTAAGTCGTGCATGTTAGTAGACGCAGTTGAGGCGTTTAACTCGCAGACTAATTGGGGAGCGATGCTGAAAAGTTTCAAAAAATCGATCCCTAGATACAGTCTCTGGCTGAGACTAGGCACCACATAGATAGTCATATCACGGGTCCGTCCTCCACAGGAGACCGGAACCCGGATGTAACCGCTAATTCTTTGTGAAGCCCCGTCAGCAGTTTGCAACGCAGTGTGCAAAGTGTAGATTGTCACTTCGGGATGATTGGTCAGAAAGGATTCAGCATCTCTTCCCAGACAGCTGATACTAGCGCCACTGTCCAATAACCCATTCACCTCCTCATTAAGTAAGGTGACCTTAGTAAAAGGACGAGGATCTGACAAGTCAGAGATGAAAGCAGAAACAAGTTTCTGCGAAAGATGTCGCTTCTCCTTAGCTCGTACTCTAATTTGGGGAGGGGTATGCCGAGAATGCAGGGAGTCCACAAAAGGTGGCTCCGAAAAGATGCGTGCACGAGTGGAGATATATCTCTTCCAACGGGAAATAAATGAGAGTCTGACCTCTTCGGAGGGAAAAGATGGAAGAGCCTCATTTGACGTAAAGTCGCTGATGGTAGACTTAGCAGATATACATGAAGTGGACGAAGGAATAACGGGCGAGCTTAGCTCGGGCGCGGACTCCCGTATGGTCTCGCACCCCTGCTCCGGTTTCCCTGGCAGGTGGGACAGACTGGGGTCACGACTCCTGGCTTGCCACACTTGTAGCAAAACAGGCCACGAGTCTCAGATGGGCAGTCCATAAAAGGATGACCCTGTTGCTGGCAATTCCAACAACGGAAAGGTCGCGGGTTCGCCGGGAACTGACGCGGCGCGGTCATCTCATCTACTCCTTGCGGGGATACGTCCGGTGGTAATGAATTCGATTCATTCATTGTCGAATAGTCAATCTCGTGTATTTGTCGATCGGGCCTTCGTTCCAGACGTTTCTGCCTATGCCAGCGTTCAGCTCGAACGCAGACTTCCCGCAAGTCATGCATGGTTGCGAAACGTTGGCCTATCACCAATGAACCTAAAGATGCATCCAAATTCTGAAGGATTATGTCCACCAACTCCACCTCCGGCATTGGATTGGACATTCTGTTATACAACGACAACATTTTTGCGACGTAGTCGTCATATGAATGGTTTTGTTGTTTCAGTTCCAACAGTCGTTTTATCAGTTCAAAGTCTGACTCACGACTCCTAAACTGTCTGGTGAAATGACCTTTCACCGTTTCCCAATCTGGGTCACGGACTTGCCGGCGGAACTGGGACCAGTACCAGTCCTCGGCTCGGCCTGTAAGTAAAGCCGAAATATTTCGACATAGCTCAGACTGGCTGACCCACTCGTCACGTGCCCTCAGCTCCAACCGGAACAAAAATTCTTCTGCCGACAGCGCAGGGTTCTCACCGGAGAACTTGATGTTCCAGGTTGTAACTGGAGACTTGCGGCGATAGGTTCCGGTTGACGCTTCCCTTCTGCTGTCGGTATGTACGGGCTCAGCAGGGGGATAGTGACGATCCATACGGGGGGGCATCGGAATCTCTGCAGCACGCTGTTGGGCCCGCAGTGCCTCTAGTTCCCGTTGTACCTGTTGGAGTTGTTCCTCCGGGGTGGGATCGTTGACTTCGGAAAGTGACGACTCATCAAGGTCGATGTGTGATTCGCCTGGACGGTCGCTTTCGCCAGTGGCGAGAGCGGTTTTCTTTCCGCCTCTAAGTTCCATTTATACGACGTATTACCCCGAAATCCCAAAATAACGATGAAGGGGAATGTCTTCGGGTTACTATCCGCTATATAAACAATACCCGTGTCGAAAAGGAGGTATAAGAGGTAGGAGTAATTAAAAATTCAACAATATTCACAATAATTACAAAGAGAAACCAGTTAATTGGTCTTTACTAGTCAAGAGTTAACCAATACCCGTAAACCGTATATGCCACAAAATCGGGACTAACCCACAAAAGAAACAAATTAATAAAACTGCTACGGTAACTGTAGATATCCTAATCAAAAAAACTTCCGTGAGCCGACTAACAATAGTTGTGATACTCGCAATAATCGACCGTACAATAGCTGGAAAAAAAATCAATGGGCAAAATAGTTTTGGTTGTGTTAAAAGGTTTTTGTAAATGTGTGTCAATTTTCCAGGATGGTCGGAAAAAAAATCTCTCTCCCCAGGAGTCTCGGTGGCCGAGGTCATCGGTGTCAGTCGGTGGTAGCTATGAGACACAGCCAGCACCGAGTGCCATCAACAACGCCGGAAGCACCACACGTCTTCATCTACTTGAACGACATGAAGAGTCTACCTCCACATAAAAACAAGGAAATCTTCTTCGCAAATAATAAAAATTTTAATTTGATTCCGCTGTCCAACCACAACTGAGCTACACTACGGAAAATCAATCAGCAGTGGGGACAGACTGGAGAGAAAAACCAATAAAAGCACCAGGAAGGAGCCGGATGTCCCTCAACAAAAGTCCACAGGGCGCAGGTGATTAGCCAGACTGTTCCGTCAAAACCTAAAAAGAAGAAAGACCAAAACAAAGAATCAACTCATAATTTTATATTGCACGACTTATCTAATAATCTCTGTCCTTTCCAAGTATTCAAGCCTCTTCCAATTACATTTCTAAGGGCTTTTAGCAGATCATCTAAAGGAAAGCGAATTTGAGTTACGAATCACAATAATAAATAACATAAATTAAAACCAAAAACATAAAATAACCATACTTACCTATTGACCTATTTTATTTGTTGATGAATATCACTTTTGACACATTACGAAGAGGAAACCACGACTAACAATGTCTCCAAAAAGGTTTTGGCATCCACTAAAAAAGGGAAACATCAAATTAAGCTACACTATCACAAGTATACGAATACGTGGTGATATCTCTATTATCATAGAAAAAACGGCAAGGAAAACGGGAGCAACGAATATCAGAGGCGATCAAAAGGCGTTCTGAGGGAAAAAATTCATTCGTCATCGTGAAATAAATCGAAAGAGATCCAACCAAGAAACCGCGAATTATTTTGAAATCTAAGAAATCAAACGTTGTTTTTTATAAATTGCGTAGCGAATTTATGTATGTTAAATTTGAAATAAATTTGTAAAAGTGAAAAGGGGTCTTATATTTTAATTATTAAACCCAAATCGTTGAACTCACACAGACGGTTAAGCCTGTGCGGCCTCCTAGAGGTTCCCCTGAAGTGACCCCATCCCTTACCATATTTCGACTAATTGTCTAAAGTGAACGAAAAGAAAAAAAGGAATTTTAGGGGACTGAATGGATTAAAGATGTCCACGGGGCGCAGTGGGCAGGCGATAGCACGCCTGTTACCTCAGCCGGTTAAGCCCGAGTTACAACTCAAACGTCCATCAGCAAAAAGTAACAAGGATCCTGTTCACTGAACGAAGCACTGGCAGGCGGTATGACGCCTGATACTCAGGACGACGAGCAAAAACACAGGACAAAAGAACTCCAGACTCAGCCTTCACCCATGGCCAAGCGGTCATACGCTTGTTAGCCAGCGGTGCCGGTAAGCCTAGTTCAAAGATGCCTAAAGCGAAGAAGATAAAATGATGCGGGATAATCTAAAAGTGAAAGCAACGTAAAATTCACACTGAATTTAGACAACAGAGACGAATCTGTAAAAAAACATTGGTGGTGAACCGTAGTCAAATATAATTTTAATAAGTTAACAGAATTTGGCCGCCATTTATGAAATAAATGGGCGCCTTAATTTAATCTCGAAACTAGTTTGCCGAAAGCGTTAACAGGTAAGCAGACGTTGGGCGCCATTTTATGTACCGCCACCATGGAGCTCCTTGCTGGTGACAGCAAGGCTACTGCCATCAAGATTGGGTAAACATAAAAATAATTTGTAAAAGACTACATCCTCCCTAGGTTTCTAAATGTTTGTAGGGGATGTTAAACCGGCCACACGGTTGACGCTAGCTCGCCGGTGGGGGCGTGGGGTTGTGTGACCGCAACTCGACACCTATGATTCACCACTCACCTATTATTTAAAATGGAGATCTCTTCATACCGTTCTTGTCCTAGGTTAGCCAGAGATATTCCTCGCTGGACGTTTGCATCTACCTGGTGGACCTGTAAATGTTCAACGCGACGTTGGGAGGACCCTGGAGAGAAAGCAAAACCCAACCATCCTGGACAACTTATCCCCTTAGGCTGTCATGCCTAGTAATACTAGTGGGGTTAAAGAAAGTGACAACTATATTTTAAAATAATTACAGTATAGTACAATTACTCAACAACAAAACAGAGGTAAGTTTGCTTTAACTAGTAGATGTAAATCAAACAACAAATACTCCTATAATCTAGGTAATGTGGACACAGCCAACTATTACCACCAAATACTAACGTTAATACAACAACGGAAGGAAACAAATCAATCGTCGCGCTGGTACCAGTCGAGGATTCCTTTCTTTCGTACAACACCAAACCGAACGATAAAATTTATAACTAAGGGCGTGTACTACAGTAAAATAGTAACTAGATTATATGTTAAGAAATTGTTAAATATAAGAGTATAATAATTATGGTATGAATATATAATTATTTGATAAGTATTGTAAAATATGTAAATAGTGGATATTACAATTTCCTTTTGTGTGATAATTAACTAGTGTATATGAGAAAATATTCGGGGGGGAATATACATATAGGTAAAAGTTTGAATATAAATGTGTGAATATAAATTAATTAACTACGAAAACTATGGTACAATAACCGAAACAAAAACGAACTTAATTAACAATTTTGTTGATATGATTGTGGAAATCTAGTTAGGTTTAAGCAATATATGTATGTAACCATTGGATACATATTTAATATGTATTAATTGTAAAACAATCTAATTCTCAAGTGTATATATTTATAGGCATAACCTTCGAGACCAAAAAAATGACTTAATAGTGTAAAAACCTTACGTTACACCGTCTCACGTTTTGATTAACGTATGGTGCACGCCTTGTCTCCTGTACTATTATAACTCCTTGTGAATATGTATATTATACAGTTTAAAATAATTGTAAATAATTGGTAATTATATTAAAAAAATTGAAAATATAGAATAAATATTTTAAAAGAATTGTGGATATATAGTAATTATTTCATAAGAATGGTGAAAAAAACCTTCTCCTGGTGGTGATGGTTCAAGTGTCCATGAGGTTATTCCTAAAACGGTCGTCCAACTGCTATCCCTGAATTAACCACAATTGTATATCGTTTACGCCAGCGAATCAATGTACGAGTTATGGTTCACTCATCTGTCCATATAAACTGTTCGAGCAACACAAATCTATTTCCAGCACACGTTGTTTTGTGATTAGCGAAAGGCATCGGCACAACCTGAGAGTCAAATAATTATTTTGATCCCAGCAAGCAATAACCAATGTTGCAACTTTATTAATCGATGCCTGAGGCAATAAATATCGGGCAAGATTTAGTCCTGCTTATTTAGGAAAAGAAAAATCTGAAAATACACTCGTCACCAGAACTCAAACTCAGCACTGACATTCAGCCATTTTCTTCCCTCTGCGCTGATGCTAAATTTAAGGCACCTTACACTGTTGATTGATATACTAATTATCCTTATTGGAAGTACTTCTGCTTAAACAGTCCTTTCCTTGGTTATTGACCTTCGTTCTGCTTCATTAAACTACAAGCTGCGATGTAGAATTTATATTCGTCGTTCCTTCAAAAAACTATTTTTTTTTCTGCCTTCCCGACTTCTTCTCTGGAAGGATATTTCTTAATCACAAACTAGTATACGTTCGCGCAATGGTGATTTTTTTTGTTTTCTACTCAATTCTCTTGATTAAACGAAATTGTGTTTTTTCGCGATCTGAAACACACGTAAGTCGCCTGATCAAACAAATAAATCCAGACTCTTTCTGGTCACGGTTCAATCCCGACTCTCAAAAATTTTCAATTTTTTTCCTTCCTAGAAAAATTTTGTTTTTCTTTGCCTACGTGATTCCAAAAAGGTTTCGCATCAAAAAGCTTCTGAAGTGATTGGACTATTAATTTCTGAAATTTCCGATAGATGGGGGGAATAATTAATAATAAGAATTTTGCAATAAATACCCGACCGTTACAGTTATATTAGCTGTGTTCCAAAAATCGAGCAAAGTGCTCGCAAGCAGTTGGCTTTCTCTCTCTACTCATGCCTTTGTTGAGAAGTAGGAACGAGTAGGCCAACTGCTTGCGAGTACTTTGCTCGAATTTTGGAACACAGCTATTGCAATCAATTTAGAGTGGGCATGAAATTAATTTCAGTAACTTTAAACAATATACCGTGCAAAAAGCTCGAAAATTCGTAGAGTTATATACTGGTACAGCACACAAATAATATCTTCCTCACTATTACCCATAGGACAAAACGTCTGAAGAGGCAACAAATACATTAAACAATTCCGAGAAGATTTCCCTCGAAAATGCTCTCGTACAAATACCATGGAAGATGTTTTTTAGGTCTGTTGTTAGCATCAGATTCATTTGTTTCAAGCCTAAGAAAATTGCCCCAAAAGAAATTAAAATTATTGTCTCCAGAAGCAGTGCAGTTATTAATTCCGCCACCTATTGAGATAAAAACTGATGACTCTGACACTTCTACAGCAGAATCAACTGATTTCATCTGATTAGTTTAATACTTACTATTTTTTATTTCTTACTTTGTATTTTTGCAAAAAATAATATTTTGAATAGATTTGAAAATGTTTTATCTTTAATGTGTAAATAAAAAATATTGTTAACAAATTTGTTAAAATATATAAGACTTACGACTCATTATTAATATTGATTTTCTTCAGTTCTATTTGGAATTTTTAGTTAACAGTTATAAAACAACGATAAAAAGTTTTAGCTTGAGTCACATTTTTTTCTACATACATACTTTATACTGGATCCGCCATTTTGTTTTTTGAAATTTAGACATCAGATTCGTTATCAGCGACCCCAAAAACCCCCGGGTACCAAGTTTTGTCTTAATTAAAACATTTTTTGACTTTTGGCCAGCTTTTTGGGATTTTTGACCACTATGCGTCGTCTCCTTGGATGGTACGCTCGATTCGTCCAAGTTGCCACTTCAATGGTGGTAGATTGTCCTCTTTGATTAACACCATCATGCCTGGTTTGGCATTTTGGTCTTGTTGTCTCCACTTTTGCCTTTGTTGCAGTTCACATAGGTATTCATGGGACCATCGCCGCCAGGATTCGTGTTTGATGTGCGATACCGGCTTCCATCTTCTTATAAGGTTGACATTTTGTGGAGCAGCATTTGGGTCCACAATTGTGGTGAGTGGTTCCCTAATTAAGAAATGCCCAGGGGTTAGAGCTGTCAAGTCATTTGGATTAGCAGTTAATGGCGTTATAGGCCTTGAATTTAAGATGGCTTCGATTTCTGCGGTTACGGTTGATAGTTCTTCAAAGGTAAGTGCTGCTGAGGCTACTGATCTTCGTACAATGTTTTGGCTGATTTTTCCGCGTCCTCCCATAGACCTCCAAAATGAGGTGGTCGAGGAGGAATCATGTGGAAGTCTATTCCTTTTATTTGGCAAAACGAGGAAAATTTCTGCTGTGAGGCAGGAGAGTATATGGAGTCCTGGAGCTCCATAAGCTGGTTTTTGGCACCAACAAAGTTTGTTGCGTTGTCACAATGGACGTTTCGGCAATTCCCTCTTCTGGCGATGAAGCGTGCCTCAAGGTGAACGGCCTTTGTGGCAAAACAGCAGTAGACGGCGATGAGGTCGCTTTCCTCGTAGCTTGAAGTGTGTCTCTATCGAACCGCAGAAGTCAACCACAGAATTTACGAAAGGTCTGGCAGGTTGAACTCTCATTGCGGGTAGATTTACCACGATTTGTGTCATCAGTTTGGGCTTCACCTTGTTGCATCGGACACAATGTTGCACGATCGCTCGGGAAATGCGTTTGCCTTTAATAGGCCAATAGCGTTACCTAGTGACTGCCAGTAGTCCTTGAGGTCCAACATGTTAGTAGGGGAGCTGGCACTTGAAAAAATCGTGTCGTCCCAACCTTCTGCCGTTTGGTATATAAGCTTTTGAAGTAATTTTAAGCATTTTTTATAATATGACATTTTTGCGGGAAGTGGACCCATTTCGAGTTAGGGGTTTTGGGGGGTAAAAAGGGGGTTAAAATTGAAAAAAATTTCTGCCGCTGCGTATGTAGGTTCTAGTAGAGCTAAATAACCGTTAAATACAAGTGGCAGAAATTTTTGACTATTTGCTAGGGTGTGGGGAGAAAAATGGCAACTTCAGCTAGGGGTGGCTTGGGGAGGGTCCAAATGGTCAAAAATGTCTGCCACTAGTATTTAACGGTTATTCGAAACTACATACGAAGCGGCAGAAATTTTTTTCAATTTTAACCCCCTTTTTACCCCCCAAAAACCCCTTACTCGAAATGGGTCCACTTCCCCCAAAAATGTCATATTATAAAAAATGCTTAAAATTACTTCAAAAGCTTATATACCAAACGGCAGAAGGTTGGGGCGACACGATTTTTTCAAGTGCCAGCTCCCCTACTATGTAGATTACGAATATGGATGTCTGTCATTACCATGGTCGTCAATGGGTGAGAGTACGGAAGCAACATTTGATGCTTAACATCGTATGGTATCTCTGCGTTTGTTAGTCTTCCTCCGACACGGATAATATTTTCTTCATCGAGAAAAGGGCACAAGCTGTTCAATGGACTGTTGTTGTTGACTCATTTGTGTTGTCGAAGCTGAAGGAGCTCATCCTTAAATCCTTCCTGTTGTATCTGGGAAATGATCACTCGGTGAGCTTTGTTTAATTCACTGACTGTTAGATGCCAAGCCTTTTGTCTCTCTGACTATTGTTGTGCTGGTCTTTGAACAAAGCGTAACACATAAGCAACAATTCTCAGGAGTCTTTGAAATGAGTTGCCATGATTGATATCATTGATCCACGAGATGTGATTGGTTGATGTTAATGCCACTTTTCTTTGACCTTTTCTCTCTATGTCTGTGTTTGTTGTTGGTGGTTGTACAGGCCAAATGGTCTCTGAACCGTCTAGATATTGCGGTCCAGAAAACCAGAGATTGCATTTAATTAGTTTAGCTGGTGTCATTCCTCGTGAAACAATGTCTGCGGGATTGTCCTTAGATCCAACGTGCCTCCATTGATCTGGGTTGGACAACCGTTGAATTGCTACAACGCGGTTGGCCACAAACGTGTGGTAGGACGACGAATCTGATCGGATCCAGGCCAGAACTATTTCAGAATCTGTCCAAAAATACACCTTCACGTTGGGCAGATTCACTTCCTTCCTTACTCTTTGCATCAGCTGGCCTGCCAGTTTCGCTGCACATAGTTCAAGTCTTGGTAGGGTCTTTACTGGGGCTACTTTTGACTTAGCACATAGCAAACGAACAGTGATGATGCCGTCATGGTGTATCGTCCTATTACATATATAGCAGCTCCGTACGCGGCTTCAGATGCATCTGAAAAGGCATGAAATTGAATTGTTTTGTATCTTTTCCCAGATGCTATATGCCTTGGAATTCGTATATCGTTGAGTACTCTTAGCTCCTCCCGGAATCTACTCGAGCTGGTGTTCATGTCCATTGGTAAGGCTGCATCCCAGCCCAGTTTCAATGTCCAGATCTTTCGGATGAACATCTTGGCGATTATTGTGACAGGCTTCATGAATCCAAGTGGGTCGAAGTCAGCCCAAGTGTTTTGATGGATTCGTCCGCTTGTCAAAGTTTACTTCAAGCTCGATGTCTTCTCTTGGGATGTTCTTTAGTAGCTGTGGATGATTTCCGCACCATTTGCGAAGATTAAACCCGGCAGAAGACAGGAGATCTTTGCAGTGGCGTAGCGTGGGTGTCAGCCGCCCGGGGCGGAAGAAAATTTTGCCGCCCTCTTATTAACTTCCCAGTTCATAGGAAAGTTATGGTAATCGGTCCGAAAATCGAAATCGTAATTTGCAACGTGTAACGGTCGGTTATTTACCGAAAGTTTCTCCCTTTTAATGGTCCTCCATCTATCGGAAAGTTCAGGCTTAATTAATAAAATTACTTCACACAAAAAAATTTTGAAAAAATTTTTTAAATTCTAGTAGTCGAAAAAAAAAATAGTTTTTTTGTTCGAAGAAAAAAAATTGAAAATTTAGTGTGTGATGGATTTTTAGAAGTTGACGAAGGTGCTATTGACCGGATTTTTTTTGGATTCTTCGAAAAACTTGTAGAGACGACCACGGTGCTATCTAAAGTCGGTACACTTAATTTCACATACAAGTGGGCGAATGTTAACGGTCAATTTTTTTACGAGAAATAATTCGATTTTTTTGCACGAGAAATAATTATATTAAAACTAGTGGATATCTGGTCAGCACACTAAGGAACCAGAAGAACCATAGCACTAGCAGGAAGGAAAGCAGACGCTGCACATCCTTAGAGTGATCCAACCTGGACCCGCTAACAGAGGAGCTCCGCAGATGTGTTGAGGCCGCTATATACATCCGCGCCGTGTCAACTGGAGGCAACCTTATGGGTAATTAGAAGTCATCACTGTCGTTGGGGTAGCAGTAAAGCAACCAAGAAGGGAAAAATTCCGGATCCCCGGGAGGGATTGTGCCTGGTCTGTGCTGCCTGGTAATCGGTAAACTGGTATGTACCAACCTTTCTTTATCTGTTCGTTGGGTGTTCATGAGAAGGCATAGAAGCGGAAAGGAATCTGCACGAACCACATTTTTTTTGAAGCTAACTAACTGACTGTTCTGACCTAAATAACTTAAGCGGCTGTGAATGTTGAATACCTAATCAAGCGAGGGGTAACAGCCCAACTATACTCCGAGGAAAATAAGTCCAAGGCGTCAAAAAAGGTGAAGGAGAAGGTCTTCCGTTATCAACGGGGTGGAGGAACGTTAGGTTATAGGTAGTCGTTGCCTGCACGGTCAAATCTTTCCGGGCGGCAGAAGTTATATTAAGCCACCTTGAGAGGAGCATGGTAGTGTCAGTTAAACATCGCCTAGCAAGATATCGTCTCAACCAAAGTAGGAAAAACAACACCTTGCGCTGGGATGACGTTGTCTTCAAGAAGAAGTGAACATTTAACTAGAGCTTTTTCACATAGTTAACTAGTGTTACTAAGTTGACTCATTTTGCACACTTTGTTCATCCATCAGTTGCACATCGGATACTCTTGAGTTGTTAAGTAGATTGCGGGTGTAACATTTTTCTTCTTAATAATAGATCACTTAGTGTACTTATTGGGTGTTAAAATAACACGTACTGGCCACATGAGGATACAGTTCGTTTTTTTTTTCTTTTCACCTTTAATTAATCACATTGGAAGTTTTATTTACATATATTCACTTGTAAATAACTATATTTAAAATTTTGTTTATCTATGTTCACATTTAAATAATTATATTTAAAACTTTATTTACATATATCCACTATTTACATATATTACAATACTGATCAAATAATTATATATTCATACCATAATTATTATACTCTTATATTTAACAATTTCTTAAATTATAATCTAGATACTTTTTACTTTAGTACACGCCCTTGTTCATAAATTTCATCGTTCGGTTTGGTGTTGTACGAAAGAAAAGAATCCTCGACTGGTACCAGCGCGACGATTGATTTGTTTCCTTCCGTTGTTGCATTACCGTTGTTATTTGGTAGTAATAGTTGGCTGTGTCCACATTACCTAGATTATAGGAGTATTTTGTTGTTTGATTTACATCTATTAGTTAAAGCAAACTTACCTCTGTTTTGTTGTTGAGTAATTGTACTATACTGTAATTATTTTCAAATATATTTGTTGTCACTTTCTTTAACCCCACTAGTATTACTAGGCATGACAGCCTAAGGGGATAAATTGTCCAGGATGGTTGGGTTGTGCTTTCTCTCCAGGGTCCTCTCAAAGTCGCGTTGAACATTTACAGGTCCACCAGGTCGATGGAAACGTCCAGCGATGAATCGCTTTGGCTAACCTAGGAAAAGAATGATATGAAGAGATATCCCTTTTAAACAATAGGTAAGTGGTGAATCATAGGTGTAGTGTCCCGGTCACACAACCCCACGCCCCCACCGGCGAGCTAGCGTAAACCGTGTGGCCGGTTTAGCATCCCCTAAAACCATTTAGGAAACTAGGGAGGATGTAGTCTTCTAAATTTTTTTATGTTTACCCAAGCACGATGGCAGTAGCCTTGCTGTCACCAGCAAGGAGCTCCATTGTGCCGGTACATAAAATGGCGCCCAACGCTTTTGGCAAACAAGTTTCTTTCAATATTAAATTACGGCGCCCATTTATTACATAAATGGCGGCCAAATTCTGTTAACTTGTTAAAATTATATTTGATTATGGTTCACCACCACTGCTTTTTTTTTTCAGATTCGTCTCTTTTGTCTAAATTCCGTGTGAATTTTATTTTGCTTTCACTTTTAGATTGTCCCGTCTTATGATATCTTCTTCGCTTTAGGCATCTTTGAACTAGGCTTACCGGCACCGCTGGCTAACAAGCGTATGACCGCTTGGCCATGGGTGAAGGCTGAGTCTGGAGTTCTTTTGTCCTGTGTTTTTGCTCGTCGTCCTGAGTATCAGGCGTCATACCGCCTGCCAGTGCTTCGTTCAGTGGACAGGATCCTTGTTACTTTTTGCTGATGGACGTTTGAGTTGTAACTCGGGCTTAACCGTCTGAGGTAACAGGCGTGCTATCGCCTGCCCACTGCGCCCCGTGGACTTCTTTAATCCATTCAGTCCCCTCAAATTCTTTTTCTGTTCTTTCACTTTAGACCTTTAGTCGAAATGTGGTAAGGGATGTGGTCACTTCAGGTGAACCTCTATGAGGCCGCACAGGCTTAACCGTCTGGCTAATCACTTGCGCCCTGTGGACTTTTGTTGAGGGACATCCGGCTCCTTCCTTGTGCTTTTATTATTTTTCTCTCCAGTCTGTCCCCACTGCTGATTGATTTTCCGTAGTGTAGCTCAGTTGTGGTTGGACAGCGGACTAAATCCAAATTCTTTTTATTTTCGAAGAAGATTTCCTTGTTTTTATGTGGAGGTAGACTCTTCATGTCGTTCAAGTGGATGAAGACGTGTGGTGCTTCCGGCGTTGTTGATGGCAATCGGTGCTGGCTGTGTCTCATAGCTACCACCGACTGACATCGATGACCTCGGCCACCGAGAGTCCTGGAGAGAGAGATTGTTTTGCCTCAACCATCCTGGAGAATTAACACACATTTTAAAACAAATAAAAACTATTTTACACTTTAATTTTTCTCAGCTATTGTACGGTTTGGATTATTGCGAGTAGCATAACTATTGTTAGTCGACTTACGGAAGTTTTTTATTAGGATATCTACAAGTACCGTAGTACTACCGACTTGGTCATCATTTTTGTTAATTATTGGTTAGATTGTTGAGAAATACTATTTTGTGTATCGGTTGTGGCTGTAATTTTTGCGCTAGTGTAGTGCCCCTATCTTGCACGGGTATCGTTTATAAAGTGGATAGCATCCCGAGGACGTCCCCATTCATAGTCATTTTCGGATTTCTTGGTAATACGTCATATAAATGGAATTGAGAGGCGGAAAGAAAACCGCTCTCGCCACTGGCGAAAGCGACCGTCCAGGCGAATCACACATCGACCCTGATGAGTCGTCACTTTCTGAAGCAAACGATCCCACCACGGAGGAACAACTCCAACAGGTACAACGGGAACTAGAGGCACTGCGGGCCCAACAGCGGGCTGCGGGGATTCCGATACCCCCCTGTATCGATCGACACTATCCCCCGGCTGAGCCCGTACATACCGACAGCAGAAGGGAAGCGTCAACCGGATCCTATCGCCGCAAGTCTCCAGTTACAACCTGGAACATCAAGTTTTCCGGTGATAACCCTGCGCTGTCGGCAGAAGAATTTTTGTTCCGGTTGGAGCTGAGGGCACACGACGAGTGGGTCAGCCAGACTGAACTATGTCGAAATATTTCGGCTTTACTCACAGGCCGAGCCGAGGACTGGTACTGGTCCCAGTTTCGCCGCCAAGTCCGTGACCCAGATTGGGAAGGGGTGAAGCTTCACCTCACAAGACAGTTTAGGAGTCGCGAATCAGATTTTGAGCTGATCAAACGGCTCTTAGAACTGAGACAACATGGCAATTCCTATGATGAATATGTCGCAAAAATATTGTCGGTGTATAATCGAATGTCCAATCCAATGCCGGAAGTGGAGTTGGTGGACATAATCTTGCAGAATTTGGACGCACCTTTAGGGTCAGTAGTGATAGGACAACGTTTCACAACCATGCATGACTTGCGGGAAGTCTGCGTTCGAGCTGAACGCTGGCATAGGCAGAAACGTCTGGAACGAAGGCCCGATCGACAAATACACGAGATTGACTATTCGACAATGAATGAATCGAATTCGTTACCACCGGACGTATCCCCGCAAGGAGTAGATGAGATGACCGCGCCGCGTCAGTTCCCGGCGAACCCGCGACCTTTCCGTTGTTGGAATTGCCAGCAACAGGGTCATCCTTTTATGGACTGCCCATCTGAGACTCGTGGCCTGTTTTGCTACAAGTGTGGCAAGCCAGGAGTCGTGACCCCAGTCTGTCCCACCTGCCAGGGAAACCGGAGCATGGGTGCGAGACCATACGGGAGTCCGCGCCCGAGCTAAGCTCGCCCGTTATTCCCTCGTCCACTTCATATATACCTGCTACGTCTACCATCAGCGACTTTACGTCAACTGAGGCTCTTCCATCTTTTCCCTCCGAGGAGGTCAGACTCTCCTTTATTTCCCGTTGGAAGAGATATATCTCCACTCGTGCCCGCATCTTTTCGGAGCCACCTTTTGTGGACTCCCTGCATTCTCGGCATACCCCTCCCCAAATTAGAGTACGAGCTAAGGAGAAGCGACATCTTTCGCAGAAACTTGTTTCTGCTTTCATCTCTGACTTGTCAGATCCTCGTCCTTTTACTAAGGTCACCTTACTTAATGAGGAGGTGAATGGTTTATTGGACAGTGGCGCTAGTATCAGCTGTCTGGGAAGAGATGCTGAATCCTTTCTAGCCAATCATCCCGAAGTGACAGTCTACACTTTGCACACTGCGTTGCAAACTGCTGACGGGGCTTCACAAAGAATTTGCGGTTACATCCGGGTTCCGGTCTCCTGTGGAGGACGGACCCGTGATATGACTATCTATGTGGTGCCCAGTCTCAGCCAGAGACTGTATCTAGGGATCGATTTTTGGAAACTTTTCAGCATCGCTCCCCAATTAGTCTGCGAGTTAAACGCCTCAACTGCGTCTACTAACATGCACGACTTAACGTCCTTGCAAAGCGAGCAGTTGGAGCGGGTCAAGGCCAGGTTTCCCTCTTTCGATGTCTTAGGACTGGGAAAGACCCACCTGGAAGAACACACGATAGACACTGGTGACTCAGTTCCCATTAAGCAGAGGCATTATCCTGTTTCACCCGCTATTCAACATTTGATGTATGGCGAGTTGGACAGGATGTTGGCTTTGGGGGTGATTGAGCCATCGAACAGTCCCTGGAATTCTCCAGTGGTGTTAGTTCGCAAACCAGGTAAGGTCCGCCTGTGTCTTGACTCTCGCAAGGTCAACAGTGTCACTGTCAAAGACGCCTATCCCCTTCCACACATCGATGGTCTTCTTGGTCGTCTTCAAGACACCAAGTTCATCACGAGTTTGGACCTTAAGGATGCTTTCTGGCAAATTCCCTTAGAGGTGAAGTCGCGAGAGCGGACAGCTTTCACTGTCCCCGGTCGTCCCCTGTACCAGTTTACAGTCATGCCTTTCGGCTTGTGTAATGCCCCACAGCGCATGTGTCGCTTGATGGACAAGAGCATTCCTGGACATTTACGTGAGAACGTCTTTGTCTATCTGGACGACCTGCTCATAGTTTCACCGGACTTTGACTCCCACTTAAGGCTTTTGGACGAAGTCGCCAGCTGTCTCCGTCGTGCGGGGTTGACACTCAATCTGGCTAAAAGCAAATTTTGCGTGACTGAAGTCAAGTATCTCGGCTTCATAATTGGTGATGGGACACTGAAAACCGATCCTAATAAGGTGACGGCCATCACGGAATTCCCGACTCCGAAGTCTCATAAGCAGACTAGGAGGTTCTTGGGTATGACCGGATGGTATCAGCGTTTCATCCCCAATTATGCTAGCGTGGCTTCCTCAATCACGGATTGTTTGAAGACAAAAACTTTTAGTTGGAATGATGAGGCCCAGCAGGCGTTCGAGACTTTGAAAAAGCTGATGACGGAAGCTCCTCTTCTAGTCACTCCAGATTTTTCTAAACCTTTTTATATTCAGTGCGATGCCAGCAGAACTGGTGTAGGTAGTGTGCTCTTTCAAAAGGACATGGATGGAGGAGAACATCCGATTGCTTATATGTCCAAGAAATTGAACGGAGCACAGCGAAACTACACCATTACTGAGCTCGAGTGCTACGCAGCCGTGCTGAGTATAAAAAAGTTTAGAGCTTATGTGGAGGGACAGGCTTTCACAGTCATTACTGACCATGCAAGCCTGAAGTGGCTCATGGGCCAGAAGGAGCTCAACGGACGTTTAGCCCGGTGGAGTCTTAAGCTTCAGGGGTTCGATTTTACGATCGAACATCGCAAAGGCACCCACAATGTGGTTCCCGATGCCTTGTCACGCATGGATTGCGTTGACGATCTGTCCCTGTGTTTCGACGTGGACTTAAATGCCACGTCCTTCAAATCCCCTGATTATCTTCGCCTGGTTGAACGAATCAGGCAAGCCTCACCGCAGTTACCAGACCTGCGAGTTGAAGATGGGTATGTATTCCAGCGTACCTCCCCACGTACTGGAGACTCTGTGGCTGACGATTTAACGTGGAAATTGTGGGTCCCAACGGAACTGACCACGCCTCTGATCGAGTCGGCTCACTTGCCACCTCAAACCTCTCATGGCGGAGTAGGGAAAACTCTAAACCGTCTAAGATGTAAGTACTTTTGGCCAGGCATGTCCAAACAGGTGCGGGAATTCATCGCCAACTGTGAGATCTGCAATACCACCAAAGCCCCCAGTTCAGTACTTCGTCCACCTATGGGTAACCCCATGGATGCTTCGAAGCCGTTTCAATTTCTCTACGTAGACTTCTTGGGTCCTTACCCCCGATCGAAGAAAGGCCACACAGCAGTGTTTGTCGTCTTGGATGCCTTTACTAAGTTTGCCTTCTTGCACCCCGTGTCCGCTGAGACCACGGCGGTGGCCGTCAAGTTCCTCGAGCAAACTATTTTTCACACCTTTGGAGTTCCTGAGACCATTTTCTCCGACAATGGTCGGCAATTCACCTCCAAAGAGTTTGCTAAACTGCTGAATGACTACGGCGTGCGTCATGTGCGCACTGCAGTATATTCGCCTCACCCTAACGCTTCAGAGCGGGTGAATCGATCAGTCCTAACCGCCATTAGGGCGTACTTAAAGGAGGATCATCGTGAGTGGGATAGACATCTCTCGTCCATTGAATGTGCTCTTCGTAGTGCCCACCACGAGGCGATAGGCATGTCACCGTATCAGGCTCTTTTTGGTAGCCATATGATCCTGCACGGATCAGCTTATCCCGTCCTGAAGAAACTGAACGTTTTCCAGGAGGGTGACATCGCTTTCTTGCCCTTGACGGACAAATTGCAGAAAATACGTGAGCGGGTCACGCTAAATTTAGCCGCCGCGCACACCAGGCATACCTCCCGGTACAACTTACGATGCCGTGTGGGCAGTTTTCGCCCTGGGGATGAGGTATTCCGGAGAACCTTCTGGGTGAGTAACAGAGTTGGACGTTTCAGTGCCAAACTGGCGCCCAAGTTCGTGAAAGCTCGGATACGAAGAGAAATTGGAACTAGCTTGTACGAGCTGGAGGATTTGGCTGGTAAGAGCATAGGCGTGTATCACGCTAAAGACATACGTCCCTGATTGTCCTCGAAGCAAACGCTCCTCGGAGTAGCCCTAAGAAGGCATCTCGCCGGCTTCACTGGTTATTAATAGGGTGCCTTAATCCGCTTAGGTAGCTTCCCTAGCGGATGGTACACCTACTTGCTTTCGGTCAGTCTGGAGAACAACTCTCGGCGAATGGTGGTCCGGACGATCCATCGGGGTTTGGTTAACGACAATGTGGTATTGCTGGAGACTGACCCGATGGACCGACAGGTGACCGGTTCGACGTGGAGGTCTGGATGATTGTAGAGACCCGGAGGGGGACAATGTGGTATTGCCTGCCGCCGGATCCCCGTAACTCCAGACTTACACTCCGAGAGACTCGACAGACTGACCATCTCTCAAAATTTTAATTCTGACAGCACGACTAAATTCTCACCGATTTTTATGGATAACGCCTTAGATATTGGATGCCCGGCTAGCTCTGCAGCTGTGGCATGAGACTCTGAATATCAGGGCGTGAGACGAGCCACACATTGGCGCCAACCACTAAGTCTTACGGCTGAAAAACCTTCCGTTTTTTTTCGGCTCCTCACTGCCTCGCAAGTCGGCCTTGTGGACCCGAGGGTATGTAACGGTCGGTTATTTACCGAAAGTTTCTCCCTTTTAATGGTCCTCCATCTATCGGAAAGTTCAGGCTTAATTAATAAAATTACTTCACACAAAAAAATTTTGAAAAAATTTTTTAAATTCTAGTAGTCGAAAAAAAAAATAGTTTTTTTGTTCGAAGAAAAAAAATTGAAAATTTAGTGTGTGATGGATTTTTAGAAGTTGACGAAGGTGCTATTGACCGGATTTTTTTTGGATTCTTCGAAAAACTTGTAGAGACGACCACGGTGCTATCTAAAGTCGGTACACTTAATTTCACATACAAGTGGGCGAATGTTAACGGTCAATTTTTTTACGAGAAATAATTCGATTTTTTTGCACGAGAAATAATTATATTAAAACTAGTGGATATCTGGTCAGCACACTAAGGAACCAGAAGAACCATAGCACTAGCAGGAAGGAAAGCAGACGCTGCACATCCTTAGAGTGATCCAACCTGGACCCGCTAACAGAGGAGCTCCGCAGATGTGTTGAGGCCGCTATATACATCCGCGCCGTGTCAACTGGAGGCAACCTTATGGGTAATTAGAAGTCATCACTGTCGTTGGGGTAGCAGTAAAGCAACCAAGAAGGGAAAAATTCCGGATCCCCGGGAGGGATTGTGCCTGGTCTGTGCTGCCTGGTAATCGGTAAACTGGTATGTACCAACCTTTCTTTATCTGTTCGTTGGGTGTTCATGAGAAGGCATAGAAGCGGAAAGGAATCTGCACGAACCACATTTTTTTTGAAGCTAACTAACTGACTGTTCTGACCTAAATAACTTAAGCGGCTGTGAATGTTGAATACCTAATCAAGCGAGGGGTAACAGCCCAACTATACTCCGAGGAAAATAAGTCCAAGGCGTCAAAAAAGGTGAAGGAGAAGGTCTTCCGTTATCAACGGGGTGGAGGAACGTTAGGTTATAGGTAGTCGTTGCCTGCACGGTCAAATCTTTCCGGGCGGCAGAAGTTATATTAAGCCACCTTGAGAGGAGCATGGTAGTGTCAGTTAAACATCGCCTAGCAAGATATCGTCTCAACCAAAGTAGGAAAAACAACACCTTGCGCTGGGATGACGTTGTCTTCAAGAAGAAGTGAACATTTAACTAGAGCTTTTTCACATAGTTAACTAGTGTTACTAAGGTGACTCATTTTGCACACTTTGTTCATCCATCAGTTGCACATCGGATACTCTTGAGTTGTTAAGTAGATTGCGGGTGTAACATTTTTCTTCTTAATAATAGATCACTTAGTGTACTTATTGGGTGTTAAAATAACACGTACTGGCCACATGAGGATACAGTTCGTTTTTTTTTCTTTTCACCTTTAATTAATCACATTGGAAGTTTTATTTACATATATTCACTTGTAAATAACTATATTTAAAATTTTGTTTATCTATGTTCACATTTAAATAATTATATTTAAAACTTTATTTACATATATCCACTATTTACATATATTACAATACTGATCAAATAATTATATATTCATACCATAATTATTATACTCTTATATTTAACAATTTCTTAAATTATAATCTAGATACTTTTTACTTTAGTACACGCCCTTGTTCATAAATTTCATCGTTCGGTTTGGTGTTGTACGAAAGAAAAGAATCCTCGACTGGTACCAGCGCGACGATTGATTTGTTTCCTTCCGTTGTTGCATTACCGTTGTTATTTGGTAGTAATAGTTGGCTGTGTCCACATTACCTAGATTATAGGAGTATTTTGTTGTTTGATTTACATCTATTAGTTAAAGCAAACTTACCTCTGTTTTGTTGTTGAGTAATTGTACTATACTGTAATTATTTTCAAATATATTTGTTGTCACTTTCTTTAACCCCACTAGTATTACTAGGCATGACAGCCTAAGGGGATAAATTGTCCAGGATGGTTGGGTTGTGCTTTCTCTCCAGGGTCCTCTCAAAGTCGCGTTGAACATTTACAGGTCCACCAGGTCGATGGAAACGTCCAGCGATGAATCGCTTTGGCTAACCTAGGAAAAGAATGATATGAAGAGATATCCCTTTTAAACAATAGGTAAGTGGTGAATCATAGGTGTAGTGTCCCGGTCACACAACCCCACGCCCCCACCGGCGAGCTAGCGTAAACCGTGTGGCCGGTTTAGCATCCCCTAAAACCATTTAGGAAACTAGGGAGGATGTAGTCTTCTAAATTTTTTTATGTTTACCCAAGCACGATGGCAGTAGCCTTGCTGTCACCAGCAAGGAGCTCCATTGTGCCGGTACAAACGTATTTTAAGTTTTCTAGGTCCCAATAGCATTTAAGCAAAAATTTGATAAGAAGTATTCGTGTGTGTGTGTGCGTATGTATATGGTTACATTCTCCTGCACGATCTCGTGCGAACCAAAAAGATATCGACTTCGATGAGGTGTCGATCAAAGCGTATTAACTGAGATATGATCTGAAAAGATTTTCATAAAATTCGGTTTTGTTTAAACGACGTCAGTGATTTCGATGATATCGATCGGTCCCGGTCGTAGCGTATTACCGAAGTTGTAATCTGAAAATATTTTCATAAAAATCGGTCGAGCCGTTTTTTTGTTTGAGCGAATTTCGTGATTTTTGTACCTGCCCAATATCGCGCGTATCAAATATGATAACGACTTCGCTGAGGTGCCGATCGGCGCATATTAACGAAAACATGCTCTGAAAATAATTTCATAACATTTGGTCAAGCCTTTTTTCGATTAAAAGGAAAGCCTTGGGCTAAGAGTCACAAGCACTTTAAATTGATTAGTTTTTCTAATATCTAATAAACTTGTTGGGATGAAACTCGTTCCAAATAAATATTTTTTCTGGATTCAGCAGAGCGATATTACGGTTTTTTGTCAACTTCCTTTGTTTTGTTTTGGGGCAGGTAATTGATCAACAACACCCCTTTGTAATCTTAAAAGAAAGTTTGCCATTTTCCCGCGGATTCCACAACTTTCACTTTATTTGGTGTTTTGACGGTAGGAGCGTGTGGAGTCTCCGTAGTGGCTGAAGCCTGACTGTCGGATCGATCGACGCTCGGGCAAAGAAATTTTACAGTGCTGCCACTACACGCGAATTCCCTGAGACTCCCAGACTTTTCCCGCCAACGTCACGGGTTTAAAAATATAGTGGAACTTACTTTTGAGACGACCCTCGTACAATATTGAACACTATTCTTTATATGATGGAAGTCATTCTTGTTGAATATTAGTCATAAACAATCCAAGCACGAAATAAAATACGGCAAGTTAGTACAGACGGTGTGGCCAGTCGCTACAATGATCAAGACGTCATTATTATACATTCATTTTAAGAAAGGGGATTCCCCGATTTCGTCACAGTATAAGTTATGAAAAATTCCGTGCTCATTTCGATCGGTCCGAATCGTAGGTGCGACAAAAATAATATTTACAAGATATCTATTATTATCACTTATTGTGAAATTTTGCCGCCCCCTAAAGGTGCCGCCCGGGGCGGGCCGCCCCTGCCGCCCCTACTACGCTACGCCACTGGATCTTTGAGTTGCCCTTGAATTTCTAGTATTTCGGGTAAACTATCCGATCCTGGCATGACATCATCCACATAGCGTTTGAGAGCCTGAGCTGCCAGTGGATGTGTCAGGGTACCTTGGGTAGGAAGCATATCCAAGCATTTAGTAGCATTTAGAAACGGAGCTGGTGTTAATCCATATGTAACAGTGCAGAGTTTGAAATATTTCAATGGTTGTTGTGGATGTTCTCTCCAGGCGATTAATTGATACTGTTGGTCCTCTTCAGCAATCTTTACTTGTCGGTACATCTTCTCGATGTCCGCTGTGAATGCAAATTTAGGAAACCTGAAGCGTATCAAGATTGATAATAGTTCATTCTGAATGGTTGGGCCCTTGCACAGCACGTCGTTTAATGATAAATTTGATGCGGTCTTTGCCGACGCGACGCATCGAAAACGACTCGTAGCTTTGTTGTGCTACTATCTAACTTAGTGACGCAGTGGTGTGGCAGGAAGTAATGAGGACCGTTGATGGAGGATACATCTGTTTCCTTCATGTGTCCTAATGCTTCGTACCCCCGCATGAAATTGATGTATTGTTGCTGTAGGTCTGGTTGTCGAAGGAGCCTTTTTTCTAATGAGTGGAATCGCTGCAGAGCGATGTCTCTTGATTTTCCTAGCGAGTTGGGATCTTGTGCGAAAGGGAGTTTGACAATGAATCTGCCCTGTGTTACTTCCTATTTTCACACGTACGCCTCGGCCGCGCTCAGCGTGGGGTGTGGTCCTGTGCCCGGCACAATGTAGCTCCTTGCTGGTGACAGCAAGGCTACTGCCATCATGCTTGGGTTAACATAAAAAATTTTGAAACACAACATCCTCCCTAGTTTCCTAAATGTTTATAGGGGATGCTAAACCGGCCACACGGTTTACGCTAGCTCGCCGGAAGGAGTTGTGGGGTGTGTGACCGGAAATATATACATAAGAGTCATATGATTCACCACTTACCTATTAGTCAAAAGGGAGATTTCTTCATACCGTTCTTTTCCTAGGTTAGCCCATGGTATTCAGCGCTGGAAGTTCCCAACGACCTGGTGGACCTGTAAATGTTCAATACGACTTCGAGAGAACCCTGGAGAGAAAGCAACACCCAACCATCCTGGATAAATTACCCCCTTAGGCTGTCATGCCTAGTAATACTCGTGGATTTAAAGGAATTGACAACAAATATATTATATAATAATTACAGCCCAAGACAATATAATTAAGTAGCAACACAATGAAGGTAAGTTTGAAATAAATATTAGATAAGTGTAAAATAAAAAAATACCCTTACAATATAGGTAATGTGGATGCAACCAACTATTACCATAAAACAACAACTTCAATACAACAACGGAAAGGAAAAAAATAAATCGTCGCTCTGGTACCAGTCGATGATTCCTTTGTTTCGTACAACAAAATAACAAAAATCTTACGGCGTAATTGTTTCGATCTGAAAAATCGAGTGCCTGTTTGCACCCCCAAAAATTGGCTATTGTATAATATGTAAAATTTGAAATTTATTGAAATGTAATCTATTTAGTTGATACGGTGTAAGTATGGTAATTTTAGCAATATAATTATTAAATTAATATATGAGTAATATAATTAAAAGATAACAATGTTAACAACCACTAAGATCACAAAGGTGACAATAGTCTTTGGTGTTAACAATGTATCTAAGTGTTATTTATTTACAAAAAAATTATATATCACAAACAATCAATAGAAAAATTAACTACTGTCTTGAACGATAGGGTTAGTATTCAAAACTATTAAAAATTAGAAGGGAATTCCTGCCAAACAAAATTCAATTATATCCAATGCTGAACCAATGGTTGGTTACAATTAACGAAACAAAATAAGAACAAGTATTATGTCACACAAAAATATTAATTTTCCCTACAAACTATTAAGAAAATTGACTACTAAATGAAATAAGTAAATCAGTCTAAAAAATTGAACTAAACTAGCGTGTAATCTTGTCACATCCGAGAAAAAAAATATATAACGACGTTACCTAACTCCTTTAATGCCTGTTGTCATCCACCTTGACCACCAAATTTCCGAAATCCTCTTTTTAGTATCGGGGATCACCTACTGATTTGATTTAGCACGGTAGACTTCACCAAGAGCTTAAGTATTGCCCGCCGGAACCAGTGCGGTCCTCAGGATTCAAGTTTCAAACAGGGGTTGCCCAGCGCACGTGTAGACCATTCAACAAGACCAGCTATTCACAAAAAACCAGGATTGTCTTCAACCAGGCTCTTACTGGTGACGCCTTATAATCAAACTATTCTCCACAGGAAAAACTGCCTCGAACCTTGCTTGTCCCAAATTTTCTCGCAATTATTTGTTTTTTTGTTTCTCTAGAGTTCTATAACCAACTAGAATTTATGTAACTTGTTTATGACTATATAACCAGGAACAGCTGGGAAATAGGAAAATCACAAAACTTCCTTCACTTTTCTCTGGTATGAGACCTTCTGTCTGAGAATTCCTGTATAGATTTTATTTTTGTTCTATGTAGCTATTGTTGGGGGGTGATGTACATATTCCTCTTTATTTTCTGCCAGGTGACTTTTCATACAACAATCCAAAAAAAATATTTATATTATCTGAACAGACTAGACGATTATTTAATTTTTTTTTCTCCGGTTCTAATTCCAACCTCTTATTCCGTGTTGTACATCCAACTGTCATCTTTTTCTTTTTGCTATCCAGAACAAAAATTATTTTTTTCTTTAGCCTCCTTAAAGTTTTAAATTTTTTACTAATTTTTTTTTGTGACCAGTAAATTTTGTTATTGAATCCTGAAATTCCCGATAGATGGGAGAACCAACCAAAGTGAGAATTTTCCGGTAAATAACCGACCGTTACATACCCTCGGGTCCACAAGGCCGACTTGCGAGGCAGTGAGGAGCCGAAAAAAACGGAAGGTTTTTCTGTCGTAAAGTCCGGTATGTGGCGTCAATGTGGGGCTCGTCTCATACCCTGAGAACCAGAGTCTCATGCCACAGCTACCGAGCTATAACTCGATAGGGATTTAGTCGTAAGGTCAAGTACATTGTTGGAAAATTCCACAGTCTGACGATTCTCACGGAGGGTATGCCTGGAATTGCAAAGATCCGGCGGAAGGCAATACCACATTGTCCCACTCCGGGTCTCTACCTTCTCCCAGACGTTCACGTCGAAAATGTCACCTATCGTTCCATCGGGTCTGTCTCCAGCAATACCACATTGCCTTTGACATTCCCCGGTGGATCGCCAGGACAACCATTCGCCGAGAGTTGTTCCTCAGACTGACCGAAAGCAAGGAGGTGTACCAGCCGCTAGGGAAGCTACCTAAGCGGATTAAGGCACCCTATTAATAACCGGTGAAGCCGGCGAGATGCCTTCTTAGGGCTACTCCGAGGAGCGCTTGCTTCGAAGACAATCAGGGTCGTAGTAATGAGCCGAAGGCTTTTGCATGAAAAAGCGGAGCTGAAGCCCGTTGGTTTATGAAAATGCTAATACCCAATGCTAATACAAAGGTGGTCATTAGCTTAGACCGTTCTAACCAAACTTGCTTAAATAACTTGGAGAAACGGTGCCTAAGAGTAAGTTGAACAAAAATATTAACGATTAACCTCGAAAAGTATCCCCTTCGAAATAAAACCAAAGGCTCAACCCAGTACCTAAAGGAAACTTAATACCCTCGACTGAGGCTCTACGAACTAAAGGAATAAGTAACAATGGTCGTTACTACCTACCTCTAACTATAACATTAACACGCCACTAACTATACGGCTAGGACTAACGGGATTTAACATAACCACCGAAACAAGGGTTATCCATTAAAACAAAGTAACAAGAACGTAGAACCATATTAATACCATGAATAACATCATGAAGTCCTGAATGCCGTAATATAAGAAAGTGAACCAGTCGCCAACTGAATATGTTGGTCGACAACAAGATAACAATTAACTCTAACAAGAACGGACACAACGACCTTATTAATATAAAGTGGCAACGAAACAAGGAACCTTCATAACGATACACATAATAACATTAACAAAAACATCCCTAATAATAGTAAAATTATCACCACCCAGTCCGGTTATAGTCCTCGTGTGACATCTGGTTTCCAATCCCCTAGATGAGAGGGTCTGGCCGGTCGCAAATTTAACAAGCCCGTAAATAGGTGGAAGACTTCATAAGGGCAATACAGGACTAAAGCCAACCCTGTCTCCCTCCATGCTAGAGTAAGGCAGTGGATATTTTCGCCGCTTGGCTCCCGAAGTAATTGGTTCATGGTACTGCCAATGTTCTGGGCCATCTCCCTCCTGAGCCCTTCAGCTAACGGTAGCTGCCAATATAACTCTACCAGGAATAGCAAGACTCCTCGTTGCGTCTCACCGCCCGTGGCGGCCGTGATATTAATAGGGACCTGGGCGAGCATTAGCCTCAGCAAATTCCGGATTAAGAAAATTGACTACTAAATGAAATAAGTAAATCAGTCTAACAAATTGAACTAAACTACATTTACATTTACATTTATTTAAAAATAGTAGAGTACACAAGATTCTTAATCTTAAATTTGTACATAAAAAAAACAGGTATAAAAGTTTACAACCTAAATAATTACTAACTAAGATAAGTAAAATAACATAAAAGCAATGAAAAATAGCAGATAAAAATGAAGAAAAGAAATGAAATTACTAATAAATATATGTATAAAAAAAAGAAAAGGCATGTTGCAATAGAAAGAAAGAGAAAAAAAAAGTGAAAAAAAAAATGATATACGTGCTTCAGTTTGTCCTGCCAGAAATGAATTCGAAAAGACGGTTTTTGAAAGTACTCACTGATTCGATTCGCTGTATTTCAACAGGAATGGAGTTCCACAATTGAGCTGCGTGAACAAAGAAAGAACGTTGCCCCGATAGATGACGAAAGCGGGGGATAATCACATTGTTATTTCGGCGGGATAGTGAGAGCTGGATAAACTCGCTTAGATAGGAGGGTTTTCGGTTGTTGATGATGTTGTGGTAGTAGCACAAGACCCTAAAATCACGGTAGTCACATAAGGAGCATCCAAAAATTGAGTGCCGGTGAGGGGAAATGTGGTCATACCTGCGAAGGTTATGAATGAAACGTATGCAGTCGTTAAACGCTACTTCTAACTTACGGTTACAGGATGAATCTAGTAAAGGGAAGACACAGAGGCCGTGCATTATGTGCGGCAAGAGTATAGCTTTAACTAACTATATACGAACAGCTTGTGACAAGAGACTACGATGAATACGAAACCGCCTTAAGGTGAAACCCCAATGTAGGCTTGGCATGCTTGAACTTGGTGAGCTTTTCAGGTACCACGTGCCAAAGCAAAACAAGCCCAACAAGCCAAAGCAAAACAAACCCAAATACACGCTTTGCTTTAGTTACTTTACAGTTTGCTTTTCATGAGCACAGGAAATAGAAATAGTACACGAAAGAGGTAAGAGGTATGAATTTTGCGGAATTTTTCCTTTGGAATGGACATTATTGTTTCATAAAAAGAACAAAAGGATCGCAAAAGAAGCACAAATGGTTTATGGCATTAACTGTTCAAACATTTACGAGAAATTTGTTAAAATGAGATATAGAAATAGTTGTCTCAGAATAATTTTGAACTCTTAAATATTTATAGTTAATGTTATTCCCAAAAAAATAATTTCTTTATGAAATAAATTTTCTCAAACCTCTACATACATTTATTTCTCTAAGCAAAATAAATATTAAACGAACGCGAAAGCATACAAAGCATCAAAAAATGGAACATTGGTCATTTCGAGCTTTGCTTTGCTTTGCTTGGACTTTGCTTTGGCTTTGCGGCTTTGTCATTTGGTTTTGTCCCATAACAAAGCACTGGTGTATTTGATATGTCAAAGCAAAGCAAAGCACTAAAGCAAACCAAGCCTACATTGGGGTTTCACCTTTAGAATACTATATACTTTGCCCAGAATAAAGCTAATGTGGTCGCAACACGTCATATTGCTGTTCAAGACAATACCGAGATTTTTTACCCGCTTAACGCAGGCGACAGGAGCCCCATTTAAGATAATTTGAGAGAGGTCGGTTAATGACGCGTTAGAGTTGGAGAAGATGATGCATTGAGATTTAGATGGGTTAAGTTTTAGTGAATTTAAGGAGGACCAATGTGTTATATTATGCAAATCTTCTGAAAGTATATTTATGCACTGCTCAAATTGATTTTTAGTATCACTAAAATAGAGTTGTACATCATCAGCATACATATGTACGTAAGAATGCTTTACTATTAGTGGAAGATCATTTATATATATACTAAACAGAAGAGGGCCTAAGATAGATCCTTGGGGAACGCCAGCAAAAAGCGTGGCAGGGGAGGAAATTAAATGGGAAATCTTCACCTGTTGTGAACGAGCAGCTAAAAAGCTATACATGAGCGTAAGGGCAGAAGAAGAAAAACGAAATTGTGTACAGAGTTTGCGTAAAAGGATGGAGTGATTGACGTTATCAAAAGCTTTGGAAAAGTCTAGCAAGAGTAGACAACATACCTTGTTTGCATCTAAGGAATTCCGTATGTCTGTCGTGATTTTTAGGAGAGCAGTGTCACAGCTATGGTGTTTCCGAAAGCCAGATTGACATGGATTTACAAGCATACGTTGCTCACAGTAAGCAATCATTTGCATTGCAATTAATTTCTCAAGACCTTTAGCCAGAAATGGCAGGATGCTAATTGGACGAAAATCCGAGGGGCTACTAGGATTGGGACACTTGGCAATAGGGATTATCAGAGCATGTTTCCAAGCGGTAGGGAATTTCGACACAGTGAGACAAGCATTGAAAATATGTACAATAACAGGTAGTAATAACGGAAGAAGCATTTTTAAAAATTTAGGTGAGATATTATCTGTTCCAGTGGCCTCAGACTTGATGGAGTTAATGGCTGAGTTCACTTCAAAGGCGTCTACACAGCGAAAGCTAAACCCATCAATTGTTGAATCTGGCATTTGAGGTAGAGTATCTATATTGCAAGAAGAGAAATGATTATTCAGAGTATCAGGGTCACAGTTGGCGTATACATGTGAGTCTTCTTTATTACCGCAGATGCTCAAGTTACGCAGGTTATTCCAGAAAGTTCTAGTTGGAAGTGATGGATCAAGTTTACAAGCATAAAAATTACGTTTAGCCTCCCTGATTTTCGCAACGACTAGATTACGAACGCGTTTGTATGATTTTCTAGCATTCTCACTTCTGAATTTCAAGAAACGATGACAGATACTCCCTTTCGATGATAAGTGACTTGATTTCAGTACAGAACCATGGTTTAGACTTATCACTCAGGCATTTAGTACGCAGGGGAGCAAATTTGTCATATAACTGCACGATAAACTCCTCAAAGATAGCAATTTTATCATCTATGTCTTCGGCCACAAAAATATTATCCCAGGGAAGCAATTGACAGTGTTCAAGGAGCCGTTCGCGGTTAATATTTTTAAAATCACGAGACACTATAGTTTTCCTGGTAATTGCGTCAACGCGAAAATTGTAACTAATAAATAGGATGTCGTGGTCTAAATAACTTGGAGGAGAGATTTGATTTTGAAAGAGAATCATACTAGGTTCGCTGCAAAGCAAGACATCAAGTAGAGATGGGTTCGTCGCATTAAAGTAAGTTGGCAAGGTATTCATTTGAACAAGGCCTAAGGTCTGCATTGTATGCTTGAAGAATTTTTCCTGACTGGAAGATTTTAATAAGTTTACATTAAAATCACCGGCAACAACTATATGTGCATACGTGTGCGAAAAATGCTTCAGGGTCTCCTCCAGTTCAGCGGAATTATCGGGTCTAAATAGACCAGGGGGAGAGTAAACAGTGACAAGTAAAAGTTTTTCAGAACCATTTGAAACTTCAACACAAATAAACTCAATACCAAGGTTAATAGAGTACCCGATAATCCTGCATTTTAGGTTGTCCCTGAGGAATATAGCAACACCACCACCAGTGCGACCTTGGCGATCGTTGCGAAAAATTTGAAACCCATTTATAGACACAAGGGACGACGGGATGGCCTCGTTTAGCCAGCTTTCACACACTAAAATCGCATGGACATTAACATTTATAAATATTTCATTGATTTCTGCAATTTTCGGTTTAATACTACGTGAGTTAAAATGGCAGATGTTGAACCCCGTATTGACAGAACAGAAAATTTTTAGCAACGCACTTACCCTGTCCCCTCAACTGGGCTCTCTGGTCATGAAAAAAACTTCATATGATCGAAGCAGTGAGCACCCTCAAAAGATGTATCAAGACAAAATAGAGGAGGGCATTTGGCAAGCCAAGTAAAGCACGAATACCAGCACAAAGAAATTTGATCTACGATAAGCAACATGACCAAAAATAAAAATCGAAATTAAAAGAAAGAAAAAAAACCAAAGAAAAATAGATAAATAGACCAAAAGCTAAAAATTACGAGAAAAGAAAAAAAATAAAAAATGTGTCATTAAACGCTTGCACCTCTAGGCTCCAGGGTATCCACAGACGGGCATTCTAATTCGCATATATCTCGCACGATCATTTCCCGAGCATCACTCTTTTTTTTTATGCGCACGAGTCCATCCTTCGTAGAAACAGCATGCAGCAGCCCCATTCTACGCAATTTTAAGGCCTCTCGAAGTAGAAAATTGTTACCCTCCGTGAGACTCTCGTTCACATAAACTGGAGAGTCTGCAATGTAGCCATCCAACTCGCATAGCGGGAATTTCAGCTTCCTATGCACTTTCAGGGCGCGCATGAAAGCCTTAGCTTCACGCTGGCCAGAAAATGTTACGATGATCGTGCTGGAAGCGCAGTTTCGCGGTCGGAAGGCATCAACAAAGGCAGAGAGCTGGTGGTTAACTTTATTAGCTACGTTCTCGACCACCTTTAACAGATTCTCCTGAGGTTTAGCGGGTACTCCTCGAATGATGACATCACTAAGCCTCTCGGCACGATTGATGTCATCCAGGCGCAATTTCATAGAAGCCAACAGTTTCCGATGGTTCCCTACACAATCAATTAATTCAGAAGACTTGCTCCCGACTGCAGTAACAGTCAACTGCAACTCTTCGACATCAGAGCTGATTTTACTCGTCTCGGCTAGGTGTTGTGTTGTAGCAGCATGCAGCCCATCAGTAAATCGCTGCTCCAATGAATCAAGGCGTAGTTGGAGAGCACTAAATCCTTCCAGGTGCTCCGAGATTCGCAGCTCCGTTTGTTCAAATTTGCTTGCCAGTTCGTCCAGTTTAGCTGTGAAACGCGATTCCAAGGCAGCAAGTAGCTCCGCAAGAGAGCTATCAACGGCATTGTTTTTGTCACTCTCTGAGCAAGGCCGAGCACTTCTCGTTAAAATGGGTGACGGATTTGACACCAGCAGCTTTCTCGGTTTTCCACTCGCGTTCTTGCCTTTTTCGGACATATTTCTTTATTTATTATTATTTTTTGGGTGGATTTATAGCAAATAGAAATGGTAACCGGCGAGAAACAAAAAATGGATAATTGTGCACGGAGTGAATACGGATAAAATACGGAGCACTTAGCAAACCTGTTATTTCCTACAGCACATCACTACTAGCGTGTTATCTTGTCACATCCGAGAAAAAAAATATATAACGACGTTACCTAACTCCTTTAATGCCTGTTGTCATCCACCTTGACCACCAAATTTCCGAAATCCTCTTTTCAGTATCGGGGATCACCTACTGATTTGATTTAGCACGGTAGACTTCACCAAGAGCTTAAGTATTGCCCGCCGGAACCAGTGCCGTCCTCAGGATTCAAGTTTCAAACAGGGGTTGCCCAGCGCACGTGTAGACCATTCAACAAGACCAGCTATTCACAAAAAACCAGGATTGTCTTCAACCAGGCTCTTACTGGTGACGCCTTATAATCAAACTATTCTACACAGGAAAAACTGCCTCGAACCTTGCTTGTCCCAAATTTTCTCGCAATCATTTGTTTTTTCGTTTCTCTAGAGTTCTATAACCAACTAGAATTTATGTAACTTGTTTATGACTAGAGGTTGTGATCGAGAATTCTCAATTCTCGATTTCTCGAGAATTCTCAACAACTTACAATTTCTCGATTCTCGAGAATTTATGTTATTTCTCGATAAAAAGAATTTATTTAAATCGAAGTAAGAGGAGCTACAATTTTTTTTGAATGTCGATTGTTTTCTACATTGATTAACACTAGTTTACAAAATTTTTCTTAATTGCGGGTACCTAATAGGAAAAGTGTCGTTTAGCCTAGTTTGAGGTCGCTAAAATCGAAAATGACACTCATTTATTTTTCCAAACAACCGTTATCGACATATTAGCTGCAATATATTGGGACTGGTAAACTACTTAAAACTGCTGCTAGCTACTTGCAACTAGTCTACTGGTAATTGTCAAAAATCGGTTTCCATTAGTGATGTACCCGCCAGTACTTTAGAGCAGAAAAAATCGCTCAATGCATCACAGGTATTAGCAAAACGGTTTTTTTTCAATTATTGCCAGATTCTCGAGAACCAAGAGTCAAGCTTACCATAGGTTCTACCCTACCGACTTCCAGAGTTATGAGTCATCAAAGTCAAAATTTTGTTTTTTTTAGCAAAAACATCAACTTCAACTACCCTTTTCTCCAAAAAATACGTAGTTAACCGATATTTTTTTTTCCAAAATTAGAGAGCTTGGACAATTTCCTATGAATAATGTCCGACAATTTTTGCGTTACGACATTTACTGTTGAAGATATTGGCAAATTTTGATGTTAAAATTGACTTTATTTGGTACTTTTCGATAAAGCTTAGGGGAAAAAAGGACTAAAAAAGCACAAAATAAGGCTTATAACTTTAAAAGTAAAGGCCATAGCACAAAAATTTCCTGGACATTATTCATAAGAAATTTTCCAAGCTATCTAATTTTGGGGAAAAAAATTATAAGTTAACTACGTATTTTTGGAGAAAAAGGTGGTTTTAGTTGAAACTTTTGTTAAAATTTTTTTTTATTTTGACAACACCTAACTCTGGAAGTTGGAACCGTCTGCGTACACTGTAAATATTATATTCAAGTGAATAGGTTATACGGTTGCAAACTACGATATGATATGTAAAACAAAATAATTTGAAAACGCCCTAGTAGCTAAATCGTTACGACTACCCCCACCCACCCTATACGATCTTTTGTTCGTTAAATGAAAGCCTATCAACAGCCGGCCGCTTTGACTTTTACATAAAAAAACGACTGTATTTTAGGCATATGTATGGAAAAAATCTCCGGCACTCAAAGGGTTAATTATCAGAATTTCTCGAGAATTCTCAACAAAAACAAATTTGTTTTTCTCAATTTCTCGAGAAGTTGAATTTATCGAGAAATCACAACCTCTATTTATGACTATATAACCAGGAACAGCTGGGAAATAGGAAAATCACAAAACTTCCTTCACTTTTCTCTGGTATGAGACCTTCTGTCTGAGAATTCCTGTATAGATTTTATTTTTGTTCTATGTAGCTATTGTTGGGGGGTGATGTACATATGTAGGAAGTGAAAAACCTAATGAAAGATACAATGCTTTTATTTTATTTTATATAAATATTTAACTTAGGGTTTTGCGATCCATTCGCTCTAACGGCTGGCTTAGCAATAAATATTATTTCCAATGTAGTTTTCTGTTTCCGTTTCGTGCTGTTTCCCTTCGTTCCATTAGGGAAGGATCGGAACCCTTGCCTAACCGGAACCCACATTCGGCCGTCCTGACTCTAGCATTCGTCCTCGGATGCTTCACCCGAACTGCTATCGTCCCTCTCCGAGCTAGCATCTCCTACATATGGATATGGTTTCATCAGATCTGCTGCGGTTGACGTTTGTTTTGGCCCCTCTCCTTCTCCTATTTTCTCAACATTGAATCTGTTCGCTCTTTTTACCTTTGTTACCGCGTAAGGTCCTAAAAACTTCGGGTATAATTTAAGTCCTGAGCCAAACTGCGTACGCTTTATCGCTACTAACTCTCCAACCTTATACTTTCTCGCATCTTTTCTGCTTTTATTGAACTGCCTTTTGTTTTCCATTTGTATTTTGTGAATGTTTTCTTTTGCTTTGCTTCTTAGTTGCTCTCGATTTTCTACTAGTTCCTCTACTAATTCTTCTTCGATTATTTTTTGCAGGCTTTCGTTTCCGTTTATCTTCATTTTTATACCTGTCAGCAATTCAAATGGCGAATATTTTGTGCTTCTGCTTTTACTGCTATTCAGCGTCTGTTGCGTTATTCCTATATACTTAAACCACTTTTGCGGATCTTCGAATGTCATTTTGGATAAGACTGAAATGAGATTTCGGTTAATTCTTTCTACTTGTCCATTTCCTCTTGGGACCCCTGTTGTGATGGTGATGTGTTGTATGTTTCTTTCTGTACAATACCCTTTAAAGACTGCTGCTGCAAATGCTCCTCCTTTATCGGATATTATTCTGACGGGGTGGCCGAATATCGTACTTTGTGATTCAAGCTTTTGTATCACTTCCGCTGTATTTGTTGTTTTTGTGGGATACAGCCACACAAATTTCGTAAAAGCGTCGACTATGACTAAAATATGCTTATATTGCTTTTATGTCGACGGCAACGGTCCTATATGGTCTATGTGGTAGGTATGCAACGGCCTTTCCAGTTTGTCGATGGGATTTAGAAATCCTTCTGCTTTTCCTTCCTTCCTTTGCGCTACTATGCATGCTACGCAATTCTGCAGCACCCTTTTTATGGCTTTTTGGCTGTTTTTCAGGTAATATTCCTGGTCAAATATTTGCCTTACTCTTTCCGCGTTCAAATGTCCTCTTTCGTGTATTTCTCTGATAATTTCATTTTGCATTTTCTTTGGCAATGCAAGTAAGTGATCTCCGTTTTTATATTTATACAACAAATTGTTTCTGATTATAAAGTCATCGTGTGGTTTCTTCTCAGCTGCTTTTCTTAACGCACTGCATAATTCATCTTCATCTTGCGCTTTTCTTATCTGATGAAGTATATCTGATTTTATCAGCAATGTTGTAGGATACCGGCTTAGTTCATCAGCGTGCTTCATCTGCGTTGCCCTGCGATGACTGGTGCAGCATTCATACTCATCTATTATTAGCGCCCAACGTGCTATTCTAGGGCATAAGTCCTTTTTTTCATGGTTAGCTCTACCGCTTGACAGTCCGTGAAAACTGAAAATTTCAAACCTAATAAATAATGACGCCATCGTTTTAGTGCTCTTACTATAGCTAGCACTTCTAGCTTATAACTGCAGTATTTTTCTTCATCTCTAGTTGTTTTGAAGCTGTAATACTGCACAGGATGTAATTGGCCATCCTCTGAATCTTTTTGCAGTAGAATTGCTCCACCACCTATAGCGCATGCATCTGTGTGTACTTCTGTCGTTGCAGCTGGGTTGTAGATCTTTAATACTGGCTCCTGTGTCAGCTTTTCTTTTAAAATTTCGAAGGATCTCTGCTGATCGTGACCGAAGTAGAATTTTTCCTTTTTCCTTGTGAGGTCGCTTAAAGGTTTTGCCAATTTGGCGAAGTCTTTGATAAATCTTCTAAAGTAGCGTGTGAAGCCTAAAAAAGCTTGAATATCCTTCAAGTTTCTTGGCGTTGGAAAATGCTGTACGGCTTTGGTTTTGTCTTTTGCTGGCTTTAATGACCCGTTCTTGATGATGTACCCTAAAAAGTTTATTTCTGTCTTCATGAATTGGCATTTTTTCCACTGAAACTGTAAGCCATTCATGCTTGCCACTCTTAATACCTCTTCAATTTTTTCCAAATTTTCCGCTTCTGTTGCCGAGGGAATGATTATACCATCCATGTAGAGAGCTATTATGTTTTGGTGTATTAAATCTTTTAAAACTGTATTCACATACCTTTGAAATATTGAAGGCGAGTTACAGAATCCAAAAGGAACTCTTCTAAACTCATATTGCCCAAACGGCGTTATGAAAGCTAAGATCTTTCGGCTTTCTGGTTCGATGCTTACATGGAAGAATCCGTTTTTCAAATCCATTGTTGAAAATACTTTGCTATTATACAGCTGGTCTACAACATCTTCTATAAGAGGCAGTGGGTATCTATCCTTGACTACTTTTTTATTTAACTCACGGTAGTCTACGCATATTCGCGCTGATCCATCCTTTTTCTTCACTACGACTATCGGACTTGCGTATTCCGAGTTGCTTTCCTCGATTATCTCATCTCTTAACCATTCCTGGATCTGCTTTTGTACAACCTCTTTTTCACCTGGTGACAATCTTCTTGGTGGTCGGTGGACTGGCATTTTGTCGTGTAATTGCACGTTCATTGTAATACATGAATTTTTCGGCTTTTCTGCTTTATATGCCCTTAATAGTTTTATAAGGGTTACTGCTTTTTGTTTGTCTTCTATATGTTCCACTGCTTGTAATATGTCGTCGTTGGGGAAAGTATTGATGGTATTTATTTTTTGCAATGGCATGTCATATGACTCTGCTTCTTCTTTTTTCTTTAGCTTGACTTCTCCGTTAATGATGGTTAAACTTGCTTCTGTAATAATGTTTTTCCCTATGATCATGTCCGTGGGTAGCCAACTATTCGGTGCGACATGACATTCAGTAAAGTACTCTTCATTGTCTATAAAAATCGAAGTGAAAAAGCATTTTGTCGTTTTGATTTCCCTGTTTTCTCCAAATCCCTGTACTCGGCTGCCTTCTTTGTGTTGTTTCAACTCGGCATTAATGTTGTTGTATATTTCCTCACTTATTATTGTTATATCACTGCCTGTATCTACTAGCGCAATTAGTATATCCGCGTTATCTATACTCGCTTTTACGTGCATCCCTGGCAAGCTGCTTTTCCCTGCTGTATAGGCTATTTGATTGCACCTTCTTTCGTTTGCCGTGTTCTCTTTTCCATATCGTTTGCAATCTTTGCCTTTATGTCCGAATGTGTTACACTTAAAGCATTTATAACCTTTGTCACGGTCTGGGCATTGGACGACAGCGTGCTCCGTCGATCCACATGCGAAACAGTGAGATGGTTTTCGTGTTTGCTCGCGGTTCAATGGGTTAGCTTCTTTTTTCGGAACGAAGAATGTGCTTGTCGGCTTGCTTTTAATACATTTTTTAATATGTTCATATACCTGTATTTTTTCCTTCAATTGCTTTATTGTGGTTGCTTCGTACAAAATTGCTTTATTTGCCGGATGGTCAGGTATGCCATTTACTATGTATTCTATTTGGGATTTTTCATCTATTGTTCCTCTGTTTCCTATTGCTATCATCCTGTAGATATATTCTTGGTAAGACTCTGTTACGCTTTTTTTCGTCGATCTTAATACATTATGTAGTTTGCTACTATGTATTTCTGCGGGGAATTCCTCCTGTAGTTTTAACTTTAATGTGTTCCAGCTTTTTATGTCTAAACTTGCTTCGACGAACAGCCTAGCTGGCCCTTCCAAAAGCTTTCTTCCATACATATATCGCTGTACGTCATTCCAATTGCAAAGCGTTGCAGTGTCCTCCAGGTCTTTGGTCCACTTCTCGACGTTCGTTTTTGCACTGCCATCAAATTTTTCTAAAGCATCTTCCACGTCCTTAAAAGAAAACGCTGCCATACTTACTTTTTCTGTACCGTTGATATTATTAGTTACACTTGTTGTAGCTTCGGTGTTATTGGTTATATCTGCTTCTGCGTTTGTAATGTCTGCTTGATCTGCTTCGTCTTCTGTATCTATTATGCTGGAGCTGCTTTCGTACATAGACCCTTCCGTATTACCTTTCTGCTTTGCTTCTTCTTCCAATGCGGCTTGTACTCTTTTTATTAATTCTTCTTTTCTAGCGTGTACAGGTTTACCTCGGCTTCGTAGTAATTCCTGCAACTCTTTTACTTTCAGTCGTTTTAAAGATTCTACTTCCGCGCTATTCATAAACGTACTCGCACCCGGACTTTACAATAATTATTAATAAATTTTATTTAATATATTTATTTTACAACTTTTTTTTTATATGTGTTTTCACTTCAATCAAATCGTTTTATATTTTGACACTATATTTTAACTTGGTATTAAACCAAAAACGTATTTGCCTGAAAATTTATTGCAAACTAAACCGCTTACTCCATTTTAATAAATTTTTCTTTTAACGTCAAATAATTATTTAATTTTAAATTGTTCTATTTAAATTTAAATTGTGTTGTCTTTTAATTTCTTGCTTCTTTTTTCAATTGCTTGCTTTATTTTAGGAAACTCCGTCAGCCTCCGTTTTCTTTCTTCGGAAAATTTTTCTTTTTGAAAATTATAGGAGAATTACGTAACTCCTTGTGAAAATTTTTCTTCCTAAGCTTCTAATTTTCTTTGGTTGAGCCCCCAATTGTAGGAAGTGAAAAACCTAATGAAAGATACAATGCTTTTATTTTATTTTATACTAGCAAAAACCCGCGTGCGTTGCAACGCCTTTTAATAAAAAAACTAATGTGTGCAAGTTATTTTATAAAGAAAAGTCAATTGATTTTAAATTAAAATATTAAATCTTGATCTTTATTAAAATTTTACATAAACGACAAACGGTTAATTCCGCGGTTAAATCAGAACTGACTAACTTTAATCTAACTTTCTTATGCTAAGGTACCTTGTACCTATCTATTAAATGTAAGATCAGCAGATTTGTAACAGATTTCTTAGAACTTAGTCTATCTAGTGATTGAAGATCACATGAAGGAAAATGTGTGGGAAATGTTGACTCAACAAATGTTGTTGGCGAGGAAATATGATTCGAATGGAATTTATGTGGGAAAATAAGTTGGTTATATTGTTTGGATGGGGCTTTTGTGGGAAAGGAAATCGGTTATCCTATTTCAGCTAAAAGCTGATTATTTGGATATATAACTTGCACAGTCCGGGATAGGAAATAGGTATAATGAAAAAAATAACAAATTTGCAAAACATAATTTAGGGCACACAACTCGACTATAGAATAATCTCTCACAGTCAGTATTTCCGACCTCCTACAATATCCAAGAGTTCGAACGCAGGGTTAATCCGCACCTTCTTCAACAACCCCCGAACCCCCATAACCCTTAACCTATTCCCCCTTACTAAGCTCCCTGCTAGACATTTCACCATGACGTGCAAACGACAACGGGCTGGTAGTACAAAGGGTGATTCCTGAGCTTGGCACTGCCACATAAAACAAATAAAAAAATTTCAAGTTACTTATAAAAAATGTGTTAGAACTTTTTTAAAATGCGGTGTTGAGCGCTACCTATCGGAAAAATTGTGTGTTACATGCACAACAATCACATTCAGAACACGTGCCTCACCCTGTGCGGAACTTGCCCAATAGCGTCCTCAACATTTTGTTCCCATTTGTTTATTGAGTTCGATATATTCTCTGTTTTAATTTTCATCAGACCTATCGATCATTTGCGGAGATGGCAAACCATAATCTTCACAGTATTTCCGCAAATTGAAAGAACAATATCTCGCCGTGACAGCATTTCATTCGCGTTCCTTCGATTATCGAGTCATGTTTTCGGTCTAACCCGACAGTCGGATAATAGTGAAAAGTATGCTAAACGCCTAAGAAGATTCTGAATCATCCCGTTAAAGTCCTAAAATCGGATTAACCGTTCCGAGCTTTGAGGTTTACAATTGGAATGATAAAAAAAGTTTCCACTGGCTTTTCTGCGACTATCGCATCAAGTTTTTCGCCTGAATCAATAGTCGGAACCGAGTGAAGCCTAGAACATGCCCAAGAAAATACTGAATCTTCCCGTAAAAATCCCATCGCAATCGGATTAGCCGTTGTTGTACGTAGGTAGCAAGGTTGTTATTATATACTGGCTGGAGCAATAAAAACTTTACATTCAAAATTATTTTTTACTTTTTAGTTTCTTTTAAAATAAAAGCGTATTTTTTAGTTTTTTTAGACTATATTTTTTATTTTCCACTTTTTAGTCTATTATATGTCTTCCACCACTTTGTAGTGACCGTCATATTATATTTAAAATGACGGCACACCGCTTACTGCACTATACTCGCTTTCATTTGATGCCCATACCGAAGAATAATCCGCCATTTTGTGCTGGCCACCATTTTGAATTTTGAATGACCCCACATAGCTTATTGTAATCTACTTGTCTAACCATTTCATTTGATATCCATGTCGGGGGGTCCGGGAACACAATTGCAAAATTCGGCCGCCATCTTGGAACCGCCATGTTGATTTTTTTCCAAAAATGGTTAAATTGCATTGTCACGCGAACTATACATATGTGCAAAATTTGAAGTTGATCGGTTATATGAAAGTGGGTAAAAATCAAGTTGCAAGGTTCAAGTTTTCGGTCTAATCTGGTAGTCGAACACGGTAATCGGGCCCGATAATCGGATCCGATAGTCAGATCCTAGTAAAAAAGTAGCCTAAAACATGCCCAAAAAATACTGAATCTTCCAGTGAAAGTCCCATCGCAATCGGATAAGCCGTTTCCGAGATTAGCCCGGACAAACAGACAGACAGACATACAGACATACAGACATACAGACATACAGACATACAGACATACAGACATACAGACATACAGACATACAGACAGACAAAAATTTTAAAAATACTTGATTTCGTGTTAATATCGTGTAAATAACCATATGAACTTAAAAAATGACAATTATTTTGAAATCACAGACAGACACTCCAATTATATTTATATAGAAAATATTTAACTTAGGGTTTTGCGATGCATTCGCTCTAACGGCTGGCTTAGCAATAAATATTATTTCCAATGTAGTTTTCTGTTTCCGTTTCGTGCTGTTTCCCTTCGTTCCATTAGGGAAGGATCGGAACCCTTGCCTAACCGGAACCCACACATATTCCTCTTTATTTTCTGCCAGGTGACTTTTCATACAACAATCCAAAAAAAATATTTATATTATCTGAACAGACTAGACGATTATTTAATTTTTTTTCTCCGGTTCTAATTCCAACCTCTTATTCCGTGTTCTACATCCAACTGTCATCTTTTTCTTTTTTCCATCCAGAACAAAAATTATTTTTTTCTTTAGCCTCCTTAAAGTTTTAAATTTTTTACTAATTTTTTTGTGACCAGTAAATTTTGTTATTGAATCCTGAAATTCCCGATAGATGGGAGAACCAACCAAAGTGAGAATTTTCCGGTAAATAACCGACCGTTACATACCCTCGGGTCCACAAGGCCGACTTGCGAGGCAGTGAGGAGCCGAAAAAAAACGGAAGGTTTTTCTGTCGTAAAGTCCGGTATGTGGCGCCAATGTGGGGCTCGTCTCATACCCTGAGAACCAGAGTCTCATGCCACAGCTACCGAGCTATAACTCGATAGGGATTTAGTCGTAAGGTCAAGTACATTGTTGGAAAATTCCACAGTCTGACGATTCTCACGGAGGGTATGCCTGGAATTGCAAAGATCCGGCGGAAGGCAATACCACATTGTCCCACTCCGGGTCTCTACCTTCTCCCAGACATTCACGTCGAAAATGTCACCTATCGTTCCATCGGGTCTGTCTCCAGCAATACCACATTGCCTTTGACATTCCCCGGTGGATCGCCAGGACAACCATTCGCCGAGAGTTGTTCCTCAGACTGACCGAAAGCAAGGAGGTGTACCAGCCGCTAGGGAAGCTACCTAAGCGGATTAAGGCACCCTATTAATAACCGGTGAAGCCGGCGAGATGCCTTCTTAGGGCTACTTCGAGGAGCGCTTGCTTCGAAGACAATCAGGGTCGTAGTAATGAGCTGAAGGCTTTTGCATGGAAAAGCGGAGCTGAAGCCCGTTGGTTTATGAAAATGCTAATACCCAAGGTGAAACATAAAGGCATGGTCATTAGCTTAGACCGTTCTAACCAAACTTGCTTAAATAACTTGGAGAAACGGTGCCTAAGAGTAAGTTGAACAAAAATATTAACGATTAACCTCGAAAAGTATCGCCTTCGAAATAAAACCAAAGGCTCAACCTAGTACCTAAAGGAAACTTAATACCCTCGACTGAGGCTCTACGAACTAAAGGAATAAGTAACAATGGTCGTTACTACCTACCTCTAACTATAACTGTAATATTTTATGATAAGTTTGATATTGTTTTGATTAATAAAATAAAACACTTATTCCAATTTAACTTAATTTATTAGGTTTTGTTTATAACACCGATGTTGGCTGTATGACAGTGACCGAGCAACTGCTTGCTGATTGCTGTTATCGCAATTGCCACTCGGCAATAACGGTACCGCTCTAGCATTCAGTTACTAGGCTGCTTCTTATGCATTTTAATCCTAACTATACTACACCTACCCCTTAAGACCAATGTCTTGACATATTTCCTTAAATTCATTTTCTAAGCTGTTCTACTATTTCAACCCTACATTATTTATAATTCAAATTTCAATTTTGCAATATTTCACAAGTATTCTGTTATTAATTATACATTTCTCAATATAGCTAATTTCTATTTATAATTCAATTTCAATTTTACAATGATTCAAATATAGATTATTTCTAATTCAATTTCAATTTTATTCTGTTATCAATTATGCAACTTATAATAGAAGGTACCTTATTACAATTACAATAATACACAAGAAAATAATACAGTAGAGACAACAGTCAAATTCACTTGTCATCATTCGCTTGTAGAAAATGTCCTGTCTGGAGCTCTCTTGTAGTGACAGGTTATTGCTTCATATGTCTTAAGAATATCGAGTTTCTTCGGAATATCTTGCCGTTAGCTGTTTTTACCCAATACGAACGAGGAGTCCTATCTTTTTCTATAATTTGTGCTACTTCCCATTTGCCATTCCATTCCACCCATATGTTCTCCCCCCTTTGAAAATCCGGTTTTTCCCTCGCATTTCTATCATAATATAACTTATTCCTACAATTATTCTTCTTTATTACTTTACTAATTTCGATCTCCGACTCCTGATTATACAACGATAGCTTTGCAGGTAATATACTTCGCGTTTTTCTTCCAAATATCACTTCCGCGGGCGATAGTAGGCTGCCTTTGCATGGCGTATTTCTGTATTCTAGCAGCATCTTCCTGTTTACTTTCGTTTGCTTTTGTTAATATCGATTTCGAAATTTGGACGAATCGTTCGGCTAACCCGTTTGATTGGGGATATCGCGGGCTCGAAGTAGTGAGCACTATATCATGTTCTTTTAGGAATTGCTTAAAATTGTATGAGTTAAACGGTACATTGTCCGCGATAATTTCTCGCGGGATCCCGTGTACTGCGAATAAATTTTTTATCTTCCCTATGACTTCATTGGCTGTTTTATTTCTCAGAGGCAACATATCGAAATACTTCGAAAAGTAATCTACGACCACTAAGTGTGGCTGGGACTGAAAATCGAAAATGTCCATTCCGATTTTGTAATACGGGAAAGGTGGTACTTCATGAGGGATTAGGGGTTCTTTAACATTCGCTTTTCTATGTTTCTGGCACAAGTTACATTTAGCAACTATTTCCTCAATATCTCGATCCATCCCTGGCCAATAAACTAAACTTCTCGCTCTGACTTTGGTTTTCTCTATGCCAAAATGAGAGGAGTGGAGAGTGCTTAGTAGTTCGTCCCTTAGTGCAACTGGCACAATCAACCTCCCATTTAGGAAAACCAAATCGTCTTCGACCGTAATTATATCTTTATGTCTCCAATAAAATTTTATTTCTTCTTTCAGTTGGCTTTTATTTCTTGGCCAGCCTAATTTTACTATGCGAATGAGTTCTTGCAAAGCAGTGTCATTTGCGGTTTGTTTTTTAAATATACTCTGCTTTTCTTCACTGACATTAATCGTATGTACAATCTCGTTAATATCTTCTATTTCGGGTCTCGTATCTATGCTCTCAATGTAGTTACGGGATAATTAGTCTGCAATTAGCATATTTTTACCAGGAGTATATTGAAATTGGAGTCTATACTTTAATAATCTAAGCTTCATTCTCTGCAATCTAGCTGAATTTACTTTTCCTACCTCTTTTGAATTTATCCCTAACAGGGGCTTATGATCTGTCATTATCGTTACCGTCTTTCCATAGATTAGTTGATGAAATCTGCTACAGGCAAAAATAATCGCCAGCAATTCTTTTTCAATTTGTGCATAATTGCACTCAGTTGGCGTTAAGCTTCTCGATGCAAAATATACTGGTTTGCTATCTTGCATTAAGCAACATCCCAATCCATATTGCGATGCGTCTGCCTGTATTGCGATGTCTCTCTTCACATCAAGAGGTTTTAAGAATGGAGCATTTGTTATAGCCGATTTTATGTTCTGCAAACACGTATCATGTGTTGGTAGCCACTTAAAAAGAATATCTCTTTTCAGGAGTTCTCGTATAGGTTGCGAGATTTCTGCCAGATTGGGGACAAATTTTCTTACATAATTTACCATGCCTAACAAGACTTGTAATTCTTTCTTGCTAACAGGTGGCTTTAATCGTTCTATGGCTTTCCTATACTCAGGGTCATACTTGATCCCTTCATGTGAGATTATATGGCCTAAATATTGAACTTGCCTTTTCCGATATTGAATCTTTTCTTTATTAAACTTTATATTTTGCTCTACTGCTCTGTTCATAACTTTTTCCAAATTCTCATCATGTTCCTTTAACGTTTCTCCCGTAACAAGAATATCGTCGATATATACCACAACACCCGGAATGTCGCCGAAGTTTTTTTCGTTCATTTTTTGGAACACTTCCGGAGCACATTTTATTCCAAAAGGTAACCGTTTAAACCTATACATGCCAAAAGGCGTTGAAAATGTGCATAACTTAGATGACTCTTCGTCTAGAGGCACCTGCCAGTAGCCCTCCTTTAAATCTAAAACCGTGAAGAATTTTTTATCTGACAATTTAGTTGAAATTTCATCGAAAGTCGGAATAGAGAATGGGTCATCAACAATTGCTTCATTCAGGTATTTGGGATCTAGGCACAGACGTAACTTTTTGTTTTTCTTTTCTACGACTACAAGATTCGAAACCCACTCTGTAGGCTCCGTTACTACTTGGATTATTTCTTTCTTGCACAATATTTCTAATTCCTTTTTCAATGTATCTAATATAGCTAGTGGCACCCGTCGTACCGGCCTCACTATAGGTTTTACGTCTCTATGTAATTTAATTTTATAACTTTGTTGAAACTTTCCTAAGCCCTCAAACACCTGTCCATAAGTTTCCACTAAAGTATCTTCTGATTCACATATTTGATCTACTCTTTTCACTAATCCTAAATCTTCACATGCCTGTAATCCTAAAAGGGGAGTCCCATCTTCATCTACCACAATGAATTTTTGTTGACTGATTCTCTTATCAGTGTTACACTCTAACACCACCGTTCCTACCGGTTTAATTTTCATCCCGCCATATACTTCTATTATTATATCTGTTTCTTCTAATTTTCCCTCTCTAATTTGTTTATACACAGCTAACGGTAAGACATTAGTTTCTGCACCGGTATCTAATTTAAATTTAATCGGCTTATTCGCAATTTCTATTTCTTTATACCACGCACGCACCGTATTTATTTTTGTCACTGTCGTCACCGAATCTATTATCAAATTATTTACATGCTCAGTAATTTCACGTACCTTTCTTTGTTGTTTGCTCAAACAACATGAGGCAAAATGATTTTTCTTTCCACAATTATGACACGTTTGTTTCTAAGCAGGACACTTTCCCTTCACGTGAAGTTGACTTCAGTATATACAATTTTTCTGCCCTATTCCTTTATTTATAGTGTGCCTAAAATTTTTAAAATCATTGTTATTGTTTATATAAACCTTTTTTTGATTATTATCTACATACCCCCTAGCAGGCCTATTCCTATTACCTACTCCTGTATAGTGCACCATATTAGTGCCGTTTCCAGAATGCTCTCCACTATTGTTAATTGGGTTGATAGTCACCTCGTGACCTTGGCCTTGGATCTGGGCTGCCTGCTGCCGCGACGCTTCTGCTGCTCGTGCCATTTTCGTTGCTTTACTTTCATCTAGATCATCCGTTTCTAACAGGCGTTTTTGGAGCCCCTTGTCCCACACTCCTAGAATGATGCGGTCCCTTATCATTCTTGACTCTTGGCTGCCGAAATTGCATTCACGCACAATTTTTTTTATGTCAATTAGAAAGTTGTCGAATGGCTCTCCACTTTGTTGATTTCTTGTAGGAAATACGTAGCTTGCATAAGATTCGTTGCTCTTTGGCCTGCAAAATGCTTCAAATGCTTTGAGCACTTCTTTGTAGGACTTCCGCTGGTCGTTGGTGAGGTCAAAGGTGTTAAATAATTCCACACCATCAGAACCAACTGCATTTAAAAAAATCGCCGCTTGCACCTCATCCGATTTTTTTGATAACTCTGCGGCCACATGGAAGTATTCAAAATTTTGCTTGAATATTCTCCATTGTTCGCTCATATTGCCAGTAAGGACTAACGGGTCTATCCTTTTTAGGAAATCCATGTTTTCTTTCACCGTTATTATTCGTGTTCTTGGAGGTCTACCTCGTGGTTTCTTTATTTCTACGGTATTCTTTTTCTTCGCTATTCCCATATGCGTTTTTCCACTACCGGGCTAATTTCTCGTCTCACTATGCAATGCACCTGTTTCACACGCGAGTTGCTCCTTCTACTGAAATTTTTGTTCGACACCACAAATTCTATTTTAGTTTTTCAGTATCACAAATTCTATTTTATTGTGGCCATCCTCGTCGCTATGTAATATTTTATGATAAGTTTGATATTGTTTTGATTAATAAAATAAAACACTTATTCCAATTTAACTTAATTTATTAGGTTTTGTTTATAACACCGATGTTGGCTGTATGACAGTGACCGAGCAACTGCTTGCTGATTGCTGTTATCGCAATTGCCACTCGGCAATAACGGTACCGCTCTAGCATTCAGTTACTAGGCTGCTTCTTATGCATTTTAATCCTAACTATACTACAATAACATTAACACGCCACTAACTATACGGCTAGGACTAACGGGATTTAACATAACCACCGAAACAAGGGTTATCCATTAAAACAAAGTAACAAGAACGTAGAACCATATTAATACCATGAATAACATCATGAAGTCCTGAATGCCGTAATATAAGAAAGTGAACCAGTCGCCAACTGAATATGTTGGTCGACAACAAGATAACAATTAACTCTAACAAGAACGGACGCAACGACCTTATTAATATAAAGTGGCAACGAAACAAGGAACCTTCATAACGATACACATAATAACATTAACAAAAACATCCCTAATAATAGTAAAATTATCACCACCCAGTCCGGTTATAGTCCTCGTGTGACATCTGGTTTCCAATCCCCTAGATGAGAGGGTCTGGCCGGTCGCAAATTTAACAAGCCCGTAAATAGGTGGAAGACTTCATAAGGGCAATACAGGACTAAAGCCAACCCTGTCTCCCTCCATGCTAGAGTAAAGCTACGGTTTCCTAAGAAAGCGGTGCCGTTATCTAGCGACCGTAATATGACGTGAAGCGGTAGACGTAATAAAACGGCCGTCCAGATATGTAAACTTAGAAAGCGGTGCCGTTATCTAGCGGCCGTAATAAGACGTTTAGAATGCACGATATAGATATAGCAATATTAATATATTTGGAAGATGAGGAGTCATCGGATGACGAAAATTGTCGTTTGGAAGAAAGTGGAATATTTAAAAATCGTGCTACAGAGAGTGTATTTAAAATTTGCACTGCAACGAAGAAAAATTCAGACAATACTTTCGCTTAACCCCAGTGTTGCTTGATTATGTGCTAAATCACATAAGAGATGTTTTAACTTCAAAACGATATTATAATAGACACAAAAAGCCAATATGTTCAGAAGCGAAGTTATGTACATACTTTTTTAATTATGCATACTATTTTAAAAAAACCGTTCACCGTCAACGCTAAAAAACGTTCACTAGATTGTTTGCCACCGCTGTGACTGCCGTCATTCAAATGACGGCACCGCTATTTTACGGCCAACGCTCTCTAGGAAACCAACGCCTACTGGGTTAATAGACAACGTTTTTGTGACGTCACCCACCGCTACTTTACGGCCGCTAAATAACGGCACTGCTTTCTTAGGAAACCGTAGCTTAAGGCAGTGGATATTTTCGCCGCTTGGCTCCCGAAGTAATTGGTTCATGGTACTGCCAATGTCCTGGGCCATCTCCCTCCTGAGCCCTTCAGCTAACGGTAGCTGCCAATATAACTCTACCAGGAATAGCAAGACTCCTCGTTGCGTCTCACCGCCCGTGGCGTAATTTTCCCTACAAACTATTAAGAAAATTGACTACTAAATGAAATAAGTAAATCAGTCTAAAAAATTGAACTAAACTAGCGTGTAATCTTGTCACATCCGAGAAAAAAAATATATAACGACGTTACCTAACTCCTTTAATGCCTGTTGTCATCCACCTTGACCACCAAATTTCCGAAATCCTCTTTTTAGTATCGGGGATCACCTACTGATTTGATTTAGCATGGTAGACTTCACCAAGAGCTTAAGTATTGCCCGCCGGAACCAGTGCCGTCCTCAGAATTCAAGTTTCAAACAGGGGTTGCCCAGTGCACGTGTAGACCATTCAACAAGACCAGCTATTCACAAAAAACCAGGATTGTCTTCAACCAGGCTCTTACTGGTGACGCCTTATAATCAAACTATTCTCCACAGGAAAAACTGCCTCGAACCTTGCTTGTCCCAAATTTTCTCGCAATCATTTGTTTTTGAAGTGAAAACTTCTATAGGCACGTTGGGCACTTTTTGGCCTGGGGAAAAAACTAAAAACTCGCGTCACGCGCACTTTTTGTGTGCCATCACGCGCACGTACCATCACGTGAGAAAAATGTTTCCTGGGGGGTTTTAGTTTCAATTATGTAGTATGAATTATATATTATATATTAAATATTATATATTAAATATTATATATTAAATATTATATATTGAATATTATATATTTAATATTATATATTAAGTATTGTGTATTATGGACTATGTAGTGTACTACGTACTATGAGCTATGTACTAATTATTATGTATTAATTATTATGTTCTATGTGCTATGTATTATGAATTATGTAGTATGTACTATGTACTATGCACTATGTATTATGTACTATGTACTACACACTATTTACTATGTACTGTATATTATGCACTATTATGTCCTATGTACTACTTACAATGCATTATGTATTATATACTATGTACTATTTACTATGCACTATGTACTGTATATTATGCATTATTTACTATGTACTATATACTATGTATTATGTTCTATGTACTATGTACTATGTTCTATGTACTATGTATAATGCATTATGTATTATATACTATGTAATATTTACTATGCACTATGTACTGTATATTATGCTTATTTACTATGTACTATATACTATGTATTATGTACTATGTACTATGTACTATGTTATATGTACTATGTACAATGCATTATGTATTATATACTATGTAATATTTACTATCCACTATGTACTGTATATTATGCTTATTTACTATGTACTATATACTATGTATTATGTACTATGTACTATGTACTATGTTACATGTACTCTGTACAATGCATTCATTCAAATGACGGCACCGCTATTTTACGGCCAACGCTCTCTAGGAAACCAACGCCTACTGGGTTAATAGACAACGTTTTTGTGACGTCACCCACCGCTACTTTACGGCCGCTAAATAACGGCACTGCTTTCTTAGGAAACCGTAGCTTAAGGCAGTGGATATTTTCGCCGCTTGGCTCCCGAAGTAATTGGTTCATGGTACTGCCAATGTTCTGGGCCATCTCCCTCCTGAGCCCTTCAGCTAACGGTAGCTGCCAATATTACTCTACCAGGAATAGCAAGACTCCTCGTTGCGTCTCACCGCCCGTGGCGGCCGTGATATTAATAGGGACCTGGGCGAGCATTAGCCTCAGCAAAGTCCGGAAGACGCTGTCATTTTCTGGATTCAGGTAGTCCAGTAGCCTATACAGCTTGGCTCCTGTCTGGCTGCACTCCTGATTCCCACTAGCTTGCTCGACTACCATATCCATAACTTGACCGATCACGACGGGGTTATTCCTGAAATAACGGAGGATGGTGACGGCTCGCGACGCCATTGAATCATACGCACCCGGATTATTAGTTACATATGTAACCATCTGGCGAGTGTAATTCAAGGCGAAGCTCTCATACTCTTTCGCATCGGGCCAAGTTAGATTTCTTATTCCCCTTGTAGGAATAAACTCTTTGGCGTGCGGTGATAAAAAGTATAACCGGTGAGGTCTTCGCAATACTTTATGTACCACCGGCAACCCATAACAAGTCTTTAACCCTGGCACATCCATTTATACTACGTATTACCAGAAATCCAAAAATAACTATGAAGGGGGATGTCTTCGGGTTACTATCCGCTAGATAAACAATACCCGTGCAAGATATGTGCACTACTCTAGCGCAAAAAAATTGCAACAACAACTGATACCCTAAGCAGTATTTCGCCACAATATACACAATAATTAAAGAGAGAAACAAGTTAATTGGCCCTTACTAGCCGAGATATAACCAATACCCGTGAACAGTATATGCCACAAGATCGGGACTAACCAACAAAAGAAACAACTGAATAAAACTGATGATAAAGTCGGTACTACTACGGTAACTGTAGATATCCTAATCAAAAAAAACTTCCGTGAGACGACTAACAATAGTTGTGATACTCGCAATAATCAAAACCGTACAATAGCTGAAAAAAATCAAGGTGCAAAATAGTTTTGGTTGTTTTAAAATGTTTTTAAATGTGTGTCAATTTTCCAGGATGGTTGGAAAAAGAATCTCTCTCCCCAGGAGTCTCGGTGGCCGAGGTCATCGGTGTCAGTCGGTGGTAGTTATGAGACATAGCCAACACCAAATGTCATCGACAACGCCGGAATCACCACACGTCTTCATCTACTCGAACGACATGAAGAGTCTACCTCCACATAAACGACAAGGAAATCTTCTTCGAAAATAATAAAAATTTTAATTTGATTCCGCTGTCCAACCACAACTGAGCTACACTACGGAAAATCAATCAGCAGTGGGGACAGACTGGAGAGAAAAAAATTAAAAGCTCAAGGAAGGAGCCGGATGTCCCTCAACAAAAGTCCACAGGGCGCAGGTGATTAGCCAGACGGTTAAGCCTGTGCGGCCTCATAGAGGTTCACCTGAAGTGACCCCAACCCTTACCACATTTCGACGAATTGTCTAAATTGGAAGAAAAGAAAAAAAAATTGAAGGGACTGTATGGATTAAAGGTGTCCACGGGGCGCAGTGGGCAGGCGATAGCACGCCTGTTACCTCAGACGGTTAAGCCCGAGTTACAACTCAAACGTCCATCAGCAAAAAGTAACAAGGATCCTGTCCACTGAACGAAGCACTGGCAGGCGGTATGACGCCTGATACTCAGGACGACGAGCAAAAAAAACAGGACAAAAGAACTCCAGACTCAGCCTTCACCCATGGCCAAGCGGTCATACGCTTGTTAGCCAGCGGTGCCGGTAAGCCTAGTTCAAAGATGCCTAAAGCGAAGAAGATAACATAATACGGGATAATCTAAAAGTGAAAGCAAATCAAAATTCACACTGAATTTAGACAACTGAGATGAATCTGTAAAAAGAGGCATTGGTGGTGAACCATAGTCAAAGATAATTTGAATAAGTTACAGAAGTTGGGGCGCCATTTATGAAATAAATGGGCGCCGTAATTTACTCTCGAAACTGGTTTGCCGAAAGCGTTGGCAGGTAAGCATACGTTGGGCGCCATTTATGTAATAAATGGGGGCCGGAATTTAATATTGAAAACTTGTATGCCGAAACGTTGGGATGAAAGCATACGTTGGGCGCTATTTATGTACCCGGCACAATGGAGCTCCTTGCTGGTGACAGCAAGGCTACTGCCATCATGCTTGGGTAGACATAAAAAATTTTTAAACACAACATCTTCCCTAGTTTCCTAAATGTTTATAGGGGATGCTAAACCGGCCACACGGTTTACGCTAGCTCGCCGGAAGGGGTCGTGGGGTGTGTGACCGGAAATATATACATAAGAGTCATATGATTCACCACTTACCTATTAGTCAAAAGGGAGATTTCTTCATATCGTTCTTTTCCTAGGTTAGCCCATGGTATTCAGCGCTGGAAGTTCCCAACGACATGGTGGACCTGTAAATGTTCAATGCGACTTCGAGAGAACCCTGGAGAGAAAGCAACACCCAACCATCCTGGATAAATTACCCCCTTAGGCTGTCATGCCTAGTAATACTCGTGGATTTAAAGAAATTGACAACAAATATATTATATAATAATTACAGCCCAAGACAATATAATTAAGTAACAACACAATGAAGGTAAGTTTGAAATAAATATTAGATAAGTGTAAAATAAAAATATACCCTTACAATATAGGTAATGTGGATGCAACCAACTATTACCACAAAACAACAACTTCAATACAACAACGGAAAGGAAAAAAATAAATCGTCGCTCTGGTACCAGTCGATGATTCCTTTGTTTCGTACAACAAAATAACAAAAATCTTACGGCGTAATTGTTTTGATCTGAAAAATCGAGTGCCTGTTTGCACCCCCAAAAATTGGCTATTGTATAATATGTAAAATTTGAAATTTATTGAAATGTAATCTATTTAGTTGATACGGTGTAAGTATAGTAATTTTAGCAATATAATTATTAAATTAATATATGAGTAATATAATTAAAAGATAACAATGTTAACAACCACTAAGATCACAAAGGTGACAATAGTCTTTTGTGTTAACAATGTATCTAAGTGTTATTTATTTACAAAAAAATTATATATCACAAACAATCAATAGAAAAATTAACTACTGTCTTGAACGATAGGGTTAGTATTCAAAGCTATTAAAAATTAGAAGGGAATTCCTGCCAAACAAAATTCAATTATATCCAATGCTGAACCAATGGTTGGTTACAATTAACGAAACAAAATAAGAACAAGTATTATGTCACACAAAAATATTAATTTTCCCTACAAACTATTAAGAAAATTGACTACTAAATGAAATAAGTAAATCAGTCTAAAAAATTGAACTAAACTAGCGTGTAATCTTGTCACATCCGAGAAAAAAATATATATAACGACGTTACCTAACTCCTTTAATGCCTGTTGTCATCCACCTTGACCACCAAATTTCCGAAATCCTCTTTTTAGTATCGGGGATCACCTACTGATTTGATTTAGTACGGTAGACTTCACCAAGAGCTTAAGTATTGCCCGCCGGAACCAGTGCCGTCCTCAGGATTCAAGTTTCAAACAGGGGTTGCCCAGTGCACGTGTAGACCATTCAACAAGACCAGCTATTCACAAAAAACCAGGATTGTCTTCAACCAGGCTCTTACTGGTGACGCCTTATAATCAAACTATTCTCCACAGGAAAAACTGCCTCGAACCTTGCTTGTCCCAAATTTTCTCGCAATCATTTGTTTTTGAAGTGAAAACTTCTATAGGCACGTTGGGCACTTTTTGGCCTGGGGAAAAAACTAAAAACTCGCGTCACGCGCACTTTTTGTGGCCATCACGCGCACGTACCATCACGTGAGAAAAATGTTTCCTGGGGGGGTTTTAGTTTCAATTATAGTAGTAGTAGTATGAATTATATATTATATATTAAATATTATATATTAAATATTATATATTAAATATTATATATTGAATATTATATATTTAATATTATATATTAAGTATTGTGTATTATGGACTATGTAGTGTACTACGTACTATGAGCTATGTACTAATTATTATGTATTAATTATTATGTTCTATGTGCTATGTATTATGAATTATGTAGTATGTACTATGTACTATGCACTATGTATTATGTACTATGTACTACACACTATTTACTATGTACTGTATATTATGCACTATTATGTGCTATGTACTACTTACAAAGCATTATGTATTATATACTATGTACTATTTACTATGCACTATGTACTGTATATTATGCATTATTTACTATGTACTATATACTATGTATTATGTTCTATGTACTATGTACTATGTTCTATGTACTATGTATAATGCATTATGTATTATATACTATGTAATATTTACTATGCACTATGTACTGTATATTATGCTTATTTACTATGTACTATATACTATGTATTATGTACTATGTACTATGTACTATGTACTATGTTATATGTACTATGTACAATGCATTATGTATTATATACTATGTAATATTTACTATGCACTATGTACTGTATATTATGCTTATTTACTATGTACTATATACTATGTATTATGTACTATGTACTATGTACTATGTTACATGTACTCTGTACAATGCATTATGTATTATATACAATGTACTATTTACTATGCACTATGTACTGTATATTGTGCTTATTTACTATGTACTATATACTATGTATTATGTACTATGTACTATGTACTATGTACTATGTACTATGTACTATGTACTATGTACTATGTACTATGTACTATGTACTATGTACTATGTACTATGTACTATGTACTATGTACTATGTACTATGTACTATGTACTATGTCCTATGTACTATGTTCTATGTACTATGTACAATGCATTATGTATTATATACTATGTACTATTTACTATGCACTATGTACTGTATACTATGCTAATTTACTATGTACAATATACTATGTATTATGTACTATGTATTATGTCCTATGTACTATGTACAATGCATTATGTATTATATACTATGTACTATTTACTATGCGCTATGTACTGTATATTATGCTTATTTACTTTGTACTATATACTATATACTATGTATTATGTACTATGTACTATGTACTATGTACTATGTACTATGTACTATGTTCTATGTACTATATACAATGCATTATGTATTATATATTCTGTACTATTTACTATGTACTATGTACTAAATATTATGCTTATTTACTATGTACTATATACTATGTATTATGTATTATGTATTATGTATTATGTATTATGTATTATGTATTATGTATTATGTATTATGTATTATGTATTATGTATTATGTATTATGTATTATGTATTATGTATTATGTATTATGTATTATGTATTATGTATTATGTATTATGTATTATGTATTATGTATTATGTATTATGTATTATGTATTATGTATTATGTATTATGTATTATGTATTATGTATTATGTATTATTTATTATGTATTATGTATTATGTATTATGTATTATGTATTATGTATTATGTATTATGTATTATGTATTATGTATTATGTATTATGTATTATGTATTATGTATTATGTATTATGTATTATGTATTATGTATTATGTATTATGTATTATGTATTATGTATTATGTATTATGTATTATGTATTATGTATTATGTATTATGTATTATGTATTATGTATTATGTATTATGTATTATGTATTATGTATTATGTATTATGTATTATGTATTATGTATTATGTATTATGTATTATGTATTATGTATTATGTATTATGTATTATGTATTATGTATTATGTATTATGTATTATGTATTATGTATTATGTATTATGTATTATGTATTATGTATTATGTATTATGTATTATGTATTATGTATTATGTATTATGTATTATGTATTATGTATTATGTATTATGTATTATGTATTATGTATTATGTATTATGTATTATGTATTATGTATTATGTATTATGTATTATGTATTATGTATTATGTATTATGTATTATGTATTATGTATTATGTATTATGTATTATGTATTATGTATTATGTATTATGTATTATGTATTATGTATTATGTATTATGTATTATGTATTATGTATTATGTATTATGTATTATGTATTATGTATTATGTATTATGTATTATGTATTATGTATTATGTATTATGTATTATGTATTATGTATTATGTATTATGTATTATGTATTATGTATTATGTATTATGTATTATGTATTATGTATTATGTATTATGTATTATGTATTATGTATTATGTATTATGTATTATGTATTATGTATTATGTATTATGTATTATGTATTATGTATTATGTATTATGTATTATGTATTATGTATTATGTATTATGTATTATGTATTATGTATTATGTATTATGTATTATGTATTATGTATTATGTATTATGTATTATGTATTATGTATTATGTATTATGTATTATGTATTATGTATTATGTATTATGTATTATGTATTATGTATTATGTATTATGTATTATGTATTATGTATTATGTATTATGTATTATGTATTATGTATTATGTATTATGTATTATGTATTATGTATTATGTATTATGTATTATGTATTATGTATTATGTATTATGTATTATGTATTATGTATTATGTATTATGTATTATGTATTATGTATTATGTATTATGTATTATGTATTATGTATTATGTATTATGTATTATGTATTATGTATTATGTATTATGTATTATGTATTATGTATTATGTATTATGTATTATGTATTATGTATTATGTATTATGTATTATGTATTATGTATTATGTATTATGTATTATGTATTATGTATTATGTATTATGTATTATGTATTATGTATTATGTATTATGTATTATGTATTATGTATTATGTATTATGTATTATGTATTATGTATTATGTATTATGTATTATGTATTATGTATTATGTATTATGTATTATGTATTATGTATTATGTATTATGTATTATGTATTATGTATTATGTATTATGTATTATGTATTATGTATTATGTATTATGTATTATGTATTATGTATTATGTATTATGTATTATGTATTATGTATTATGTATTATGTATTATGTATTATGTATTATGTATTATGTATTATGTATTATGTATTATGTATTATGTATTATGTATTATGTATTATGTATTATGTATTATGTATTATGTATTATGTATTATGTATTATGTATTATGTATTATGTATTATGTATTATGTATTATGTATTATGTATTATGTATTATGTATTATGTATTATGTATTATGTATTATGTATTATGTATTATGTATTATGTATTATGTATTATGTATTATGTATTATGTATTATGTATTATGTATTATGTATTATGTATTATGTATTATGTATTATGTATTATGTATTATGTATTATGTATTATGTATTATGTATTATGTATTATGTATTATGTATTATGTATTATGTATTATGTATTATGTATTATGTATTATGTATTATGTATTATGTATTATGTATTATGTATTATGTATTATGTATTATGTATTATGTATTATGTATTATGTATTATGTATTATGTATTATGTATTATGTATTATGTATTATGTATTATGTATTATGTATTATGTATTATGTATTATGTATTATGTATTATGTATTATGTATTATGTATTATGTATTATGTATTATGTATTATGTATTATGTATTATGTATTATGTATTATGTATTATGTATTATGTATTATGTATTATGTATTATGTATTATGTATTATGTATTATGTATTATGTATTATGTATTATGTATTATGTATTATGTATTATGTATTATGTATTATGTATTATGTATTATGTATTATGTATTATGTATTATGTATTATGTATTATGTATTATGTATTATGTATTATGTATTATGTATTATGTATTATGTATTATGTATTATGTATTATGTATTATGTATTATGTATTATGTATTATGTATTATGTATTATGTATTATGTATTATGTATTATGTATTATGTATTATGTATTATGTATTATGTATTATGTATTATGTATTATGTATTATGTATTATGTATTATGTATTATGTATTATGTATTATGTATTATGTATTATGTATTATGTATTATGTATTATGTATTATGTATTATGTATTATGTATTATGTATTATGTATTATGTATTATGTATTATGTATTATGTATTATGTATTATGTATTATGTATTATGTATTATGTATTATGTATTATGTATTATGTATTATGTATTATGTATTATGTATTATGTATTATGTATTATGTATTATGTATTATGTATTATGTATTATGTATTATGTATTATGTATTATGTATTATGTATTATGTATTATGTATTATGTATTATGTATTATGTATTATGTATTATGTATTATGTATTATGTATTATGTATTATGTATTATGTATTATGTATTATGTATTATGTATTATGTATTATGTATTATGTATTATGTATTATGTATTATGTATTATGTATTATGTATTATGTATTATGTATTATGTATTATGTATTATGTATTATGTATTATGTATTATGTATTATGTATTATGTATTATGTATTATGTATTATGTATTATGTATTATGTATTATGTATTATGTATTATGTATTATGTATTATGTATTATGTATTATGTATTATGTATTATGTATTATGTATTATGTATTATGTATTATGTATTATGTATTATGTATTATGTATTATGTATTATGTATTATGTATTATGTATTATGTATTATGTATTATGTATTATGTATTATGTATTATGTATTATGTATTATGTATTATGTATTATGTATTATGTATTATGTATTATGTATTATGTATTATGTATTATGTATTATGTATTATGTATTATGTATTATGTATTATGTATTATGTATTATGTATTATGTATTATGTATTATGTATTATGTATTATGTATTATGTATTATGTATTATGTATTATGTATTATGTATTATGTATTATGTATTATGTATTATGTATTATGTATTATGTATTATGTATTATGTATTATGTATTATGTATTATGTATTATGTATTATGTATTATGTATTATGTATTATGTATTATGTATTATGTATTATGTATTATGTATTATGTATTATGTATTATGTATTATGTATTATGTATTATGTATTATGTATTATGTATTATGTATTATGTATTATGTATTATGTATTATGTATTATGTATTATGTATTATGTATTATGTATTATGTATTATGTATTATGTATTATGTATTATGTATTATGTATTATGTATTATGTATTATGTATTATGTATTATGTATTATGTATTATGTATTATGTATTATGTATTATGTATTATGTATTATGTATTATGTATTATGTATTATGTATTATGTATTATGTATTATGTATTATGTATTATGTATTATGTATTATGTATTATGTATTATGTATTATGTATTATGTATTATGTATTATGTATTATGTATTATGTATTATGTATTATGTATTATGTATTATGTATTATGTATTATGTATTATGTATTATGTATTATGTATTATGTATTATGTATTATGTATTATGTATTATGTATTATGTATTATGTATTATGTATTATGTATTATGTATTATGTATTATGTATTATGTATTATGTATTATGTATTATGTATTATGTATTATGTATTATGTATTATGTATTATGTATTATGTATTATGTATTATGTATTATGTATTATGTATTATGTATTATGTATTATGTATTATGTATTATGTATTATGTATTATGTATTATGTATTATGTATTATGTATTATGTATTATGTATTATGTATTATGTATTATGTATTATGTATTATGTATTATGTATTATGTATTATGTATTATGTATTATGTATTATGTATTATGTATTATGTATTATGTATTATGTATTATGTATTATGTATTATGTATTATGTATTATGTATTATGTATTATGTATTATGTATTATGTATTATGTATTATGTATTATGTATTATGTATTATGTATTATGTATTATGTATTATGTATTATGTATTATGTATTATGTATTATGTATTATGTATTATGTATTATGTATTATGTATTATGTATTATGTATTATGTATTATGTATTATGTATTATGTATTATGTATTATGTATTATGTATTATGTATTATGTATTATGTATTATGTATTATGTATTATGTATTATGTATTATGTATTATGTATTATGTATTATGTATTATGTATTATGTATTATGTATTATGTATTATGTATTATGTATTATGTATTATGTATTATGTATTATGTATTATGTATTATGTATTATGTATTATGTATTATGTATTATGTATTATGTATTATGTATTATGTATTATGTATTATGTATTATGTATTATGTATTATGTATTATGTATTATGTATTATGTATTATGTATTATGTATTATGTATTATGTATTATGTATTATGTATTATGTATTATGTATTATGTATTATGTATTATGTATTATGTATTATGTATTATGTATTATGTATTATGTATTATGTATTATGTATTATGTATTATGTATTATGTATTATGTATTATGTATTATGTATTATGTATTATGTATTATGTATTATGTATTATGTATTATGTATTATGTATTATGTATTATGTATTATGTATTATGTATTATGTATTATGTATTATGTATTATGTATTATGTATTATGTATTATGTATTATGTATTATGTATTATGTATTATGTATTATGTATTATGTATTATGTATTATGTATTATGTATTATGTATTATGTATTATGTATTATGTATTATGTATTATGTATTATGTATTATGTATTATGTATTATGTATTATGTATTATGTATTATGTATTATGTATTATGTATTATGTATTATGTATTATGTATTATGTATTATGTATTATGTATTATGTATTATGTATTATGTATTATGTATTATGTATTATGTATTATGTATTATGTATTATGTATTATGTATTATGTATTATGTATTATGTATTATGTATTATGTATTATGTATTATGTATTATGTATTATGTATTATGTATTATGTATTATGTATTATGTATTATGTATTATGTATTATGTATTATGTATTATGTATTATGTATTATGTATTATGTATTATGTATTATGTATTATGTATTATGTATTATGTATTATGTATTATGTATTATGTATTATGTATTATGTATTATGTATTATGTATTATGTATTATGTATTATGTATTATGTATTATGTATTATGTATTATGTATTATGTATTATGTATTATGTATTATGTATTATGTATTATGTATTATGTATTATGTATTATGTATTATGTATTATGTATTATGTATTATGTATTATGTATTATGTATTATGTATTATGTATTATGTATTATGTATTATGTATTATGTATTATGTATTATGTATTATGTATTATGTATTATGTATTATGTATTATGTATTATGTATTATGTATTATGTATTATGTATTATGTATTATGTATTATGTATTATGTATTATGTATTATGTATTATGTATTATGTATTATGTATTATGTATTATGTATTATGTATTATGTATTATGTATTATGTATTATGTATTATGTATTATGTATTATGTATTATGTATTATGTATTATGTATTATGTATTATGTATTATGTATTATGTATTATGTATTATGTATTATGTATTATGTATTATGTATTATGTATTATGTATTATGTATTATGTATTATGTATTATGTATTATGTATTATGTATTATGTATTATGTATTATGTATTATGTATTATGTATTATGTATTATGTATTATGTATTATGTATTATGTATTATGTATTATGTATTATGTATTATGTATTATGTATTATGTATTATGTATTATGTATTATGTATTATGTATTATGTATTATGTATTATGTATTATGTATTATGTATTATGTATTATGTATTATGTATTATGTATTATGTATTATGTATTATGTATTATGTATTATGTATTATGTATTATGTATTATGTATTATGTATTATGTATTATGTATTATGTATTATGTATTATGTATTATGTATTATGTATTATGTATTATGTATTATGTATTATGTATTATGTATTATGTATTATGTATTATGTATTATGTATTATGTATTATGTATTATGTATTATGTATTATGTATTATGTATTATGTATTATGTATTATGTATTATGTATTATGTATTATGTATTATGTATTATGTATTATGTATTATGTATTATGTATTATGTATTATGTATTATGTATTATGTATTATGTATTATGTATTATGTATTATGTATTATGTATTATGTATTATGTATTATGTATTATGTATTATGTATTATGTATTATGTATTATGTATTATGTATTATGTATTATGTATTATGTATTATGTATTATGTATTATGTATTATGTATTATGTATTATGTATTATGTATTATGTATTATGTATTATGTATTATGTATTATGTATTATGTATTATGTATTATGTATTATGTATTATGTATTATGTATTATGTATTATGTATTATGTATTATGTATTATGTATTATGTATTATGTATTATGTATTATGTATTATGTATTATGTATTATGTATTATGTATTATGTATTATGTATTATGTATTATGTATTATGTATTATGTATTATGTATTATGTATTATGTATTATGTATTATGTATTATGTATTATGTATTATGTATTATGTATTATGTATTATGTATTATGTATTATGTATTATGTATTATGTATTATGTATTATGTATTATGTATTATGTATTATGTATTATGTATTATGTATTATGTATTATGTATTATGTATTATGTATTATGTATTATGTATTATGTATTATGTATTATGTATTATGTATTATGTATTATGTATTATGTATTATGTATTATGTATTATGTATTATGTATTATGTATTATGTATTATGTATTATGTATTATGTATTATGTATTATGTATTATGTATTATGTATTATGTATTATGTATTATGTATTATGTATTATGTATTATGTATTATGTATTATGTATTATGTATTATGTATTATGTATTATGTATTATGTATTATGTATTATGTATTATGTATTATGTATTATGTATTATGTATTATGTATTATGTATTATGTATTATGTATTATGTATTATGTATTATGTATTATGTATTATGTATTATGTATTATGTATTATGTATTATGTATTATGTATTATGTATTATGTATTATGTATTATGTATTATGTATTATGTATTATGTATTATGTATTATGTATTATGTATTATGTATTATGTATTATGTATTATGTATTATGTATTATGTATTATGTATTATGTATTATGTATTATGTATTATGTATTATGTATTATGTATTATGTATTATGTATTATGTATTATGTATTATGTATTATGTATTATGTATTATGTATTATGTATTATGTATTATGTATTATGTATTATGTATTATGTATTATGTATTATGTATTATGTATTATGTATTATGTATTATGTATTATGTATTATGTATTATGTATTATGTATTATGTATTATGTATTATGTATTATGTATTATGTATTATGTATTATGTATTATGTATTATGTATTATGTATTATGTATTATGTATTATGTATTATGTATTATGTATTATGTATTATGTATTATGTATTATGTATTATGTATTATGTATTATGTATTATGTATTATGTATTATGTATTATGTATTATGTATTATGTATTATGTATTATGTATTATGTATTATGTATTATGTATTATGTATTATGTATTATGTATTATGTATTATGTATTATGTATTATGTATTATGTATTATGTATTATGTATTATGTATTATGTATTATGTATTATGTATTATGTATTATGTATTATGTATTATGTATTATGTATTATGTATTATGTATTATGTATTATGTATTATGTATTATGTATTATGTATTATGTATTATGTATTATGTATTATGTATTATGTATTATGTATTATGTATTATGTATTATGTATTATGTATTATGTATTATGTATTATGTATTATGTATTATGTATTATGTATTATGTATTATGTATTATGTATTATGTATTATGTATTATGTATTATGTATTATGTATTATGTATTATGTATTATGTATTATGTATTATGTATTATGTATTATGTATTATGTATTATGTATTATGTATTATGTATTATGTATTATGTATTATGTATTATGTATTATGTATTATGTATTATGTATTATGTATTATGTATTATGTATTATGTATTATGTATTATGTATTATGTATTATGTATTATGTATTATGTATTATGTATTATGTATTATGTATTATGTATTATGTATTATGTATTATGTATTATGTATTATGTATTATGTATTATGTATTATGTATTATGTATTATGTATTATGTATTATGTATTATGTATTATGTATTATGTATTATGTATTATGTATTATGTATTATGTATTATGTATTATGTATTATGTATTATGTATTATGTATTATGTATTATGTATTATGTATTATGTATTATGTATTATGTATTATGTATTATGTATTATGTATTATGTATTATGTATTATGTATTATGTATTATGTATTATGTATTATGTATTATGTATTATGTATTATGTATTATGTATTATGTATTATGTATTATGTATTATGTATTATGTATTATGTATTATGTATTATGTATTATGTATTATGTATTATGTATTATGTATTATGTATTATGTATTATGTATTATGTATTATGTATTATGTATTATGTATTATGTATTATGTATTATGTATTATGTATTATGTATTATGTATTATGTATTATGTATTATGTATTATGTATTATGTATTATGTATTATGTATTATGTATTATGTATTATGTATTATGTATTATGTATTATGTATTATGTATTATGTATTATGTATTATGTATTATGTATTATGTATTATGTATTATGTATTATGTATTATGTATTATGTATTATGTATTATGTATTATGTATTATGTATTATGTATTATGTATTATGTATTATGTATTATGTATTATGTATTATGTATTATGTATTATGTATTATGTATTATGTATTATGTATTATGTATTATGTATTATGTATTATGTATTATGTATTATGTATTATGTATTATGTATTATGTATTATGTATTATGTATTATGTATTATGTATTATGTATTATGTATTATGTATTATGTATTATGTATTATGTATTATGTATTATGTATTATGTATTATGTATTATGTATTATATTCGCTGGCTATCTTTGATGGCTCGCTTGAGGGATTTTTTGGCCGCTTGAAACGCTGCGGCCAAAGGGGCTGCGTAGATATCGCGAACTCTCGCCCTCTGTACCTGCCGGCGAAGTCGTAGGCACGTCCTGCGGAGCTCCGCGATCTCGTCCGTCCACCAATAAGCAGGGCGACCTCGTCGACTCGACCCGCGTCTCGGCACTGCTTCTTCGCAAGCATCACGGATGATTCGCATCGTCCGTGCGGTCATCCGTTCTGCTCGCTCAGACGGCGATAGATCCTCGGGGATGGCGGGCAGGGATTGCTGGCCACGCTCCAGAGCTGCGGAGAACGTCACGGGATCCATTCCCCCGACGTTCCATCTGGGGGGGCGCGCCACGCGAGCAGTGGTAGCCGGGCGCACATCATGTACGTAGAACATGATGTACTGGTGATCGCTTCCCGTGAAGTCTTCGATAACCCTCCAGTCTACCACTCGCGCTGCCAGATGTTCGTTGGCTAGGGAGATGTCCGGAATCGTCCCCCTATGGCCCGGCCTTCTGAAGGTTGGCGAGGACCCGGTGTTTAGGACAACTAGTCCTAGCCGGGACACCATGTCCATCACCCTCCTTCCACGGGAATTAGGCCGGGCCTCCCCCCATTCAATAGCTCTGGCGTTGAAATCCCCGGCGACCACCAGGTCTCCCTGCACCATCCGAAGTTCGTCCTCCAGGCTGTCCAGCTTTTCCTGGAAGTCATCTATCCGGTCGTTTGGAGTGAGATACACGCTCACATAAACCGTGGCGTTGCATTTCACCCAGACAAAACCGCACCCGGATCCCACTCCCTCGATACAAAAGTTTCGTGGGTTTGGGATCCAGATGGCCGCAGTGCCGAGGTCGTCGGCATGCCATCCCAACCCAGCCCTTTCCCGGTACTGTTCGCTGATAATCACTATATCAGCATCTTTCTCGGTGCAGAGCTGGGTTAGAAGGTCATGGGCCGTCCTACTCCTGTGGAGATTTGCTTGTAGGATACGCGTCATCGCGAAGCCTTACCCAAAACCTCCCGGAAGGCTTTACAGCCTTTCGACCCCGCCACGTGGTTTGTGTCTCCCATGTTCCCCGCCGAACATAGGAAGCACGAGGGGTCGGCTGTACAGCCCGCGCCCTTGTGATCCGCTCCACCGCAGCGGTAGCACAACCTGCTCCTATCTGGACCCTTGCAGGTTGTGCTAAGGTGCCCGTACCCGAGACAGCGGAAACAGCGCTTCACGTCTGTTCCGCGTCTCACCTGGCACCGGACGAAACCAATGAGCACGCGCCCGCCCTCCAGCACCTTTTCCGCGGCAGCCTCTTCCATCCTGACGAAGGCGACGCGCTGCTGCCTGACGTTTGGCCTCGTCAGGGAAACCAAAATCTCCCCCGCGTAGCCATCAGGGAGCACCCTTCGGATGGCCTCCTCGACCTCCGCCGTCGTCGTCCAGCTGTCGAAGTCTCTGACCTCTAGTAGCGACTTCGACACCAGCTCCCTGACGGTGCCCCTCCCCTCTATCGCCGATCTCAAGGCGCCTGCTAATGACGCCTTATTTTCGGCGGTGGTGTGGCCCAGCTCCAGCAGTACCCCGCCCGCCCGGGTCTGCCGGACCGCTCTGACCTCCACTCCGATTTTTGTCGGCTCAACCTTCTCCCGGATAGCCTTTACGACTTCCGCGAAGGTGGAGCCTTCGGAGGGGGTCAGGAGTACCGCGTCGGGCTTTTTATTCTTCCTCCTTTTCCTCTTCTTCTTCTTTTTGGCCCCGTTTTCATCAGCCGGCGTTATTGCCTTGGCTGGCTCCTGCTGCTCTTGCTTTTGGAGTTTCGCCCTCTGCCTTTTCTTCTTCTTACTCACAACCTCCGACCACTGGGTCTCGGTTGTGGGCTCGGCGACTGCGCGAGGCTTCTTATTGCTCCTCTTCCCGTCGTCTTTGGGGGAGCTTGTGGCCTTCCGCTTCGTCTGACCGTCGCCCTCCACGGGTGCTGTAGGGACCCACCCGAGGCGGAGGGTTCCCTTGGCGAGTTCCGTCCTCACCTCGGCCGTCTTTCTATTGGCGAAGGCCACTTTGTCTATGCACTCCGCGAGCCTCGGCAGTCCCAGCTTGATGGCATTGTTTACGTTTGGCTGCCTCTTGACCGCAGCCGTCATTTCCGCAATGATATCAATCATGACCTTCAGCTGGTCGTCAAAGGCGTTAACAGCTGCCTCCAGTTGCCCCATGAGTGCCTCCCCTTTGCCGTCTGAGGGCGTCCCTGTGGCCTTTGGAGCCACAGGATCCGCGGCCACCGCCGGAGCTCCAGCCAGGCCGGGGTTGGCGTCGGAGGCTGGCTCCTCGCCAGCGTCAGCAGCGCTCTTGTGTTTTTCTTTCATGCTATTACTTGTCCTGCCCGGGAGAGGCGGCGGTGATCTCGCCACCCTCGACTGCCTCCCGAACTGGAGCAGTTCCGCAGCCAGTCTAGCCTCCGTTTCAGCCTCTATTCTTTTTTTCTCTGATTCAGCGGCTTCAATTCCTGAATCAGTATTAGTTTTGTTTTTGTTTTCTTTTTCCATTTATAATCCCACGAGTATTGCCGGAAGGGATGGTCCACCCTGGCAGAGCCGCATACCAGGGTAAGGCACTTTTACACACCGACCTTGCCCGGGCATCGATGGGGACCGTTTGCGACCGGCCTCTTTACCACCGGCCGGCCACTCAGCCATCGGCACGGTACCTTGACACCTTGGCTTAAGTGGGCGCTGATTTTGGTTCACCCCAGGGTATTTGATTTCCCTGGTACCTCCTTGGAGGCGTTCCCCTATCCACCGCCTGGGGAGGCGTCCGATCCGGGACCAGCAAAACCCGGCACCCGAAGGACGGAACATAATACATAATACATAATACGTCCAATCCTCCGGAAAGGTACAGGTGTTCCATGCTATTTCCAGGATTGGCTGTAGCGCATCTGCTATGAGGCTTGAGTCGGCTTTCAACAATTCTGGCGGGATGCCATCTTTTCCAGCTACTTTACCATTGGCCATTGCATGCATTGCGGTTACTATTTCAGTCTTGGATGGGGCACGAGTGGTGATTCTTATTGGCTGTGCATTGTTGCTGTTGTTTTCCTGAGGTGTAAATGAACTATTCAGGGCGGCGAAGAAGTAATCTCTCCATCTTTGGAGTTGCTCCTCGTCGCTGCACAGCAGCCTTCCATCCGCACTCTTTACGGCATGCTTTTTAGTAGAGTGCTTTCCCGATAGCTGTTTAGTGATTTGGTACAGCACCTTACTGTTGCCTGTGTTTGCCGCGTTTTCCGCTTTCTCTGCGAGCTCATTTATCTGCCGCCTTTTATCACGCCGGACACTTCTCTTTACCTCCCGGTGTAATTGGGAGTATTCCCGTTCAAGTTGTTGGCGTCTTTCCGGGTCGCTTGTAGAGTTCACGTTATTTTTGAGGGCCCTTCTGCGTTCTATTTTTTGCCAGGTTGTGTCCGAGATCCAGTGTTGCTGGTTTCTTTGGACATAACCGATGCTTGTTTCCGCTGCAGTTATTATAGCGCCCTTTGTTGTGCTCCATAGCTCTTCAATGTTCGTGTCGTCAGAAACGGTTTGCTGGTTTAAGATTTGTTGCAGATTTCCAGCAAATTCTCTCCTTTTAGTGCTCTCCCGCAGAAGGTCTACGTTAAACCGTCTACGGTTTATGGCATCGCGTTGAACGTTTCTGATTGCGGCGATTTTTAGGCGGATAGTTGCTACTACCAAATGGTGGTCACTTCCAGTGTCTGCTCCCCTAAAGCTCCTGACATCCTCCAGAATAGTTCTCCATCTGCGGCTGACGGCCACGTGATCTATCTGATTTTTCGTTCTACCATCGGGCGATACCCAGGTCTCCTTGTGTATCTTCTTGTGACAAAAGTAGGTTCCACCTACCATGAGTTGATGGGAACTACAGAAGTCAACGAAAAGCTCACCATTGTTATTGGTAACTTGGCTTAGGCCTTGATTTCCAATAGTGTGCTCAAGGCCGGTGTTGTTGGGGCCGATCTGTGCATTTAAGTCACCCATCAAAACAATGATGTCTCCCCTTGGAATAGAGCGAAAAACCTCATTCAGTCGCATATAGAACTCGTCTTTGATGTCATCGTCTGCGTCTTCAGTTGGAGCGTAGCATTGGACTATCGTAGTACTTCTTAGCCTGGTACGTAGGCGCACGGTAATAATCCTCTCAGAAACTGGTGACCAGCTAATGAGGCTGGACCTGGCTTCCTTAGTGAGTATTACGCCAACGCCATACCTACGATTTTCAGTTTCGTTTCTCCCAGAATATAAGAAGGACTCACCGTTTGGGCAGATATGTTCCCCCGCATCGGGCCATCTGGTCTCGCTGAGTCCCATGACCTTGATTTTATAGCGGTTCATCTCGTTGAGCACTTCATCCAGCCGTCCATCAGCAAGCAGAGTTCTCACATTCCATGATCCGATTCGTGTCCTGTTTCGAAAAGCAAAGGTCGTCGTCGTGTTGTCCGTCCGGTTCCGAGGCAATGTTTGCCGATTCGTAGCAATTGTGTGTTTTATGGGAGCGGGTTGCTAACCCTCAGCCCAACCGACTTAAAACTCTGTTTTGTGGCGCAGAGAACTCGCCATTCGACCGTCTCCCGTTAGCTCCTTCCGAAGAAGTACCCCAGGGGGCACCGCGGGGAGGTGGGATTAGGACTTGCTAACAGAGCTGCTAGGTGTTCGTCTGCAGTGACTCTTCTCGGGTTTTGGCAGAAGTGACAAATCGGGTGCCACCACCTTCCGAGGTCTTTGTTAGCCATTCGCCCCATAATACATAATACATAATACATAATACATAATACATAATACATAATACATAATACATAATACATAATACATAATACATAATACATAATACATAATACATAATACATAATACATAATACATAATACATAATACATAATACATAATACATAATACATAATACATAATACATAATACATAATACATAATACATAATACATAATACATAATACATAATACATAATACATAATACATAATACATAATACATAATACATAATACATAATACATAATACATAATACATAATACATAATACATAATACATAATACATAATACATAATACATAATACATAATACATAATACATAATACATAATACATAATACATAATACATAATACATAATACATAATACATAATACATAATACATAATACATAATACATAATACATAATACATAATACATAATACATAATACATAATACATAATACATAATACATAATACATAATACATAATACATAATACATAATACATAATACATAATACATAATACATAATACATAATACATAATACATAATACATAATACATAATACATAATACATAATACATAATACATAATACATAATACATAATACATAATACATAATACATAATACATAATACATAATACATAATACATAATACATAATACATAATACATAATACATAATACATAATACATAATACATAATACATAATACATAATACATAATACATAATACATAATACATAATACATAATACATAATACATAATACATAATACATAATACATAATACATAATACATAATACATAATACATAATACATAATACATAATACATAATACATAATACATAATACATAATACATAATACATAATACATAATACATAATACATAATACATAATACATAATACATAATACATAATACATAATACATAATACATAATACATAATACATAATACATAATACATAATACATAATACATAATACATAATACATAATACATAATACATAATACATAATACATAATACATAATACATAATACATAATACATAATACATAATACATAATACATAATACATAATACATAATACATAATACATAATACATAATACATAATACATAATACATAATACATAATACATAATACATAATACATAATACATAATACATAATACATAATACATAATACATAATACATAATACATAATACATAATACATAATACATAATACATAATACATAATACATAATACATAATACATAATACATAATACATAATACATAATACATAATACATAATACATAATACATAATACATAATACATAATACATAATACATAATACATAATACATAATACATAATACATAATACATAATACATAATACATAATACATAATACATAATACATAATACATAATACATAATACATAATACATAATACATAATACATAATACATAATACATAATACATAATACATAATACATAATACATAATACATAATACATAATACATAATACATAATACATAATACATAATACATAATACATAATACATAATACATAATACATAATACATAATACATAATACATAATACATAATACATAATACATAATACATAATACATAATACATAATACATAATACATAATACATAATACATAATACATAATACATAATACATAATACATAATACATAATACATAATACATAATACATAATACATAATACATAATACATAATACATAATACATAATACATAATACATAATACATAATACATAATACATAATACATAATACATAATACATAATACATAATACATAATACATAATACATAATACATAATACATAATACATAATACATAATACATAATACATAATACATAATACATAATACATAATACATAATACATAATACATAATACATAATACATAATACATAATACATAATACATAATACATAATACATAATACATAATACATAATACATAATACATAATACATAATACATAATACATAATACATAATACATAATACATAATACATAATACATAATACATAATACATAATACATAATACATAATACATAATACATAATACATAATACATAATACATAATACATAATACATAATACATAATACATAATACATAATACATAATACATAATACATAATACATAATACATAATACATAATACATAATACATAATACATAATACATAATACATAATACATAATACATAATACATAATACATAATACATAATACATAATACATAATACATAATACATAATACATAATACATAATACATAATACATAATACATAATACATAATACATAATACATAATACATAATACATAATACATAATACATAATACATAATACATAATACATAATACATAATACATAATACATAATACATAATACATAATACATAATACATAATACATAATACATAATACATAATACATAATACATAATACATAATACATAATACATAATACATAATACATAATACATAATACATAATACATAATACATAATACATAATACATAATACATAATACATAATACATAATACATAATACATAATACATAATACATAATACATAATACATAATACATAATACATAATACATAATACATAATACATAATACATAATACATAATACATAATACATAATACATAATACATAATACATAATACATAATACATAATACATAATACATAATACATAATACATAATACATAATACATAATACATAATACATAATACATAATACATAATACATAATACATAATACATAATACATAATACATAATACATAATACATAATACATAATACATAATACATAATACATAATACATAATACATAATACATAATACATAATACATAATACATAATACATAATACATAATACATAATACATAATACATAATACATAATACATAATACATAATACATAATACATAATACATAATACATAATACATAATACATAATACATAATACATAATACATAATACATAATACATAATACATAATACATAATACATAATACATAATACATAATACATAATACATAATACATAATACATAATACATAATACATAATACATAATACATAATACATAATACATAATACATAATACATAATACATAATACATAATACATAATACATAATACATAATACATAATACATAATACATAATACATAATACATAATACATAATACATAATACATAATACATAATACATAATACATAATACATAATACATAATACATAATACATAATACATAATACATAATACATAATACATAATACATAATACATAATACATAATACATAATACATAATACATAATACATAATACATAATACATAATACATAATACATAATACATAATACATAATACATAATACATAATACATAATACATAATACATAATACATAATACATAATACATAATACATAATACATAATACATAATACATAATACATAATACATAATACATAATACATAATACATAATACATAATACATAATACATAATACATAATACATAATACATAATACATAATACATAATACATAATACATAATACATAATACATAATACATAATACATAATACATAATACATAATACATAATACATAATACATAATACATAATACATAATACATAATACATAATACATAATACATAATACATAATACATAATACATAATACATAATACATAATACATAATACATAATACATAATACATAATACATAATACATAATACATAATACATAATACATAATACATAATACATAATACATAATACATAATACATAATACATAATACATAATACATAATACATAATACATAATACATAATACATAATACATAATACATAATACATAATACATAATACATAATACATAATACATAATACATAATACATAATACATAATACATAATACATAATACATAATACATAATACATAATACATAATACATAATACATAATACATAATACATAATACATAATACATAATACATAATACATAATACATAATACATAATACATAATACATAATACATAATACATAATACATAATACATAATACATAATACATAATACATAATACATAATACATAATACATAATACATAATACATAATACATAATACATAATACATAATACATAATACATAATACATAATACATAATACATAATACATAATACATAATACATAATACATAATACATAATACATAATACATAATACATAATACATAATACATAATACATAATACATAATACATAATACATAATACATAATACATAATACATAATACATAATACATAATACATAATACATAATACATAATACATAATACATAATACATAATACATAATACATAATACATAATACATAATACATAATACATAATACATAATACATAATACATAATACATAATACATAATACATAATACATAATACATAATACATAATACATAATACATAATACATAATACATAATACATAATACATAATACATAATACATAATACATAATACATAATACATAATACATAATACATAATACATAATACATAATACATAATACATAATACATAATACATAATACATAATACATAATACATAATACATAATACATAATACATAATACATAATACATAATACATAATACATAATACATAATACATAATACATAATACATAATACATAATACATAATACATAATACATAATACATAATACATAATACATAATACATAATACATAATACATAATACATAATACATAATACATAATACATAATACATAATACATAATACATAATACATAATACATAATACATAATACATAATACATAATACATAATACATAATACATAATACATAATACATAATACATAATACATAATACATAATACATAATACATAATACATAATACATAATACATAATACATAATACATAATACATAATACATAATACATAATACATAATACATAATACATAATACATAATACATAATACATAATACATAATACATAATACATAATACATAATACATAATACATAATACATAATACATAATACATAATACATAATACATAATACATAATACATAATACATAATACATAATACATAATACATAATACATAATACATAATACATAATACATAATACATAATACATAATACATAATACATAATACATAATACATAATACATAATACATAATACATAATACATAATACATAATACATAATACATAATACATAATACATAATACATAATACATAATACATAATACATAATACATAATACATAATACATAATACATAATACATAATACATAATACATAATACATAATACATAATACATAATACATAATACATAATACATAATACATAATACATAATACATAATACATAATACATAATACATAATACATAATACATAATACATAATACATAATACATAATACATAATACATAATACATAATACATAATACATAATACATAATACATAATACATAATACATAATACATAATACATAATACATAATACATAATACATAATACATAATACATAATACAATACATAATACATAATACATAATACATAATACATAATACATAATACATAATACATAATACATAATACATAATACATAATACATAATACATAATACATAATACATAATACATAATACATAATACATAATACATAATACATAATACATAATACATAATACATAATACATAATACATAATACATAATACATAATACATAATACATAATACATAATACATAATACATAATACATAATACATAATACATAATACATAATACATAATACATAATACATAATACATAATACATAATACATAATACATAATACATAATACATAATACATAATACATAATACATAATACATAATACATAATACATAATACATAATACATAATACATAATACATAATACATAATACATAATACATAATACATAATACATAATACATAATACATAATACATAATACATAATACATAATACATAATACATAATACATAATACATAATACATAATACATAATACATAATACATAATACATAATACATAATACATAATACATAATACATAATACATAATACATAATACATAATACATAATACATAATACATAATACATAATACATAATACATAATACATAATACATAATACATAATACATAATACATAATACATAATACATAATACATAATACATAATACATAATACATAATACATAATACATAATACATAATACATAATACATAATACATAATACATAATACATAATACATAATACATAATACATAATACATAATACATAATACATAATACATAATACATAATACATAATACATAATACATAATACATAATACATAATACATAATACATAATACATAATACATAATACATAATACATAATACATAATACATAATACATAATACATAATACATAATACATAATACATAATACATAATACATAATACATAATACATAATACATAATACATAATACATAATACATAATACATAATACATAATACATAATACATAATACATAATACATAATACATAATACATAATACATAATACATAATACATAATACATAATACATAATACATAATACATAATACATAATACATAATACATAATACATAATACATAATACATAATACATAATACATAATACATAATACATAATACATAATACATAATACATAATACATAATACATAATACATAATACATAATACATAATACATAATACATAATACATAATACATAATACATAATACATAATACATAATACATAATACATAATACATAATACATAATACATAATACATAATACATAATACATAATACATAATACATAATACATAATACATAATACATAATACATAATACATAATACATAATACATAATACATAATACATAATACATAATACATAATACATAATACATAATACATAATACATAATACATAATACATAATACATAATACATAATACATAATACATAATACATAATACATAATACATAATACATAATACATAATACATAATACATAATACATAATACATAATACATAATACATAATACATAATACATAATACATAATACATAATACATAATACATAATACATAATACATAATACATAATACATAATACATAATACATAATACATAATACATAATACATAATACATAATACATAATACATAATACATAATACATAATACATAATACATAATACATAATACATAATACATAATACATAATACATAATACATAATACATAATACATAATACATAATACATAATACATAATACATAATACATAATACATAATACATAATACATAATACATAATACATAATACATAATACATAATACATAATACATAATACATAATACATAATACATAATACATAATACATAATACATAATACATAATACATAATACATAATACATAATACATAATACATAATACATAATACATAATACATAATACATAATACATAATACATAATACATAATACATAATACATAATACATAATACATAATACATAATACATAATACATAATACATAATACATAATACATAATACATAATACATAATACATAATACATAATACATAATACATAATACATAATACATAATACATAATACATAATACATAATACATAATACATAATACATAATACATAATACATAATACATAATACATAATACATAATACATAATACATAATACATAATACATAATACATAATACATAATACATAATACATAATACATAATACATAATACATAATACATAATACATAATACATAATACATAATACATAATACATAATACATAATACATAATACATAATACATAATACATAATACATAATACATAATACATAATACATAATACATAATACATAATACATAATACATAATACATAATACATAATACATAATACATAATACATAATACATAATACATAATACATAATACATAATACATAATACATAATACATAATACATAATACATAATACATAATACATAATACATAATACATAATACATAATACATAATACATAATACATAATACATAATACATAATACATAATACATAATACATAATACATAATACATAATACATAATACATAATACATAATACATAATACATAATACATAATACATAATACATAATACATAATACATAATACATAATACATAATACATAATACATAATACATAATACATAATACATAATACATAATACATAATACATAATACATAATACATAATACATAATACATAATACATAATACATAATACATAATACATAATACATAATACATAATACATAATACATAATACATAATACATAATACATAATACATAATACATAATACATAATACATAATACATAATACATAATACATAATACATAATACATAATACATAATACATAATACATAATACATAATACATAATACATAATACATAATACATAATACATAATACATAATACATAATACATAATACATAATACATAATACATAATACATAATACATAATACATAATACATAATACATAATACATAATACATAATACATAATACATAATACATAATACATAATACATAATACATAATACATAATACATAATACATAATACATAATACATAATACATAATACATAATACATAATACATAATACATAATACATAATACATAATACATAATACATAATACATAATACATAATACATAATACATAATACATAATACATAATACATAATACATAATACATAATACATAATACATAATACATAATACATAATACATAATACATAATACATAATACATAATACATAATACATAATACATAATACATAATACATAATACATAATACATAATACATAATACATAATACATAATACATAATACATAATACATAATACATAATACATAATACATAATACATAATACATAATACATAATACATAATACATAATACATAATACATAATACATAATACATAATACATAATACATAATACATAATACATAATACATAATACATAATACATAATACATAATACATAATACATAATACATAATACATAATACATAATACATAATACATAATACATAATACATAATACATAATACATAATACATAATACATAATACATAATACATAATACATAATACATAATACATAATACATAATACATAATACATAATACATAATACATAATACATAATACATAATACATAATACATAATACATAATACATAATACATAATACATAATACATAATACATAATACATAATACATAATACATAATACATAATACATAATACATAATACATAATACATAATACATAATACATAATACATAATACATAATACATAATACATAATACATAATACATAATACATAATACATAATACATAATACATAATACATAATACATAATACATAATACATAATACATAATACATAATACATAATACATAATACATAATACATAATACATAATACATAATACATAATACATAATACATAATACATAATACATAATACATAATACATAATACATAATACATAATACATAATACATAATACATAATACATAATACATAATACATAATACATAATACATAATACATAATACATAATACATAATACATAATACATAATACATAATACATAATACATAATACATAATACATAATACATAATACATAATACATAATACATAATACATAATACATAATACATAATACATAATACATAATACATAATACATAATACATAATACATAATACATAATACATAATACATAATACATAATACATAATACATAATACATAATACATAATACATAATACATAATACATAATACATAATACATAATACATAATACATAATACATAATACATAATACATAATACATAATACATAATACATAATACATAATACATAATACATAATACATAATACATAATACATAATACATAATACATAATACATAATACATAATACATAATACATAATACATAATACATAATACATAATACATAATACATAATACATAATACATAATACATAATACATAATACATAATACATAATACATAATACATAATACATAATACATAATACATAATACATAATACATAATACATAATACATAATACATAATACATAATACATAATACATAATACATAATACATAATACATAATACATAATACATAATACATAATACATAATACATAATACATAATACATAATACATAATACATAATACATAATACATAATACATAATACATAATACATAATACATAATACATAATACATAATACATAATACATAATACATAATACATAATACATAATACATAATACATAATACATAATACATAATACATAATACATAATACATAATACATAATACATAATACATAATACATAATACATAATACATAATACATAATACATAATACATAATACATAATACATAATACATAATACATAATACATAATACATAATACATAATACATAATACATAATACATAATACATAATACATAATACATAATACATAATACATAATACATAATACATAATACATAATACATAATACATAATACATAATACATAATACATAATACATAATACATAATACATAATACATAATACATAATACATAATACATAATACATAATACATAATACATAATACATAATACATAATACATAATACATAATACATAATACATAATACATAATACATAATACATAATACATAATACATAATACATAATACATAATACATAATACATAATACATAATACATAATACATAATACATAATACATAATACATAATACATAATACATAATACATAATACATAATACATAATACATAATACATAATACATAATACATAATACATAATACATAATACATAATACATAATACATAATACATAATACATAATACATAATACATAATACATAATACATAATACATAATACATAATACATAATACATAATACATAATACATAATACATAATACATAATACATAATACATAATACATAATACATAATACATAATACATAATACATAATACATAATACATAATACATAATACATAATACATAATACATAATACATAATACATAATACATAATACATAATACATAATACATAATACATAATACATAATACATAATACATAATACATAATACATAATACATAATACATAATACATAATACATAATACATAATACATAATACATAATACATAATACATAATACATAATACATAATACATAATACATAATACATAATACATAATACATAATACATAATACATAATACATAATACATAATACATAATACATAATACATAATACATAATACATAATACATAATACATAATACATAATACATAATACATAATACATAATACATAATACATAATACATAATACATAATACATAATACATAATACATAATACATAATACATAATACATAATACATAATACATAATACATAATACATAATACATAATACATAATACATAATACATAATACATAATACATAATACATAATACATAATACATAATACATAATACATAATACATAATACATAATACATAATACATAATACATAATACATAATACATAATACATAATACATAATACATAATACATAATACATAATACATAATACATAATACATAATACATAATACATAATACATAATACATAATACATAATACATAATACATAATACATAATACATAATACATAATACATAATACATAATACATAATACATAATACATAATACATAATACATAATACATAATACATAATACATAATACATAATACATAATACATAATACATAATACATAATACATAATACATAATACATAATACATAATACATAATACATAATACATAATACATAATACATAATACATAATACATAATACATAATACATAATACATAATACATAATACATAATACATAATACATAATACATAATACATAATACATAATACATAATACATAATACATAATACATAATACATAATACATAATACATAATACATAATACATAATACATAATACATAATACATAATACATAATACATAATACATAATACATAATACATAATACATAATACATAATACATAATACATAATACATAATACATAATACATAATACATAATACATAATACATAATACATAATACATAATACATAATACATAATACATAATACATAATACATAATACATAATACATAATACATAATACATAATACATAATACATAATACATAATACATAATACATAATACATAATACATAATACATAATACATAATACATAATACATAATACATAATACATAATACATAATACATAATACATAATACATAATACATAATACATAATACATAATACATAATACATAATACATAATACATAATACATAATACATAATACATAATACATAATACATAATACATAATACATAATACATAATACATAATACATAATACATAATACATAATACATAATACATAATACATAATACATAATACATAATACATAATACATAATACATAATACATAATACATAATACATAATACATAATACATAATACATAATACATAATACATAATACATAATACATAATACATAATACATAATACATAATACATAATACATAATACATAATACATAATACATAATACATAATACATAATACATAATACATAATACATAATACATAATACATAATACATAATACATAATACATAATACATAATACATAATACATAATACATAATACATAATACATAATACATAATACATAATACATAATACATAATACATAATACATAATACATAATACATAATACATAATACATAATACATAATACATAATACATAATACATAATACATAATACATAATACATAATACATAATACATAATACATAATACATAATACATAATACATAATACATAATACATAATACATAATACATAATACATAATACATAATACATAATACATAATACATAATACATAATACATAATACATAATACATAATACATAATACATAATACATAATACATAATACATAATACATAATACATAATACATAATACATAATACATAATACATAATACATAATACATAATACATAATACATAATACATAATACATAATACATAATACATAATACATAATACATAATACATAATACATAATACATAATACATAATACATAATACATAATACATAATACATAATACATAATACATAATACATAATACATAATACATAATACATAATACATAATACATAATACATAATACATAATACATAATACATAATACATAATACATAATACATAATACATAATACATAATACATAATACATAATACATAATACATAATACATAATACATAATACATAATACATAATACATAATACATAATACATAATACATAATACATAATACATAATACATAATACATAATACATAATACATAATACATAATACATAATACATAATACATAATACATAATACATAATACATAATACATAATACATAATACATAATACATAATACATAATACATAATACATAATACATAATACATAATACATAATACATAATACATAATACATAATACATAATACATAATACATAATACATAATACATAATACATAATACATAATACATAATACATAATACATAATACATAATACATAATACATAATACATAATACATAATACATAATACATAATACATAATACATAATACATAATACATAATACATAATACATAATACATAATACATAATACATAATACATAATACATAATACATAATACATAATACATAATACATAATACATAATACATAATACATAATACATAATACATAATACATAATACATAATACATAATACATAATACATAATACATAATACATAATACATAATACATAATACATAATACATAATACATAATACATAATACATAATACATAATACATAATACATAATACATAATACATAATACATAATACATAATACATAATACATAATACATAATACATAATACATAATACATAATACATAATACATAATACATAATACATAATACATAATACATAATACATAATACATAATACATAATACATAATACATAATACATAATACATAATACATAATACATAATACATAATACATAATACATAATACATATACTATTACATAATACATAATACATAATACATAATACATAATACATAATACATAATACATAATACATAATACATAATACATAATACATAATACATAATACATAATACATAATACATAATACATAATACATAATACATAATACATAATACATAATACATAATACATAATACATAATACATAATACATAATACATAATACATAATACATAATACATAATACATAATACATAATACATAATACATAATACATAATACATAATACATAATACATAATACATAATACATAATACATAATACATAATACATAATACATAATACATAATACATAATACATAATACATAATACATAATACATAATACATAATACATAATACATAATACATAATACATAATACATAGTATATAGTACATAGTAAATAAGCATAATATTTAGTACATAGTACATAATACATAATACATAATACATAATACATAATACATAATACATAATACATAATACATAATACATAATACATAATACATAGTACATAATACATAATACATAATACATAATACATAATACATAATACATAATACATAATACATAATACATAATACATAATACATAATACATTCCGTCCTTCGGGTGCCGGGTTTTGCTGGTCCCGGATCGGACGCCTCCCCAGGCGGTGGATAGGGGAACGCCTCCAAGGAGGTACCAGGGAAATCAAATACCCTGGGGTGAACCAAAATCAGCGCCCACTTAAGCCAAGGTGTCAAGGTACCGTGCTGATGGCTGAGTGGCCGGCCGGTGGTAAAGAGGCCGGTCGCAAACGGTCCCCACCGATGCCCGGGCAAGGTCGGTGTGTAAAAGTGCCTTACCCTGGTAATGCGGCTCTGCCAGGGTGGACCATCCTTTCCGGCAAAACTCGTGGGAACAGAAAATGGATGCAACAGAAAAACCAAAACAACAAATATTAGACGAAGGAAACAGGGAGGAGATCGATGAGGCGGAAAGACTAAGGAAAGCGGCTGAACTAGCCGCTGAACAACAAGCCTTGTTCGGAATAAGGGCAAAGGTGGTTAGGTCACCGCCGGCACGTTTCGAGGGCGCTACCCAGCCTCTCGTAAGCAGCGGAATAACAGCAGCAACCAAGGAGGCCGAAAACCGAAGCTCACTGCAGCTCCCAGACGCGATCGACGGGGCCGGAGCTGCGGCGGTAGCTGCGGCACCCATGGCACCGACGGGCCCAACGGTGTCTTCTGTGACGGAGGGGGAAAACACCCCCTGGATGGAGCACGTGAGGCGGCTCGAGGCGGCCGTAAAGGAGTCCGACGACCGGCTCGAAGACATAAGGGCCGTGCTGAAGGAAATGGTGACCTCAACAAAAAGGCAGAAAAACGTCAATAATGACATCAAGCAGGGGCTACCAAAGCTTGAGGAGTTTGTCGACAGAGTGGCCTCTGCCAACAAGGCAATAAGAAAAATCAACGCGAAACTGGCCGAAGTGCCTGAACGGGCCCCTCCAGCAGCCCCGGGCGGCGGCAAGCGGAAGGCAACAAGCTCCCCCAAAGCTGATGCGAAGAGGAGCTCAAAGAAGCCACGAGCCGTCGCTAAGCATGCTGCCGTCGATTCGCCCACAATTGCTGCTCAGGCCACGACTGAGACCCAGTGGTCAGAGGTTGTGGGGAAAAGGCGGAAAAAGAAGGAGAAGGCGGCGAAAGCAGGCGGGGAGCAGGACCAACGGGAGCCCGCGGCTATCAAGCGGAGGAAGAGGAAAAGGCGCAGAGGAGGAAGGAAAAAGAAAAAGCCCGACGCGGTGCTTCTGACCCCCTCCGAAGGCTCCACCTTCGCGGAAGTCGTCAAGGCTATCCGAGAGAAGGTTGAGCCGACGAAAATCGGAGTGGAAGTCAGAGCGGTCCGGCAGACCGGGGCCGGCGGGGTTCTCCTGGAACTGGGGCGGGCTACCGCCGAAAACAAATCGTCACTAGCAAGCGCCTTGAGAACGGCGGTAGGCGGCACGGGCACCGTAAGGGAGCTGGTGCCGAGGTCCCTGTTGGAAGTTAGAGACTTTGACAGCTGGACGACGGCGGAGGAGATAGAGGGGGCGCTGAGAGGGGCGCTCCCTGACTACAGGGGGGAAATCACGGTCGGTCTAACAAGGCCAAACGCCAGGCAGCAACGCCTGGCCTTCGTCAGGTTAGAGGAGGCCGCTGCCTCGAAGATCCTCGAGAGCGGGCGGGTTACAATTGGCTTCGTCAGATGCCAAGTGAGGCGCGGGGTAGACGTGAAGCGCTGCTTCCGCTGCCTCGGATACGGGCATCTTAGCTCAGCCTGCAAGGGACCGGATCGGAGCAGGTTGTGCTACCGCTGTGGCGGGGCGGACCACAAGGGCGCGGGCTGCACAGCTGACCCCTTGTGCTTCCTATGTTCCGCGGGGAACATGGGGAACACAAACCACGTGGCGGGGTCAAGAGGCTGTAAAGCCTTTCGGGAGGTTTCGGTCAAGGCCTCGCGATGACCCGCATTCTGCAGGCGAATCTCCACAGGAGCAGGACGGCCCATGACCTCCTAACCCAGCTCTGCACCGAGAAAGGCGCTGATATGGTACTTATCAGCGAACAGTACCGGGAAAGAGCAGGGTTGGGATGGCATGCCGACAACCTCGGCACTGCGGCCATCTGGATCCCAAACCCACGAAACTTTTGTATCGAGGGAGTGGGATCCGGGTGCGGTTTTGTCTGGGTGAAATGCAACGCCACGGTTTATGTGAGCGTGTATCTCACTCCAAACGACCGGATAGATGACTTCCAGGAAAAGCTGGACAGCCTGGAGGACGAACTTCGGATGGTGCAGGGAGACCTGGTGGTCGCCGGGGACTTCAACGCCAGAGCTATTGAATGGGGGGAGGCCCGGCCTAATTCCCGTGGAAGGAGGGTGATGGACATGGTGTCCCGGCTAGGACTAGTTGTCCTAAACACCGGGTCCTCGCCAACCTTCAGAAGGCCGGGCCATAGGGGGACGATTCCGGACATCTCCCTAGCCAACGAACATCTGGCAGCGCGAGTGGTAGACTGGAGGGTGATCGAGGACTTCACGGGAAGCGATCACCAGTACATCATGTTCCAGGTACATGATGTGCGGCCGGCTACCACTGCTCGTGTAGCGCGCCCCCCCAGATGGAACGTTAGGGGAATAAATCCCGCGACGTTCTCCGCAGCTCTGGAGCGTGGCCAGCAATCCCTGCCCGCCATCCCCGAGGATCTATCGCCATCCGAGCGAGCGGAACGGGTGACCGCACGGACAATGCGAATCATCCGAGATGCTTGCGAGGAAGCAGTGCCGAGACGCGGGTCGAGCCGACGAGGCCGACCCGCATACTGGTGGACGGACGAGATCGCGGAACTCCGCAGGACGTGCCTACGACTCCGTCGGCAGGTACAGAGGGCGAGAGTTCGGGATATCTACGCAGCTCCTTTGGCCGCAGCGTTCCAAGCGGCCAAAAAATCCCTCAAGCGAGCCATCAAGGATAGCCAGCGGAGATGCTGGAGGGCCCTAATGCAGGATGTGGACCGGGACCCGTGGGGACTGGGGTACAGGATTGTCACGAAGAGGCTGGGAGCCTTTGCTCTAGGGTCCCCTAGGGATCCAGCCACTTTGGACGACATCATAAGTACCCTTTTCCCCGCCCATCCGCGGCGATCTTTCGAGCTACCACTGCCCTCGGACCTCGAAGACCCCCCCCCCTTCAGTGAAGAGGAGCTGATAGTGGCCGCTCGTTCGATGCGAAACCGGAAGGCTCCAGGTCCAGATGGCCTTCCAGCTGAAGTGGTGAAGGCAGTAGCTTCCAGTCACCCCTCTCTTTTGCTGGAGATGTACAACTCGTGCCTGAAGGCGGGCAGTTTCCCTGCTCGCTGGAAGACCGCACGACTTGTGCTGATCAGCAAAGGAGGGGGGCCGGCAGACGCAGCGGCGTCCTACAGACCCCTGTGCATGCTGGACACGACGGGGAAGCTACTGGAGAGACTGTTACGGCCCCGCCTGCACGAGGCCGTACGGGCGGCGGGTGACCTGGCCGCCAGACAGTTCGGCTTCCGACCGGGCCGCTCTACAATAGATGCGGTCCAGCAGGTGGTCGAGGTTGCCAGGTCGACTGAGCGGGGAAACCATCGCTCCCGACACGTGTGTTTGCTGGCCACACTGGACGTGAAGAACGCGTTCGGTTCGGTCAGGTGGGACAGGGCGCTCAGGGTGATGGAGCGTGACTTCAGACTCCCTCAGTACCTGCAAAGGATGATGGGGGACTACCTGAATGAGCGCTTCATCGAATACGAAACGCGTGATGGCTTGCAACGGAGGGAAGTAACATCCGGGGCCGCCCAGGGCTCCATTCTGGGCCCCGACGTTTGGAATATTTCCTACGACGGGCTCCTGCGTCTGGAGATGCCCGAGGGTGTTTTCCTGGTTGGGTACGCGGACGACGTCGCGGTGATTATCACTGCGAGAGATGTCGACGCTGCGCAGATGCGCCTCAACCAGGCAATGCGTAGAATTTCCTCCTGGATGGACGACTGCGGGCTCGAGCTTACAGCTCACAAAACGGAGATCGTGTTACTCACGAAAAAGCGCATCAATGTGCTGCGCAATTTCGGGGTGGGAGACGCGACAATCGGGTCGACGAGGACGGTAAAGTACCTCGGAGTGACGCTTGACAACAAGTTGTCCTTCGGGGTACATGTGCTGAGGGCGGCGGACAAGGCGGCGGCGGTGGTGGCGTCGCTTAGCAGGATCATGGCCAACGTGCATGGCCCCAGACCCTGCATGCGACGACTGCTCATGCGCACCGCCGAATCCATCTTGCTCTACGGAGCAGAGGTGTGGGCCGATGCGCTGCGGTATGAAAAATACCGCAAGCGCATGGCTGCAGTGCAGAGACGGGGAGCTCTTCGTGTCGCGTGCTCCTACCGCACGGTCTCCGAGCCCGCAGTGCTGGTGGTCGCCGGAGTCATCCCGATCGACCTGCTAGCCCAGGAGAGACAGTCCGTCCGCCGAGAAAGGAGCAGGATGGGGAAACGCGAGGCGGCGAGGGCTGC
>OY979697.1:50162662-50170162 GCA_963855945.1 Thereva nobilitata | reverse complement strand
AATACATAATACATAATACATAATACATAATACATAATACATAATACATAATACATAATACATAATACATAATACATAATACATAATACATAATACATAATACATAATACATAATACATAATACATAATACATAATACATAATACATAATACATAATACATAATACATAATACATAATACATAATACATAATACATAATACATAATACATAATACATAATACATAATACATAATACATAATACATAATACATAATACATAATACATAATACATAATACATAATACATAATACATAATACATAATACATAATACATAATACATAATACATAATACATAATACATAATACATAATACATAATACATAATACATAATACATAATACATAATACATAATACATAATACATAATACATAATACATAATACATAATACATAATACATAATACATAATACATAATACATAATACATAATACATAATACATAATACATAATACATAATACATAATACATAATACATAATACATAATACATAATACATAATACATAATACATAATACATAATACATAATACATAATACATAATACATAATACATAATACATAATACATAATACATAATACATAATACATAATACATAATACATAATACATAATACATAATACATAATACATAATACATAATACATAATACATAATACATAATACATAATACATAATACATAATACATAATACATAATACATAATACATAATACATAATACATAATACATAATACATAATACATAATACATAATACATAATACATAATACATAATACATAATACATAATACATAATACATAATACATAATACATAATACATAATACATAATACATAATACATAATACATAATACATAATACATAATACATAATACATAATACATAATACATAATACATAATACATAATACATAATACATAATACATAATACATAATACATAATACATAATACATAATACATAATACATAATACATAATACATAATACATAATACATAATACATAATACATAATACATAATACATAATACATAATACATAATACATAATACATAATACATAATACATAATACATAATACATAATACATAATACATAATACATAATACATAATACATAATACATAATACATAATACATAATACATAATACATAATACATAATACATAATACATAATACATAATACATAATACATAATACATAATACATAATACATAATACATAATACATAATACATAATACATAATACATAATACATAATACATAATACATAATACATAATACATAATACATAATACATAATACATAATACATAATACATAATACATAATACATAATACATAATACATAATACATAATACATAATACATAATACATAATACATAATACATAATACATAATACATAATACATAATACATAATACATAATACATAATACATAATACATAATACATAATACATAATACATAATACATAATACATAATACATAATACATAATACATAATACATAATACATAATACATAATACATAATACATAATGGATAAGACTACTATGGCAATTATCACCACACAAAATACTTTCAAAGTAGTCTTGTTCAAGACTACTTCACTTACTCAAACCACTTTGTTTTTGTACAATAAATTACCGCTAACTTCTCTTTTGGAAAACTGAACTGTTATCAGTCTTGAATTTATCAGTCTTACTTTACTCTCTAATGCAGTATCACCAAGAAATGTGTCACGGAAGAAATGTTGTAGTTATTACTTAAAATAAATGGATTTTTGTTAATAGAAGAAAATTATGTTTCACTCATATAAAAGGAATGAGAAGTTTGAATAAAGGTAAAGGTGATCAAGTTTATAATCCCCATCATTTTTCTGGTCCTTCGAGCCGGATGGCCCTTGGAATAGCGGTCTAATAAGGAATAGCGGTCTAATAAGGAATAGCGGTCTTATAATCTACACATTTACGGTTTTCATCACCTATTACGGCATCTTAAAACGGTATCAAATTTAAATTGTGTACATGATAAGTGATTTCTTTTAGTAATATGTACCAACCGGATGGCCCTTGGAATAGCGGTCGCATAATCTACACATCTACGGTTTAAATCATCTATTACGGCATCTTAAAACAGTATCAAATTTAAAATGGTGTACAAGATAAGTGATTTCTTTTAATAATATGAACTAACTTGTGTGTGCTGTGAATATATTCATCAGTTATCATATGTATATTCAAATTAGTTATCATGATCATCGGTTCGGTTTTTGTTATCTCTTATTCATTTCTATGCACATAGGGGGCACATGATTAATTAACAACAGTTATCCACATGTTTCGGTGATAACAATTGACTCACGGTACACACACACACACAACGGAACTATATTATTGTTATAATCAATTAAATAGTGTGAGCTATATACTACCTATAATAATATTCTTTTAACTATATTATTGAAGTGACTTAATGACTAAACTATATTTTGAATTTAAATGCAAGATAAAATTATCGTAATTGTTAAACTTAAATATTATATGCATTTTTGGCTCAAATTGATCTAGCGCGAGCGTTGTTATAGTTCGAAATTAAATAATTTAGAAGCTTCGAATTGAATTGAACTAAAGGAGTTTATAATCGCAAAATGTCCACCAACTCAAAATTGGGCCGAGTGAAGGGCATTTTGACGCGCTTGCACAGCTATTCGAATTCCATTGCCGATTCTACTGCAGTTGAGGACATTTCAGTCAGGTTAGAAAAACTTGAAGACGCTTGGAGTGAATTTTCGATGATAGAAGACACATTAGTCGATGAGGATGTTTCACAATCTGCGGAGGTTATGAAAATATTTGAAGAGTATGAGTCCAAATATTATGAAGCAAAGTCAGTCTTCGTTCGAGAAATGTCACTTCGTATTTCACGCCCAGCGTCTGATCATCACAGCACCAACAGTTCTTCTTCTACAAATGATACCCTCACGCTTCTCCAACAACAACAAGTTTTAACGAACACTCTCTTACAAAACAGTTATTCTTATCATCTACCTCGCTTGCAAATTCCTTCCTTTTCGGGGGACTACAAAGAATGGCATTCATTCAAAGACCTGTTCGATTCATCCATTCACAAAAATACCAATCTTTCGAAGGCTCAACGATTTCAATTTCTTAAGGCGAGTTTAAAGGGTGCTGCCCTTGCTGTCATTCGTCATTTACCGGTCACTGAGTCCAACTATGTCGATGCATGGAAACTTCTCAATGAAAGATTCAACAAACGTAATCATATTGCTACATCGTTTATTAAATCCTTTCTCGATATTCCTCCTGTATCTCAACCAACTATCAAGGCCTTGAGGTCGTTGTGCGACACTTGTGAAGAGGCTGTAAAAGGCCTCGCGGCATTGGGGCCTGGAGCTAACGGCAGAGACATATGGCTTATCCATCTACTACTTGGTAAACTTGATCTTGACACTAGAACGAGCTGGGCAAGAAGATCCGTCGACACAGAATTTCCAACTATTAGTGATCTGTTAACTTTTCTTAACAAACGTTGTTCAGCTATGGAAACAGCAACAATCGTAAACAAACGACCAACAGCAGTCAAGTCTCTGCTTACTTCCTCAAACAACACGACCGCTTCATGCCCTAAATGCAAAGGCGAGCATTTTATTTATCAATGTCCTCTTTATAAGGCGGATACTCCAGCCGCCAGGAAGATTTTTGCAATCAACAACGCCTTGTGCTTTAAGTGCTTGGGGACATCACACTCAGCACAACAATGTCGTTCCAAACTCTTCTGTAACCAGTGCAGTGGCAAACACCATCGGTTACTACATGGTAGTCCAATACAACAAGAATCAAATAAGGTGCAGAACACTTTTCCAATTCAACGGTTTTCGGCCAAGACTCAATCATCTTCAACCAACTCGCATCGGTCAACAGGCAATCAGCAATCTACAATCAACACTAACACGGCAGCATTCTCATCGGTTGATCCCAAACACGCTCAAGATCCTACAGATTCTTCATCTGCGCATATTATGACGACAGAGGAAGACGGTCACATCACCTTTTCAGGCAACCATTCATCGGCGTTCAGTGCATCTATCCAAGGACCGGCTACAACTCTTCTACCAACAGCGGTTGTTTACGCCCTCGACGCCACCAATCACCTACAAAAATGTCGATTACTCTTAGACTCAGGTTCACAGGTGTCATTGATCACAGAATCATGTGTCAAACAACTCGGTCTCAGGCGGCAACAGGGTCGTCTATCTATCGACGGTATCACATCGGCAGCCATCGGAGTAACACGCGGAAAGGTCCAACTAACCTTAACTTCATCGTGGGACCACACTCAATATCTCACGGTATCAGCCTTCATCTTGATCAATCTAACCTCGTCACTTCCTAAACAAATCATTGATATTTCTCATGTGAAGGATTGCGAAAAGATTCAGCTCGCTGATCCATTATTCTTCAAACCAGCTTCAGTTGACATTGTTCTAGGGGCAGACAAAATATTTGAAGTACTACTTCCAGGTAAGATCACCAATGGCCCGAATGCACCGATCCTCCAAGAAAGTATCTTCGGTTGGGTAGCAGGTGGACCCTCCACAGCGTATGAAAACACAATCTTCGCGGGCCTCAGTCAAGTAGATCACGATATTGATAAGCTACTAAGGTCCTTCTGGGAAATTGAAGAACTCCCAAGTGACAAGTGTATGTACACCTCTGAAGAATCGCAGTGCGAGCAATCCTTCAAGAACAGCCTGCAATGCAACCAATCTAATCGGTATATAGTTGGACTGCCCTTTAAAGATAACATCAGACAACTTGGCAACGGTTTATCACAAGCCCTATCTCGGTTAAAATCTATGGAGCGTAGATTCAGCCAAAATAGGAAACTAAAGGACGCTTACGTCACATTTATGAGAGAATACGAAACCCTCGAGCATATGGAGCTGATTACTAATGAAGAATTGGAGAGTAACATGAAGAATTGTTTTTATCTTCCGCACCATGCCGTCTTCAAAAACGACAAAATCAGAGTTGTATTCGATGGTTCGTCCAAATCTTCATCGGGACTTTCACTAAATGATGTTTTAATGGTAGGCCCAACCATTCAAAGAGATCTCACCAGCATACTAATAAGTTTCAGAAAACATAAATATGCCATCTCTGCCGACGTGGAGAAGATGTACAGGCAAGTACTAATCCGACAGGAACATCAAGATTTTCAGCGTATTTTATGGCGGGAGAGCCACGAGGAACCCATTAAACATTATCGATTACGGACGGTTACTTACGGTACTTCAAGTGCCCCATTCCTCGCCACACGGTCATTATTTCAAATAGGTGAAGAAATCAAATCTTCACATCCTCATATAGCAAGGGCAATTCAATCTGATTTTTATGTGGATGATTTGCTTACAGGGGCAAACTCCCTAGAAGAAGCACAAGAACTGCGACATTCACTCATTCATCATCTTACTCAGCACGGATTTCATCTCGCGAAGTGGCGGTCAAACTCAAACCAGCTGAGATCATCCCCCAACGAGAACCCTCATCACAACATCTCATTTTCGCCTTCAGAAAACATGTCCAAGATTCTCGGCGTAAAGTGGGACTCAATATCCGATTGTTTTACGTTCGAAGTTATTCCACTAAAGGTGCACCCAAATACAAAACGGCAAATACTTTCAGAATCATCAAGAATATTCGATCCCCTCGGCTGGGTTTCACCTATCACGGTTTCGGTTAAAATTTTACTTCAACGATTATGGCTTCAAAAATTCAACTGGGATGATCCACTTCCTACGGAAATTGTATCCAAATGGCTCACTCTACGTGCAGATCTACAGGTGATAGAGGAACTTCGGATTCCAAGACTACTCTTTCATTCATCAAATTCGGTACAACTGCACGGATTTTCGGACGCTTCTGAAGCAGCTTACTCAGCAGTGCTTTATTGCCGGAATATCAGGGAAAACGAAGAAGTCAAGGTCCATATTATCGCTTCCAAAACTAAAGTAGCCCCACTTAAGCAACTGTCACTTCCACGGCTTGAGCTTTCTGGAGCTGTGTTACTAGTTCGTCTTCTGAAGGCTGTTCTTCCAGCCCTTGATTTAAACTCGCCACAGATATTCGCTTGGACAGACTCCACTATTGTCCTTCATTGGCTCTCAGACGTTCCTAGACGCTGGAAAAGCTTTATCGGCAATCGGACTTCTGAAATCCTGGATACTGTTCCTAGAAGTTCATGGAGACATGTTCGCTCTCACGACAACCCGGCTGACCTTGCATCTCGTGGTGTGTCTCCGCCAGACTTAACACGATCAGACTTGTGGTGGACGGGCCCTAATTGGCTACAGCAACCTCCAACCAACTGGCCAGCGGAAGTCACAGATCATCGTTTAGACACGGATAATTTAGAAGAACGACGAGTCATCATAAGTACATCTATCGAAGCGGCTGATAATGTATTTGATAACTTATGCAACAGATGTTCCTCATACTCCAAAATTGTGCGCGCCATTGCTTACTGTCTTCGATTCATTGATGTTGCCAAAAAGGAGCGAACCACTCGATCGTCATCACACTTAACAACACCAGAACTTCGTCATGCAACAACACGGTGTATCAAATTGATGCAACAAGCAGCTTTTTCCAGGGAAATCCTAAAACTAATGACAAACAAACCCTTGCCTGTCAACAGCGCAATTATCAATCTATATCCCTTTATTGACACGGACGGCTTACTTCGGGTAGGAGGCAGGTTGGAGCACTCAAGCCTCAATTTCAATGCTAAGCATCCGATAATCATACCTAAAGATCATACTTTAACTCGCCTACTAATCAGAGAGATGCATCATCAATATCTTCATCCAGGTACTTCATTACTACTCTCGATTTTACGTCAACGGTATTGGATACTAGGAGTCAGAAACCTAGTACGTTCCATCAATCACACATGCATCATCTGCTTCCGACACAAGCGAAACCTGAATCATCAACTAATGGGTTCGTTGCCATCTCCACGAGTAAACGCTTCGCGACCTTTTTCATCCGTCGGTATAGACTTCGCGGGACCACTCACAATAAGCACAAGAAGCGGACGAGGTTCAAAAACTACGAAAGCCTACATAGCATTGCTTGTTTGTTTGGCGGTGAAGTGTTTACATCTGGAACTAGTCGGTAACCTAAGTTCGGAAGCGTTCGTTGCTGCATTGCGGCGATTCATAGCTAGGCGAGGCATCCCAAAACAAATCTTTTGCGACAATGGAACGAATCTGGTTGGAGGAAAAAACCATCTGTCACAACTTCATTCATTAGCGGTAAACTCTCACAATATACCTATGGTTAATGATTTTCTATTACAGAACAGAATTGAATGGAAGTTTTCTCCCCCCTATGCGCCCCACTTCGGCGGGATTTGGGAGACCAACGTCAAAAGCGTC